>OY783191.1:30323188-30666900 GCA_963678675.1 Xiphydria camelus | reverse complement strand
TGAAATGCAAATTGAATGAATCTCGTAAGGCGGCTGATCGAGACATTATCCGCCCCTGAATGATGACTATATCAAACGCTATTCAATACTATAGGTACCTATATATACATATGTAATTTATCTCTGGCACACCGAACTCGGATCAAAGAGCCGAAGACAGAGAGGCGCCGTCTTGTCACCTCGACTCTCATTCGGAAGATAACAAATGACCCTCTCCTTCTGAAACTCGAACATATGTATGAGACAAGTTTGGAACTCTAGCGTATCTGTTTACCGTATGGCGTTCACACGACACGATCGTTATGTAGCCATATCATAATGTACTATCAAATTACAGAGTACCTTATAAACTAGTGTCAACTTATTAGTTTCGCGATTTAACAGCGCAAATACAAACAACGCGTTTCAACTAAAAAGGAAACGAAACTCACTCCCAGTCCAAAGGCTAACAAATAGTACCCGACAAGCAGAGTCTTTATCGACAGTCTTTTAACATGTACGATACTATCGCTGGGCAGCGTGGACTTGCCGGTAATCAGGGAATTCCAATCAAACTGTCTATTCCAGTACACGTCCAATCCAGCCTCCCTGAAAGCCAGGGTGACGTTGTTTAATTTATCCAGATAAGGCGATCCGTAAGGCACGCGATACGTCAGATACATCGGAATGGCAACCTGCTGCATCACGTGAAAAAAGGGTCTACCATCGGCGTTCAACTCTGTAAGCTTGATGATTTGGTTCGCGTATCTGCAGATGTTGACTAACACCTTATCCGGATTATCCCTCAGAAATTCAACATAATCCATCTTCTCAAAATTAATTAGCGAAACTTCCGGCGGAACGTAGTCCTTTAATACTAAAAGGTACGACTCGTAGGCGTAGATCTCCATACCACGAGTGTAGAAATCCTCCAGCGTGTCAATCTCCGGATAGTCGTCGAGTATCGCCATAGATCTGTACAGTGATCCCTGATAAGCGTTGACTATCAGCCATGAATAATAAGACCACACGAGGAGGGCGACTTTTTCTCTCGACCCGAACGATATTTTCGGCAGGTTCTGTCCTAAGAAGATCCTCAGAGCTATGAAGAAGTCGTTATCTTCGATCTGTCCGTACCAACCGAGGAGGTGGAAGTAGATACCGAAGAAGATCAAACTCGCTATGACGTATATCCAAGTTTGTACGGTGTAAGGTCGAAGGATGTTTGGATTCTTCATCTTGCTCTTGGGCACCAAGAGACATATACTGTCGATGCTCAAAGGGTAAGTAGTTTCGGTTTTATCTTCGAACAAAAAGTCCGCCACGAAGGAGGTGAACCAGAGTTCAAAACCGTCGAATCGTCGCTCTTTCCAGAATTGATAACGATAGGTAAAGTTTTCGTAGAGAGGAATCTTCTCGTAGGTGAGCTGATCTACATAAGTTAGGTGCGCCTTGACGCTGTGGAAGAAGTACTCCATATAGCCGTAATCGATTCCGATGAATTGATAGGCTTCTTTTACCGGATCGTAACGGAGAGTTTCCGTGACGATCAGGGGAATGTAGCGAGTGACGATCTCGTAGCCGTTCATATCGCGAAGCTTGTCGTAGAAGACATCGGAGGGGGTGGTCCGCTCAATGAAGTTCTTAAAGAAGGGGTTATAAGTGTAGACCTCCGCGTGACTAGAAAGGATTGCGCCCACGTTGAGCATTCTGAGCTTCCAACACCATTCGAAGAGGAACTCGATATCAACGACGCTCGTGTTCCCCGCGAACACACCCAAGTGTCGCATTCTCGGATTCCATCGCGAGTATCGAGATAGATGGTCCACTTGTCGCAGGAAACCGTCAATGTCGTCCGCGATGATGACGATGAACCTGAAGCTCCAAGTGTCGTATTCGAGATCGGAAGACTTATCGGGATAAGTTTCATTTACGAAAAGCACTTCGATGTCCATTAACAAATTTTCGATCAGTACGCTCATCGTATTGTCCAGGTGTAACGACGATTTATTTTCACTCACGATCAATACAGTTTTCGAATCTGCGTTATGTTTACGGAAAATTTGGAAAATTAGATCGTCGCTTTTCACTCTCGGCGGAATTAGTTCGTAGCGAAGAATGGAGGTGGAAGCGGTGAATGCGTTATCGTAAAAAGTATTGAGAAGGAGAAACTGAAGAAGCTGATTTTTACGGTAGATCGTCATTTCGTCAAAATCGTACTCGAAACTTTAGAAATATGACGGAAACGAAGGTGAACTATCGAATGAACGGGATACCGCCAAGCCCCTCTTGACATGTTCTCGAAGGGGATTCGTAGATCTTTCTCCTCCCTAAAAAATTTACGATCTATGATGACGAGCCATAAAACGAGTATTCAAGTCCCCGCAATGTAAATAGCGGAGGCATTGAGTAACGAAAGGATTCATTTCGGGGGTAGATAAGCGGGGTAGGATTTTTATGGAGATAAAATACCGCGATGAGAGAGAGAGAGAGTCGACGACTGTTTCAACGTCACAGAAACTTATCGGGGGCGATATCTGAAATAGATTCTCATAATCTCGCGATGTAATATTCACGATTCGTCGTTTCACCGACACTAGAAAAAACGGTATCTCGACCAAATGCAAATCCACCGTTACTTATTCGAAATGAATTAAAAAATTATCTTTCTCCAATCAAATTTCCATATAGATTTGCTTATTGCATTACGGTTTCTTTCATCGCATCTTCATTGTGTTACAACAAAGGCTATTTGCATTATTCGAGTTTATAAGAGATAATGAATAATAGAAGAGTTAATTTTTTTTCAAGTTTTGATAAGAAACTACCATTTCTATCCTCGAAATATCCTCTACCTTCTTCACTTCCAAGAATATCCATTTGCAAAAACAATTCATAGATACGATAAGACACAAGTTGTCGCTCTTCAAAGGGTAAACCTGTTCGGATCTTTCCTCGAAGACGAACTTCGTCTCGAAGGAGGTTCCAAACGTCGCTCTTTCCAGAATTGATAGCGATAGGAAAAGTTTTTGCAGGGAAGAATCTTGTCGTTTGTGAGATTTTTATAGGACAGGCGCGCATTGACGCTGTGGAAGAAGGCGTCCGAGTAGCCGTAATCGATTCCGAGGAATCTGTCGACTCTCCTTTTTCTTGATTGTAACGGGCGACTTCTTTTCCTACGTATAGAGTACATAGCGGGTGACGATCTGCGGCCGTTCGTGTCGCGTGGCTTATCGTGAGATGTCGGAAAAGACGCTTTGCTCGGTGAAGCTCTTAAAGAAGGGATTTGAAGTATAAACGTCCATGTGGCTATGGAACGCTAAACTTAACGCCGTTGGGCATTTTGAGTTTCCAACGGCGTCGGAAGAGGAACTCGATGTCGAGGTCTTGAAAATTACCTTCCCAACCCCTGTCACGCATGTTGTACCACCTACACCTATAAAAATATCCATTTGGTATAGAAATAAGGCTGATTTTTTCCGACAGCTCGGGAATAATTTATCAATTCGATCAATAACACACGCGAGCAATTTACCAGACTATTGGCAGCGTGAATGCTAATGCTCGACACGAGGCATTCAGTCACGTACAGTGCCAGGCAAAGAGGAAATTTTCCCACAGATTGAGAATAGCCGAGCTATTCAATAATTTGCGACTTCTACCCCATTTACTATGCTCGCTTCGTTTTTCCTGTAGACCTCTAGAAAATCATGCGTATCGAAACCATAAGAAAAAATCTTAATAGTGAATAAAGGAGCAATCTGCTCAGCTAAAGCAATATGCGTAGAAGTTGATATGCGAAAAAATAGCATTGATTTCCTCATTGCTTCTTCCTTTCATTGAAAAATGTGAAAGGGGAATCGTTATACATGGTACAACGGAATAATAGCATACTGCACGTTATTAGCATTAGTTATTCAGATGGATTCAAGATTTCAAGACTCATCGACGTGCAATAGAAATTATAACATGTGGGATTCTCATTATAATGTCGTACGATGATCGGTTTACGATAGGAAAATAACATTTCCCTTCTCGTTGCGTTACTTTACTTACATGTACAATAGTAGGTCGTTCGTCGTATATCGAAATAACGTTCACGGAGACCGAAATTCAATTGTAAGAGAGCCTAATGTTCCTCAGCGCAAATATCCTTATATTGTGAGTCGACGAATGGAATATCAATTCTATGTAACAAACGTCTCTACGTCGCGTCGTTAGGATGGTATATTGTCCAAGTACCTATATCTTGTTTTCACGGCCACGCTCTTATTGCAAAACCGAGTCATTCCTAGCGCGTCCTAGAATTGTTCCCGGATTGTAATTCTGGTGCCGCTCCGTCTTTGTTTCACTTTGCCACTAGAAAAAAAGGCGGAACGTGCTCAAATTAATTCCCGGTGGGTTCCGAATCAACGCACCCTTCGCGCAGAAGATGAAAGACGAAGAAAGTTAATTTGGATCCGGCAAAGTGACACGGTGGTTCATAGTGCCAGCAGCAATATGCAAATTACCAGGCCTCCCCTATCTTATGAGTCAGACGGTAACGTCGACGAACTCCCTCCCCCCTGAGTTTCCTAAGACTCGTAAGTTCGTAAAATCCTTGGTGTTTATGAAGACCTTGGCGACGTGAAATGGCGAGTTCGCGTGTTGGGAAATAGTATGAATAGATTCGTATCTGTGTACTGCGTAAATTATTCTGGGGCAACTTCGATGCAAAATTTTCCGACTTATTCTCGTATGTATGTATATATGTATAAATCGAATATAAAAATTTGCCGTAATCTTAAGATTTAAAAAAATCGATTTTTCAGCAATATCTTAATCCTAATTCAGTAAGTTTTTAATTTGTTATGATTAGGAATTTATATTCGCTTAGATTTCAATTTTAGATCGAGTTAGACATTTGACTCTGTGACTTCGTAATTCGTAATCGTGGAAGTTTCTCCGCGAGGATAGTATTCTTGACTGAGTTTACGAAGTAGCTATTGTTGTCAAATATAAACCCGAAGTAAAGAACGTTAGGTGAAGTCTGCCATCCCGTTTAAAGAGAACGTCAGGAAAATGTAGGAAATTAGTGATCAGCTCGTATGAAACGGGCTGCACGGATAAGCAATTATTGAAGGTGACTGAAAGTGACAGTCTAATGGACGAACGAAATGAACGGATATAGAGTTCGATAACGATTCGTGGAAACCGTTTCAAAGGTAAATGGTATACTGGTGGTGTATAGGTGGTCCCTTTTGTGATCGAAATAGTAAATACGCTGGAGAAGATAGCACATATTTATTTTTAGATACATTGAAAATCTGATGACGTAACAAATAATACTGGTTAGATATTTTTTTGCAATAAGATAATTATATCTTACAGTTAAATTAAATTCCATAAATATGACATTAAATTCTTTAAAAAATGTATGAGGCCGGTACATTTGTTTGAATGCCAACACGCTCAATTGTCCTTCCCCGGTATCCGAATTTTCTCTTTATCTCAGACATTTCGGTCTTAATTATTTGCAAAGTCGGTTTATCGATAACAGAATCGGTTCGTCGTTTCTTTCCGCGTCACCCTTGCTGACACACACATTCGGTAGATTAGATCTTTATATCTTCGCTGCAAAATTATTGACCTGTTGTGGTGATGAACTTCGTTTTACAGTTGTACGCGTTTCGTTTAATGACCCATTTTTATAGGAGACTGGCGTCTTGCCATCCGAAAATAGATGTCGGTTACTGATAGGAACATGAAATTGATCCTTTAGAAGAGGTCGTGAAAGTATTCCCAATCTGAATTATATTCGTTTGGATCCTCCAGATCAACGGGATTATCTTTCAAGAATTTCAATAATTTATTTTGAAAGGGAACGCATAAAAGCTTCCATTTGTTATTAATTATGATTTATGCGATAATTACATATAACGCATGTTTAATTAAATCACGTCAATTTGTGCTCTAATAAAGAATTAAATATTTAGAATTTGTCATAAAGTTCTCGAGGAATAGAACCTTCACGCCAATCAGTTGATTTTTAAATATTGCTCAATCTGTCTGATTCAATTGCCGTGCACGCTTTTTCAAATTGAAACGCAGGGGAGGATGAAATAAAACCGGATACTCTAGATGACCTCTCGTGATTTGTAACGGAAAACAGGGCCCAACCCCTCAAGTTCCTGAATTTCATCCCCTTTCCCCTACCTGTTCGCGAATCGTGCTGTGCGTGAGAAATAACCAGGGTTACCAGGTCGAAACGTCATTGTTTTTAGACTACCTCGCCATCTTATGGGCTAAAAAGTTAGCACATAATAAGCGTATCGACCAAATTTTTAAAAAATCAATACCTATTACATTAGTTTTGTTGTGATATGCAAAAGTAGAAGTATGAAATATTATTTACCATTTATATAATTCTTCCATCACTTCGTTCTATAGTTTGTCTGCGCTTATTCTAGGTACTGTGGTACCTACACCCGGGGACACGGTATCTGTCGCTGGTGACTTTTTTTAAACGTTATTTTTAAACGTACTAACCAATAATTAATAATCCTCATGCTTTCATTAACGAGAGTAGACGCCACCGTAGCTAATGAGGGCATGAGAATTAATTATTCATTGGTTAGTACGTTTAAAAATAACGTTTAAAAAAGTCACCAGCGACAGATGCCGTGTCCCTGGGTGTACATTGACTCTGATCGAAAGTGTCACAAAAGAAGTTGCAAGAAAACTGCACTTATCAACTGATGAGTATCCATCGTAGGTAGAGATACCTAGGTATTTATCGTTTATCTTGCTGGTCGAATATTGCTCTCGCGCTTAGTTTTACTAGAGCTGCTCCACACTACTTCATCATAAGATGCGTCGTTTTGAAAACTACGTTGAGGCAAAAATTTATAAAAATTGTCAATCGATTTTTAATAAAGCACCAAAAAGCGCATACTTCCAATTGAGGTATATTCCGCTAGATGCCACAATTTACAAGAAACAAATCTTATCACGACTAAGTTTTTTTCAAAATTAGACGTGTCTTAAATGTATTTATGTACATACTTACGGCAGCGCTACCTCTGATCACGGTTCACAGTTGCAAGACATGCCGTAGAGCAACCATCTTGAATAGGAAAAGGATGAAATTTATGATAGCTCTTTTTATTAGCCCAGGGAAGGATAAATTTGATTGAAAAGAAAAGAGATAGACAATATTTTGTACGCGGAAATTTGTGTTGTTTATTTATCTTATTTCGGAATAATAGAATACACAAAACACAATTTACATCGAAATCGGGTAATGGGTAGTGTCGAAAAACCGAAGAAGAAAATAGGACATTTTACATACAATATTGGCGTAACTTTGGTTACAGATATCGTGTGGTCGTGAATAGTTACAAATCGATTTTTCAATTGCACCACGCTTTGAAGTAAACAATATAAGAACATGGCTAATGTTGGAGTACTACTCACGAAAATTGTATTTATCATACGAGAATCCATTATACGCACACATTCGTGTCATCGCATAATGCAACGAGTCTCTCGTCGATACCCTTCAAATCGTACCACAGCTAAGCATACAGTTCGCGTTGTTTCATGAAGAGTAGCGAACGAATTTCACGGAAACTTGAAAGAATCGATCGGGGATGGTATTTCGAAAATCATTCGAATCGAATTACCACCGTATACTTCGCCGAATGGGTTGAAAAATGGAATCGAGCGGAACCACGTCGAATAGTTCGTTTCCGATAATTCACACTTTTTCCCAATGATGAACGAAAACATCGTAATAAGTAAAAATTTCTGTACACTCCTACTTAGGAACACAATGATTCCGGGCATGACAACGTTGTCGCACACCCCCGCGTCCTATCGATAATATTCGTACACGGCTCTTTCGCGCCCGCCGCAAGGCTGCAGAGTTTGCCCTCACAGCAACACAATCGAATACGTAAGAAAATATAACTATAATCCATATAGAGCGGCTGTGCAGATCAACCTTTGTCAGTGCAACGGCATGGTCACAAAACACGCAGCATCGACGACTCGGGAATAGAAAGTTTTACTCCGCGATAAGGTCACGTTGTTCATCTTCATTTGACACGCTTTTGCTGCCTCTGGCGATAAATGTCGTTCGCCGGAGGCGGCGGCAGATCTTCCTCCTCGCTATCGTCTCCACCTAATCGCGTCCTTCTGCGCTTGGAGCCGATACCTATGCCATCGGTGCTTTCATCGACTATCCAATGGACGGACTTAGCCAGGTCGAATAACTTCGTATCACAACCGTTATCCGCTACTGGCAATGGCGCTAAAATTGAAATCGAATATTCCCGTAAAATTAATCACGCGATCGCGCGGGAGCTTAAGGAGTCACGGAAGAAAGCGGTTGACGGTTTCTTTCGAGCGGAGGAGCTTTACGAAAGATACATAAATAATACTCGTCAATTGCACGGACCATTGCACCTACCATGATCTGGTAATTGAATTCTGCTGAAGACGTCCATCAGCAAATCAACCGCGACGAATGGACCTCTGAAACAGCCGGGTGGCGGAAGAATTGTGCATAACTGCGCAGCAGCCGGCGGCAGAGGAAAGGTGCCCCCTGAAATGTGAAAATATAGCATAACACGTCCGAAGAACTTTTTGCAATACCGAGAGGAAAACCGTTCGTACCTTGCACCGGATGTTCACCGGGCAACGCGTTTACTTTCGGTTTGTAAGGAATCATCTGAGATAGATCCGGCCTCGGAAGAGACGCCATAGCCTCTTCCGGATCTGGAGCTCTAGTATTACTCGTGGTAGCGTTTCTATTTGCGCTCGATACCTCCATATAACCGATCGACCGCAATTCCATTGGGGTGCAAGGGTACAAATCGAGAAATTTGTACCTGTCCACTAATTGGGCGGTCTCTTTGCCTTCGAATTCTTTGATCTGATGGAAGAATGTAATTGTAATTAATAGGATCACACGACTAAAAATAGTATCTGGAGATGATGTATTTTTTTTTTACATCTTTGGGGGATTCAAAAGTTACCTTTTCCAAAACAGCGCTCCTTCGTTTTTCGACCTTCACGATACTCGCCAAGTCTCCGATATTTGACTCGAACTCGAGAAATCGATTCCATATGTCACTGCAAAATAGATGATTAACAAGATTTTGGAAAATAATTTCTTCCGCTGTCGCGGCAAACTTAATTGCTACTTAAACACTCACACAGACTTTTCTGGTTCTAAACTACCGGACGATAATACTCTCTCGAACAATACCCTCGTATTGTTATCCTCTGTAAAAGAATTACGGATTATACGTCCGGAAAGGCCCAACAAAAAACAAAAGAAACGACCGAACTCTTATTTTCGTACGATTCTTACCGTTTAAATGGGAGAGATAATCAACGTAACACAGGATATACTCGGGATTGTCGGCAAACTTCTTTAGTCCCAATTCAAAAATTCGAAAAGCAATATTTTTGTCTTTGGTGCAATAGTATTCCATCAGAGCAGCCGCGACATAAACATGATGCCGACACCGCGAGTCTTCTCGTGCTCGCTTAAATACGATTCTAGCGGATTTGATGCCTTCCGCGCGTCTTGCGAATTTCATGTACTGAACGAATGCCTGCAACAAAACATTCGCTTTTGCATTGAGAACGACTTTTCGAGAAACGTTTGCATCTCGTTTACAAAATCGAGACATACTGTGCTTAAAATAAAATATCGAATACAACCTAATGTTGAGTACAGAAATTTACGAAAGGACACGACCGAAGGAATTTAAGAATTTTATTGAATAAGTATTTATTGTAGTACTCATTATACGGTAGCAATGACTAACCAAGGTGGGATCAATATCGGGGATATCGAGAAACTTCTGGTAAATCTGGTGTACTTTCTCGTATTTGACCCTCCCTTCTTCAAAGTCGGCGTGAGCAAAGTACAGCAGCATGTTCTTCGAGAGCAGCGTATTAGTCGCTCGCTCGAACATAGTGGCCGCTTCATCACTCAGACTCTTTGCCGCGTTTACGTCACCCTTTTCCGTCAGAATCTTTGAGCTGAGCTCCAGAAAATGAGCGGCCTGATGCCACACGGCGGGATGATGTCCCAGGCACAACAGGCACTGTTCGATCGCGAACATCACTCTGCGCGCAACAAGCGACGTATCCTCGGTACGCAGAGGATTGCTACGCTCCCACGCGATGTATTTTTTCCATAGCTCCACCTGAAGAGCATACCGTTATTGTATCACCGATTTTCTAAAGTGCGATAAACATATACAAATTATTTCCAATCGAGCACCTGCTTAGCTTCCTCCGGATGACCGGTCGGAGGAACGCTCGGGGCGCTCCTATTCAAACCTCTGGTGACGGCTTCTAATTCTTTGGCGACCCGTCTTGCGTTCATATAATCTCTAGATCTTTCAATGGCCATTTTCTCTGCAATTATCGGATTAATATTTTGTTCAAACGCCATGTAATCTTTCCACAACTGTTCCATATTAATCATCGGATTAACAACACCGCGTTGGTATACCTGAAATGCAATCGAATGACGTAGAAACCGATAAACCCTTATTCGTCCCGAGATAAAATAAAAATAAAGTCTCCCCACGCTCGAATTATTGCAATTACCTTCCGTACGGCACTAATTTTCTGATTCTCAGCGTACGAGCCGACGGCTTCGACGCTTTTCAAAAACATAACGTAATCGTTCCAAATGGTGTACGAATGTATGTCCATCCCTATTTTATCCAGGGCGAAGTCGTAAGCCTGCGCCATTTTCTCCCTAAAATATCGTCGGGGATTTACAAGAATAATAACTCACGCTGTTTTTCGTCATCGCGTATCGAGAGCATGTAATTCGAGTACATATATCATGAACGTTACAACAGTAAACTTACTTATACGTTGCGAGACTCGCTTTCGTTTCTTTAACGTAAGAGAGGTACAGCTTCCATAACTCGATATTTAAGATTTTCATGAGGCATCTTTGGAAAAGCTGTCGGACAAAATAATAAACGGGATGTCATTTTCACCGCGGCACGTCAGAGGCGAAAGAAAAAGAAGCGCTAAGCCGCATGTAAACAAGTATAGTGTAGAAAATTTGACGCGGACAATACGAGTTTGGTGTGAAATACATAACTACCACCTTACTTACCGCGAAGGCAAGTTTATCTTTCTTTTAGCTTTATTTATTTCCCCTTTTTCCGGGTCATTTACATTTACACACGCAATCAATATCATCGAGAGATATCACCTCGCGTACATTCGATCAAAGCCAATTATTGCGATCGCAATGATATACGTATATTTATATTGTCTCATACAATCTGCCTACTTTGCATACAATATTACCCATTCATATGTATTCGTGTGCTAAGATTTTGGGATAAATAATAATGCACTGAAGCATCGATCGCAAATGGTTTATTGCACACAAGACATTGATAAGATTATTACCTACGTCGACGTTCATATCGCAAGTATTTTTTATGCTGTCATTACTTGATAAATGGGAGAAAGATTGACGAAAGCGACGTGTATCCGCGATGAAATGGATTATCATACGTATCTACAGGCACGCTACCCCACAAGAAGTAACAAAAAAAAAGAAGTGTTTTTATTGTTTGTCCTCTACAAGTGGGGGGGGGGGGGGGGGGGCTAGAAGGAAATGCATATAATCGTGGTTGACGTCGATCGTATGATCTTTTGGCACGCGGGATCTCGAAATGAGCGATCCCAAAACGTCGGAAAAAAAATTAAGACCGGTCGAGGCAGCGCAATGCGACGAGAAAATCGAGAAGACTCGGTGGAGTCTCGCGGGCGTTTCGAGGACTGAAGAAATAATCGACGGAGACAATCGGCGAAGGAAGGAGGAGTAATTATCAAAGACCATCGCCACGGCGAGCACGGGAGAATCCGCTGTCCAATTCTTCCTTCGCAGCTGGATCTTCGACGATGATCTCAGATCTCACCGTCACTTTGCGCTACCTCTGTACACATCTCACGAATGCTCGAGGTTTCCATGCCGTCGATTCCCTCGAGCATACGCGGCAGGGGAAGGTGTTGTATAATAGACGTCAGTTAATCACAGACAGACACCCTCCGCAATAGCGTTCACGCGACCGCCAATTTAATATACGCGCACCGTCGAGCGATCGAGTAATTTTTTTCGCGCCGTTTCCATCGAACGTGACTGCGATAAACGAGTTTTACGAGGTTTAATAAAATCGAAATAGGGGATCGCGAAATGTCGTCACGTGGAAAGATGTGAAACGTTCAGAGGGGGGCCGGAGATTTCGACGATCGGTGAAAATTGAATCGACGGTAGAGAGAACGGCTCTGATTTGATAATAAGCTCTGGCTCGATTACGATTTCACTTTAACCGAGCGCGAAGTTCTCGCCTCTTATCGTGGGTCGGTTGATCCAATCACTCGAGAAAAATTGCCTCGGCATTTAACACGTCGATACGTCATTGTACATCGATCCCTCGGGAATTTAACCGGAGGAATATGGATCGACTGACCAGCTGACGGTTGAAAGATAAATACGAAGGTTTTTAGAAAAAAAAAATCGCTATATGCATCGGGTACTGTGAATCAAGGCACACTGACGACGAAGAGCTACCGCACGCGGAAATTCACGATTCGCGCGAGCGCAAGAATATCGCTCACGCGCGTGCAAAGGGAGACAAGTCTCATTACTATCGTTTTCGACTTGTCTCCCTTTGCACGCGCATGAGCGATATGTGTATTCTTCCGAAGTCGTCGCACCCATGTGTGTTGGGTGGATATATTTCTAGATGCGAGCAGTTAGCAATTTCTCTACTCGATTTTAATTCAATGAGATGCGACAATACGACGATACCCGACAGCGCTAGTAAAAAACAATCCGTCACAGGAAGGAATATAAGGCTGTTGCATTCAGAAAGTTGTCTTCTTCGACGTTCGTGACGTCTTTCGGAGAGCGGGCACATTCATTTCTGGTACGCGATACTCGAGAAAACTTTTGCAACGCGGGTCGGAAAAAACAACCTCCCGAATGCATCGAGACGGCAGTCAGTTAATCAATGAAAAAAGTGTGGCTTGGGGTGAAGTAAATTTTTTTTTATTCACCTCACATAATGAGCGAAGATCCCAAAATCACAAAGTGGTTAACTCTTTTGGTATTTATAAGTCATCGGTACTCTGATTATTGTATTACTAATACTATGGGCTACTTGGATTTAAGAAAAAAGAGACTACTCCTGAGAATGATGGGTTGTTCAGTTGAAACGAACGTCGGCTCTGCGATTTTTCGGGAGAACTGACAAACGCACGTTCACGATGAATCGAAATGAGTTGTGAGCGGAATGACTCGAATTATACTCATGGTATACCAAAAAACAAGTATTTGATATACTCTAAATTTTGTTTGGCAAGAAGCTGAGATTCGTACCGTTCTGGACTGTTCCAAATCCGCCCCCCATTCCAATGCGTCTTCACAGAACGGCATCGAAGCAAGATCAACCAATTATACGCTACATTTGAAATTGACTGACCAATTACAGACTTAATCCTACTAATGGTGGAGACGTAGTAGGGACGTAGTTGGATGAGATTCCAGTCCATGTTACCGTACAGTCGAACGCATCGGGGTAACAGAAATTCGGAAGGGTCCAGAACGCTTTGAAACTGGAGCAACTAAACTCATTAGTAACACTAGGCAGACGTCATTGACTTCAACTGTTCCCGGTAAAGGCAAAATTAAATTATACCGCGTCTCTAGATTCTAAGTTAATAATGTTAGTCATACTCCGATATAGACCCGCGGATATTCAATATATTTATGTTTGACGGTCGCATTAGCAGTGGGAAATCTATTTTTCGAAATTTCTCGTTATCTGTGCGCGAAGGGAAAGGCTATCCGAGACAACTCTACAGTATTTCTTCGCACAATCGTATAATTCAACAAGATCTACCAGCTACGCCATAAATATCAGATAAGATTCATGTAGGCTTCTTCCCTCTCTACAGATATACCACGTGTACTTTGAAACTGTAGCATTTTTCAACATTTCGTAACAAGAATCATTGTTATGGCGCAATGACCGAATAATAAAATTAAGGAAGGAGAAGAAAGTCGCGTAAATATGGGCCAGGGTATTCGATACTTTCATGCGCGGAGTGCGTTGCTCCCAGTGTCGATACGCATCCGTAAGCAAGTCCGTATTTTTGTAAATCTGAATCCAAACGTGCTTCAACGATTTATTTTGATTTTCGCACCGGTGGCTACGTCTTCCCGCTTTCCGCCTGTTTTCAGCGAGTATCGAAGCAAACTTTGATCGAGTTTACGTAAACACCGAGTGTAAGCGAGATTCTCATTGCGAAAATTGCTTATGTCGAAATCAACGATCGGGTTTACGCGAAGTTTAAAAATCGACCCTGATTAAACTGATGCAAATGAACTGATCGTCGCATGACTAACACCTGCCACAGCGAGAGAGTGACCTAAAATGACTTTTTCTATTAGTCTGATGATATTAACTTTAATGTATTATGTCGCCATGATACTACCAAATCACTTTTCAGCAGAGCAAGTTTTTATTCTCGAATATAGAACTTCCACGAATATCAGTCAATATTTTCGAAGGGAAGAGCGCGCAATCGTATAATGCGACGAGTACGACGAAATACGAGACGACGATGCATCATCAAGATAAGATAGATATCAAATGCCTTAGCATAAGCTTAGAAAGATATCTTTGCGTTTCTGACGCTCTATGCACAAGGAACGTACTACTTTCAGTAACGCTATTTTATTTTCAATTGAACAACCCAACAAAATGGTACCCAACATGAAATACCGAAACGTAAATCGTATATGTCGATTCGCGCCTGTAATCCGGATAATTATTTGTAACATACCTTTTCCACCTTCTCGAAGTTGCGCATTTTCATCTGAAACGGATAGAAACGGAAGTTTGTCAACCTCTGTTTCTCTCGAGCGTTATTAAGACGTCACAGCTGAGCGCCCGGTAAATACCAAAATACAAGACGTCACAGAACAAATGAAAATTACATCAGAAATAAACAGATTGTAAAAAGCAATGTATCTTTATTCATAGCTCATAATATTATCTGTGCTTTTCTACGCAGAGAGACAGCATTTATGAATACATTTAAAGAAAGTATATACGAAAGTATTATATAGGACAGTGGCGATATATTGCCTATTACAGGGGTGCTCATTTCAACCGCGATTATCTCGTTATCTACAAAATTTTAGCCTACGTTGATATAATACTTTTTCAAAGATTACACTTCAACCTACAAAAAAGGTCCATACCAATATGAATGAAGAGTTTATAAATGACGAGATAATTGAGGTTTACTTGAATATATCAATCTAAAGTGAAAATACCTGCTCTAGCTTATTTTAAAAAATATTTTTAAAAATGACACATTAGGTAATTTAACAGACACACGCGATTACCCTAAAACGTTAAAAAATACCAGCAATCATGAAGGTTCATTTACTTACCTCCTGTTCGATGTATATCTTCCAGTACCGACCAGCTGAAGGGAACACTGTAACAAGTTTTTCAAAAACTGGTCGAACTTCAGTGATTGGTCGATTTTGGGCCTCTCTGATGAGAATACTCCATGCTTCTAAGTCGTAGGGAGACTCCTCGATGGTTTTTTGAGCCCGCTGCAGCTTCTCGTTCCCCCAATCCTATAAATAATACAAAAAACAAAGTAGTAACTTATGATTCAAATTGTCTGTCCTTGATAATATTTAAGGACAGACAATTGGCCTCTGATTAGCATAATACATAGGGTTTCTAAAGGACCAATTAAATTAAATAAATAATATTATGGATCACAATATGGTTGTGTAACTCCCTCAATTTCTTCACCTCAAAAAAATTCCTAATTCCAAATAAATATTCTAAATTCATAAACGAAAGTGATCTTCTAACATAGAGAGGCATAGGAGTATACAAAAAAAAATTTGTTCCGAATTTTGAAATCTCTTAATTTAAAAAAAAGTAATTTTAAAAATAAAATACTTTGTATACTTTTGGATTTCATGTCAATGCAATATAGAAATCGTGATGATCAACATTTTTAACTACACATTTTTTAACACCCGTTTAACGCTCATTTAACAACAAGGGAGTGTTTGGCTAGGTTA
This sequence comes from Xiphydria camelus, assembly GCA_963678675.1. Lineage (NCBI taxonomy): Eukaryota > Metazoa > Arthropoda > Insecta > Hymenoptera > Xiphydriidae > Xiphydria > Xiphydria camelus. Next base: position 30,650,762 of record OY783191.1, on the reverse strand, counting down.
TGTTAAGGGAAGCGAGAATGTCCATTTTTATTTCGGAAGAGAAAATACAATACTCACGAATTCTGACTTCTCCTCCGTCATATTGATATGGCTGGTCGATCAATAACCGTATGAAAGAGTGTAGAAAATTCACAAACAACTATAAATAAATCCCGTTTACGCTATTGCCCCCAGCTGATGGAGGCAAACCGACACTGATAAAAAAAAGTGTTACGTTGTCAAGTTGGTTCGTTCAGGCAGTTGAGGCCATAGAGGTTACCTCTATGCTTGAAACACGGCTCGTAAGAACGCAGCGCACTCTCCTGAAGTCAACTCTAACTATACATGACCGACCCAACCACTACTGAAGTCAAATGTCTGGGAAATTCAAATTTTTGCGTTTGCCACCAGACATACTGTACAGCTTATATCTGTTACGACCTGGTCTAATCCAGTCCTGGTCGCTTTGAAACGCGAGGCGCTAGGATCGTTTTACCGCGTGAATGGGTTACATTCAAACGTGCGAGTAGCGCGAATTCCGGTAAAATTCAAGGACACAAGATAGAAGTTAATGCAGAGGTTGCCGACAGGATTCAAAGTTTTATTGACTGTAGAAACACACTGATGAATGAAGAGGCACTGCTCGGTATACTACACTGAACACAGAACAAAACTATACTCCCCCTCTCTTGTATTCGGTTGCGGTTTATATCTCTTACAACAGCTAGATAGTGGGGATAGCGTGGGCAATGCGGTACGCTCTAAATGGCTGCAAAGTGGTGTGAACGCGAGGGATGACGCTCCCCTGAGTCACACACCTAACGGGACCAAGCGGTGGTTGCTCGTAGCGTACGCAGGGATCGGAGTTCGTCGCTATTTCTCCGTAAAGCGGATTAAGTAGCCGACAGTTGGCGGTGATTAGCAGAATGATTTCGGTGACGCGTGACATACTAGGAATCGTCCGGCAATTAGCCTTCCGCGAAAGGTACGGGACTGCGAGCACATTCCAGCCCCCTGCTTGGCCTTATCATATCCCATCTTATCCCTCGAGTGACCTTTGTTCTACTAGAGTATACGCAAAGAAATATGCTAATCGCGAGAATTTGTAATACACGAGCTTTGAATTTGAGAGTCCTTTGAACAGCCCGCGTTCCTTAGCGGAAACTATGATGGTTGTCGCTTCATGTAGACTTGTCCAAAGAACTGTCGTTCCATGAAAGCGTGACGGAACGTCACATATCTAAGGCCCTTCGCACACTACGTTACGCAGGTATCCGATACCTAAGTCGCGAACCCAAGTAGCAAGCAACTGGAGACGCATAGCTCACATACTACCTATACCTATATTCAGGGGATTCCCCTACAAGAGGCATTTAGGTAATCTGCGTGCACAAAATAATATCGGCCGGGTATCGATATCGGGTCTGTACCGCTATAGGTACCCCGATAGCAAAGTGGCACCACAGTGACTGCACCCTGCTTTCACGCGGTGCATTCGAGTGCATGCACTGGGGTGTCCATCTGTCTGTGCACCGTGAAGCCACACTGCAGTCACGCAGTGTAAGTACGATGGTAAAAGTAGAATTTTGCAAAAAGGGGGCGATAAGGTAGGATTTCCCGCCTGCCTTATCCGCCTACTAGAGAGAGAGAGAGAGAGAGAGAGAGTGTCGGTTTATTTTTCTCAAACCCGACCCGGCCAGGACTCGAACCTGCGATCTTTAGAAGACTGGGAACGCTTCTCGCATTCTACCAATTGCGCCATCGACTCTTTGTGGTGGAAGTCGACTAAGGGCCAGTTTTACCAAAGCCAAGTTATACCTAGAATAAGTATACCGAGGATAAATTTATACTCTTCTTTATACCTGGTATAAAGCGCAGGCGTTTTACCAGCTCCAAGTTTGCCTGGGATAACTATTCCAGGTATAAGCGTTGGCCATCTAAAATTATTTGTAGGTTGGTAGTAAGAAGTACGTACTGCGCATGACATTTGGTCGTTTTGACAGCTGTTCCGGCGCGATAAATGAAATTCGGAGTTGTTATTCTCAGTATAACCTAACTTTTTGTTTTTGACGTCTTTATTCTTTCATGATATAATCATAACCTGATCGTTGTGGTAAATTGTTATTAATTTTGAAATAGTTGATTGATGTACCAGTTTTTTAATCATCATCTGATGATGACATTGACGTATTACCAAGAATCAGAAATCCAAAGAAAATACGTGCCCGGTAAATAAAAGATATCTATAACAATATATTTATATTTTCGTAACAATAACTTTTATTTTCGAGTCGTCGATAAAAGCATCAGGTACAAAACACGTCCAAACATTCGATATCTCACCAACAAGAATGTGTTCAGTCTCAAAAAACTATAAGGGTCGTCACACAATAATAGTAATTACAACGTAAAATTGCACCATTTGATCCAAATCTCGTATCGGACAAAATATATTCTAAAATCTATAAACTTTTAAATCGCTACAACTTAAGATTTATCACGCGGTGACATTACTCTGAGATTACATAGAGCGGTACAATGTTATCGTTTTTTTAAGTATACGCGACCCTATCTAAAAAGTATACAAAGAGCGTTGTACGACTTGATGTCTAATGCCGAGGTATCTTACAAAAGTGTATCAATGCAAATCTAAAATTTTTTCATATTCTACATCGTACGACGGATGTATCACTTCTGCTCCTGAAAACTGCAATCACGCGAATTGAAGAAAGGTATAATGTCTACCTAGATAAATTTAAATGTTACTTATACAAGACAATGCAATGGTAGATGACTTCTTTGGTTGATATTATTGGATACCGTTGAGATTCTCGCGATTAGAGACCCGCGTGCGTCAATTTTAAATTTAAACTTGCATTTTCTGAGTAAAAGAGTGAAGAGAGAAAACAAAATTTTCCCGACGTTTCTATGAGCTTCTATCCTCCTATTAAAAAAGAACTATAATCTAAAATGTGTCGTGCGAAATTACCTCGCAGAGAAAGACTCATTTATAAAAGAAGGCTACAATAGCCGTTCCTCGGAGCACCGTCCGACGCGATTGCTACGACCCAGAGAACTTGAGTATCATCGAGTTCTTAATCTAGAACGAATTATCGAACGTCAACGTCGCGGTGGAATTTCTACTGTCCGGCGATTGCATTGCGATATATCGTTTCCGTAAGATCTCTTGAAGGTCGTTGCAAGAGCTATTTTCTCGTTTGGCTCGCAAAGGTCTCCCACCCGGCGATCTGAAAAACACGTTTAAAAGCCCACTGTGAACAAAATCAATCTTTCGCAGCCACGACATTCTGACAATGCGAAACTCCTCTTTGTTCCTGGCGAATAAAAAGTTTACCGCGATAAAATTGTTTAATCGTACCTTGTGACGAGTTTCATTTTGACTTTGTTGATGTTTTTCAGTATGTCGCCCATTGATTTCTGGGAGATCAGTGGCGGTTTATGCCGATCGATGAACTTGTAGCCCTGTAAACTAGCTCTCCTCGCGATGTTAGGAGTCGTTGGAGGTTGCTGAGGTGGCGGCATATAATAATGACTAATTAAAAGTTTTAACATTATGATAAAAACGATTACCTACAGTAATTAGCATTGATCCCGAAGCAAGAAATCTTAAAGTCGGCAATAATTTTGTTGCTGGCTGAATTGCTGCATTTCTTGGCGACCTCGAAGCAATGCGATGTCGTATTTGTCCCAATAATCTCTGACAGGTTTGTTTTTCCAAACGAAAGCAAGTGAAGAATTCTACAACCATTGTATTCTTCGAAATAGTCAACTCTGGAATAGTTTTGTATTAGATATTGGTTATAAATTAGTAGGTATAGGTATCCTTTATTTACTTACCGGGCACGTATTTTCCTAGGATTTCTCATTCTTTGTAAGACGTCAATTTCATCATCAGATGATGATTTGACAACTGGCACATCAATCCACTCTATTTCACAACTAATAACAATTATTATGATTCTGTCACGGTTGTGATTCTGTCACGGAATAATAGACGCAAACAAAAAGTTAGGTTATCCCGAGGATAGCTAGCTTATCCAGCGCTGAAACTGCCGGATAAGCTATCCCTGCATTTATTCCAAAGTTTATCCTATTCCAGACTTATACCATCGTGGTAAAACGCTTGCGTACAGGTTATTCTCAGTATAGCGCTATACGGCGTTTATACCGTGTTGGTAAAACCGGCCCTAAGTTATACATATAATATCGATACCTGAAAGCAACAGTACTGTGACTAGTGAGATAAAGCCGAAAGCCGATTTCGAGCTATGTCAAACGTAAACTAAATTTTAAATATTTTTGCCGAGATATCTCAGTGTTGCATTGTGTAAAGGCCGGTTTATATATAGGTATATATATATATATCTCATTAAATTTTTAAAAATAATTTGATACTTTCTTTTTCAAAACAGTAGCGATTATGATAATTAATTATTCATTATTTATGAAATAATTCAGTACAATTTGCACTGTTTGAAACATTATTATAATATCAATTTTGTTATTTTCTAATTTAAAAATTCTCCTATCGGGGTGTGAAATCAATTAATTGTAAATTTACAACCGCACACATCCGCAGATCAAAATGTGTAACTAGTCACAAATTGCTTTCTGGGAACAAACCTATTATTATATCAATTTTGTTATTTTCTAATTTAACACATTCGCTGCCACTTTTAGATTGATTGCATCGCGCTCAGTGCCGGTAACAGACTAAATAATTATGTAATGTGCACGTCAATGTGTCTCCGATCGGAGCCGGCGGCAGCAAACGACGTGTTAAAAATGTTGTGATAAGTCAATGAAGTTACCGACATTCATGGTCGGTAAATTTACGAAGTGTGCACGTCGAAAAGGCACCTTGACTGCACTGAGTGTAACTACTGTGTCTTTACGCTGTGAACCACTCAGTGTGTTCACTGTGTAGCCATGGTGCTTTTAGTTTGTGTACGACACGCGATCACGCCACGGTGAGACCACAGTGGTGCCACTACGTGGCAGCACTGCGTGCGGCTAGCGTGTAAATCCACGCTTTGCTGTCGGGGTAAATGACTCGAGTACCGACCAAGCCGGGCCGAAGGTAAATGTACCGTCGGCAAATACCTAGGTATACTGCCGAAGGTAAATGTCGCTTGTTGCGTTTCTTACGGGACATGCGTACAGAACTTGGAGCATTCACAATTGGATGTCTCCACTCGATAAATCTGAACCCTAGATCTAGGTAGTGTCGTAACAAATGTAACCGATCCAGCCGATCCAGCCACACGCCATATGTACCGTATATCCGCGATCAATTAGCCCATAGCAAATTGCGAGTTTTGCATGAGCTCCTCTGTGGGTCTCCTCGTCCAATAGAATCACCGGAGAAACGTGAATGCGCATGCGTAGTCCTCCGCGGGTGTTGGCGTCATCAGCAAGTTCAGATCGGTTTTGAATGAAAATTACTAGCCAGGTATACCCAGGTAGCACACTGACGTTAGAATAACGTCTCAGACGTCATTTTTTGGTCAGTATAGGGTTTCAGACGTCAGTTGTCGTAATATTAACGTCACAGGGACGTCATATTTACGACGTACCTTGGACGTCAAATTTCAACGTCTTTTTGACGGAACTTTTCCGTCATTTTTAATGACGAACGAAACTTAGAAAAATTTCGGTCTGCATACATAAGCTTGAAAATTTATTTGTGAATAAATGGACAAAAATTGTAATTTGTTCAGTTATTAAATCAATAAATTATTCCATTTCGAGTCTCCAGATTATGTTGAGCAAGTTATAAACTATATTGTTTATTAAAGCACAGATTATTAAAGTAAATGAAAGACAATCAATTAATGTAGGATTAATAAACATTCATATAATTATTTATTTATTTATTTATTTATTTATAATTATTTATTTATTTTTATTTATTTATTTATTTATTATTTATTTCTTGCATAGACGCAAATTGATATTAATATCAATTTGCGTCTATATGCAAGAATATTTATCAAGATATTATACAATCATAAATTTAGAAAAATGTTGAGAAAAGAATAATACAATTATAAAATCTTATTTATTCAAGCTCTTTCTTATTGACAGGAAAAGCAATATACATTTATTCTCCGTCAGACCTAACCTTTTAGAACCGTAATTTTTTACGTCATACCAACGTACGGTAGAACGTCATTATGACGTGATTTTTCTGACTGTTTAAGCCGTTTTAGCGACGTTAAAATGACGTCATATTTTTGTCGTCATCTGACGTCAGAACTGACCTTCAAAAAACGTCATATCGACGTTAGTGTGCTACCTGGGTAAGTTCAAAGTTAATTTCTTGCTTCCCGTCATTTTAGTTTTAAAATAAGAACATCGACCTTTTCTCTATTTCTACTATTTTAATACATTAACAACCGCAACAATCTGGCCATTTATCTGCCCCCGATTTACGGTGATTCTACAAAAAATGTTTATTGTCCTCAATTCGTCCAACAGAGGAATCAGCGAAAATCGCGAAGGAGAGGAGTGAGCGGTAAGGAGATGGCCGGCGAGGACAAGTCCGATTACGAGTGTGGGTGTCTCGACCGGAGAGTTTCGTAGAATCGATTCGACCAGTTTTTGTGCGTCGCGACTAACGCGTAAGATAGACGAACAAACGGCCACGCCCGCCGAAGCAATAGTCGTATGGAATCGAACACAAAGCCGCCCACATCACGACGGCACATCACATGTACAACTCTTAAATCTTCGGTGACCCCGAGAGGTCGATGACCTCGATACACCCGAATTATCGCGTTTCGTTTCTTATTCTACGTTTATTTTTTAAACGTCATATAATTCATTTTTACTCCATTCCTCCGGGGGCGCTATGATTTTTTGATCAGACCGGCAGAAGATACGTCTCCAATTAAACTTAGATAAAGCGATTGATCAACGATTAATTTTCACGCGCATACAAAATTCGCTCGGAGAGTGGTCAAAGTTACGACTATTCACGAGAATGCAACGCACTCTCTTAGCAGATTTAATTTTTCGCGACGCTGGCGCTGGTATACGCGAGTATGAATTATAGATGCGGTAAACTCGAAATATTACAAGGGCGATGTACGGAATGTTCGACACGGAGGGCATTAATGCCGTACAGGTCGTTTAAGTGACACCGGTTGTACGGAGAATTTCTTATCCTCGTTAATACGACTCGTTTCTCGAAACATCCTTGTTGATGCATATAATTACACGCACTTTCATAAATGCACGTCGGACCGCGCAACATGTTTAACGTCGAGTGTCATCGACACTTTGAGCCCTCCACGGCTTATGGACGGCCGCATATAGGCCGACACATATATTCGCTTCGTGTGTTTGCTCGCGTCTTCTGAGGTAAGCCGCGTCAAATAAGGAAACTTCCTTCTGCCGGGGATAAAAAATGAGAAGCACGTCTCAAGCATGAGGCCTAAATACGTTCGTTGAAAAAAAAAGGTAGAGAAAATTTGATCCACGGTTTTATGACGGTTCGAATAAAGGGGGCAAGTTAAGAATATTTAACCGCGCCTACGCGAGTGCAATAAGCGCAGTTGCATGTACGCGCGAGGGAGGCTACGTCCCATACCCGATAGTAGGGTAACGGATTGTGTGAGGTTATTTTAAAGCTGATCGAAATTGGCAATTTTTTATTTTGCTCAAACTTACCGTTGGTCTTTTGGCACGAAGCTGGGGTTTCATTTCTTTATTTATAATAATGATGAAAATAATAGAACAATGCATTGCAAAGAACCTTGAAGAGGCTCATCGCGGTGATGTTCGACACTCGTAAGAATGTGCACAAACCCACTCATTATCCTCGGTAAGGTTATTCTTTCACTTTCAATTCAGCCTCCGTCGATTATTCACCTATCTCGGATTTCATCGAAAAAATGGCAAATTATCGTGCATCTATCGACGGATCTCACGCGGTACACACAATGGGCGCGTTTTGCAAGCGCCGCAGTTGCCGCTTCAAAGACGATTGATGGATTCCGATACGTATTCTCTACCGCATTCGCATTATTTTTGCATAATTTTACAATTTTTAACATGAGCGTATATCAATACATGACGGGGTTGTTTATTTACGAGGGTGGCCGGACATCATTCTCAAGTAGGTATTAGAGACTGATCAGGGATGCTTCGTAACTGCCAGTGTTCCATAGTGTCAACATGCGATGGATATGCACAAATACTCGATATTGTAAGAATATCCCGACAGTCTTAAATTCTTAATCTCCCAAATCGTATTTTTTACCCTCAAAGTCTCCAAGACCTAACCCAATCTAATCCGTGAACCTCCCGCGTTATCACACAATGATTCCAAGAGCTTACGAGTTCCACATTCGGCAACGAAGCTGTAAGCTGCTCCGCGATTAGACTGATAACGCATCGCCCGAGTTTATCTCCTTAAGGTTATTTGTAAACGACGCGCGCGTAGACGCGAAAGGGTGCGATGCGATGCGATACCGATGCGATGCGATGCAGCGCGATACGAGGCGACGGGCTTATACGATCAGATGCGATACGCGGACGGTACCAAGCGAGGGAGCGGTTGTTTTAGCCAAAGTGGCGGATATAACCCGCGCGCCGCTCAACGAGAGAGAGAGAGAAAGAGAGATACGGGCGAGTGGCTCGACTCGCGCGACTGGTCGAGGGACGAAGATCGAGGAGAAGCGAGAACTCCCGGCGTGCGACGGCAGTGCACGCCCGGCTGCCGATACGAGCGGATGGTGTGCGCGTCGTTCTCGTTCCTTCGCCTGTGATCTCTCCTCCGTATCGATCGTCGTCGAGCCGCGCGAATCATAAGTCACGCGAGACCGTCGTCACGGGCGGCCAAGACCGTTACGTCTTCGCGCAAAGAAACTCCTTCGATTCCCTCGTCACCTTCAAGTCGCTAGGTAGTGCGGCGGAACCCCGATAAATCGCTTCCTTCGCGCGCCGCACTGCAGATCCTTCGCGCGTTATTCACCGCCGCGGGAGCGCGTGGCGATCAGCTGATCGTCGATTCGGTTTCGAGAGAGCGTGCCCGACTCCCACCCCTCGTATATCCTCTAACATTCGTACAGCGAGTGCAGAGGAGAAGAAAAAGAAAAGTACGAAAAATGTGGTGACAATCATTTCGGATTATTTGTTATTCTTTGACATTCCGAGTGACTTGGAATTCAGGGAGTGAGGAAAGAGAAAGAGAAGGAGAAAAAGAGAGAAGCTCCCTGGCGGAACGACGATGCATATTCTTCAGTCGGACAGTTCGAACAATTTCTGATCAAACAAACGTGCATTTTGTCTGTCGCAATTTTCCGAAACAAGGGACCAATCGTGATCGACAAACGGGAATGGAGTGTCAGTAGTCAACGCGCAATCGACGGAACTGATCCCGAAAGGATCGAGTCTCGCTTTACTCGTCTCCCACGGGAATTTCAATCGATCGATTCTAGTTCCGTCGGTTCACTGTGAGGAGGAGCACGCCCCCCGGCGGTACCAGTTTCCCGTCTGATTTCCATGTTCGGAGGCAGTGGCGGTGAAATGTTTACGTCGCGACGTTAAAACTCTCGGAGAACAAATGCCTTGGTGTCGTTTCGCGGACGCCGGCCGTCGCGCGCCTCGAACGAATAGAAGCGCGTCTTGCCGGGAAGGGTCGTAGGGACGATCGAAACAGTCGCGAAGCGCCGTGGTTGCCCGTCGGCCGCTACGAATTTTCCGGAGAACGCGTAGCTCGGGAATCACTGTGAAACGGGGTGTCACTGTCGAATCGATCGAAGAACGCGCGCGTGTAGCTCGCGTCCGCTCGCTATCGCTCCGCGGAGCTGGGAACGAACGGGACGCGCGTAGAGGTTAGGTGCTCGAGCATGTGTTCCGTCGTTACCGCGCGCAAAGACGTTTCAGCCTTTTCCGCGACGGCCGCGAGTCGCTGCACGCGCGCCACCGCTATTACGTCGCTCGCTCGATAGAGACGCGGAAGGAACATGTACGCGGCACCTCGTCGTCGCGTCTTCGATGTCGCGACACGACGCTGCGCCTAATCCCGGCTAACGAATGCGCGGAGGAGGCAGCAGCGCGGTCGCGTTCCGACGGTCATCGCGCGGGAGTGTTTCTGAAAATCAGAGAACGAGCGGAAGTGGTCGGGCGACGGTTCGCGAGGACTCTCGACGGAAGTGAGCGGTGTGCGACGCGAATGCGCGCGTGCGCGCGCGGTGTGTGGACTGGGAAGCAGCGGCGCGACGTCGACCTTTATCGGACACGCTCGGCGAACCCGTGGCTCGACGTGTGACTGGAAAATTGTCATCGTGTCGCGACGGCACGACGAACGATGAAGAGGCGTATTTCCGCGGTGCTCCTATCACTGACGAATGCAGTGTCCGGTTCGTTGCCGTCCTGACGGCGAGAGATCTTCGTTGCGTCGTTGACGCTATCGTTCCTCTTGGCGCGTGCGGTTGAGGAGTGCACGCGCAACTCGCAAAAGGCCGTCCCGGGACCAGGAGTCGCGCAGTTTCGGTGAGTTCTCATCAGATCTCGTAACGTAATTTCCTTCGGGTATCGTGAGGAAGAAAAGGAGTGCACTTTTCTCATTTTTCGTTCCGGCGGCGACGGACGCGTTCCGTTGGATTCGAAAGACTTGTCGTACAGATTCAATTATGGATACGTCGATAATTTCTTGGGCGGGGAGGGAAAGTTCTGGGAGAGCAGCAGAGAGACGATAATAATATCTAATTTATTATCTACACGATTTACACAGTAGCGCGATGTGTGTGTCATAAAATATTCAATATTAAACGTGCTATGTGCGTTAGTTTCAAGGACCCGATGTCAAGAAAGATCAGACTACCGTTCCACGCGAATTCCGGTTTGCGAATAATTATCACCTCGTTATCGCCTTTTTGTTATTCGATTCTCCTTTTCCATTGTAAAATAGGCGTGTCAGAAGCGCCGGGAGTGCATCGAATCGTTATTCAAACTGCGTACAGTAAAAATTGTCGAATATGCTCTCCGTTCCACATATTTTATTTTCGTCGCTAGATGTGCAGTAACCTCGATAGAATGCCGAACGCGTGCGGATACCGATAAATGTCACACGCCACTAATCGCCTTCGATGATAAATAAAGCGCGCTCTTTCGATAACGCTCGAACGGCGAGGGCGATGGTGACGATGGGTCAGAGCCGCGCGACCGTATGGATTATCGACGTAGACTGCGTTCACTGTATGCGCCTCTTATCGCATTTTTTATTATATATTCCGGGGATTCCATACGGGTTTCGCGTGCCGTACGTTTCATTTTGCATAGAAATGCTTTGCGAAGCGCATCGACGAGTTGCATCGCACAAACTTCAGGTTTAAAATAAACTGTGCGAATTCCCGTCAAATGTTTCGTGTATTTTTAAATTCAACTATTAGTTTCTTAAACTTGGAACGTTCTTTTAAAAGCTCGGAATTGCTGCACGTGTAGGACTAAATACACAACCGAAGGTTGCACAGTTTCCACACGTTTACGCGTACCCGGATAAGCGTCGACCATATCCTTGCACGAAATCTAAGTTAACGCAACCCGAGCCGATCTAATCCGCTATAACCAGGCCTGCCGATCTGGTTTCGCTCCATTTGTCGCTCCGCGATTTGCGCACGCTTGGAGTTTTTTACATACTAGTTTTTCCAGTTTTTCCCTGGTCCCCGGTGAGGTCTGATTTGCGTTTTTCGAGTCGATCGAGAACGACCATTTCGCCAGTCTTCGAAGGCGGTCCAACGGTGGATGATTCCCGCGAAAAGCGCGCGACGTACCACCGTATGGCGACTTTGAGCGAACAGCAATTTTTTAAGGTGGCGCAATTTTCGCGCGATCCAAGGTGCCTCGTGGCGAGAGAGAGTGTCGGAAAGACAAAAATCAAAATAGCTCCAACGTGAAAGTAGTCTCGAATTACGTCCTGCGTTACACGGTGGTAGACGAAAACGGAATTAATCTCGATTTGTCCCTCGGCGATCCATTAATTCAAACGACGGGGCATCGGAACGACAGGAACGAATTCTCGACGACTTCGAATAATCGAACGCGAAGTTCACGCGAACGAATCGAAGTTTATCGCCGTGGGCACAGATAGGAGCACCGCAGTCGTCGCTGAACTGCGGATGCGGAAAGTATGGCATATCTTGTTTCGTTTTATATCGCGCCGACTCGTCTAAATGGAAATGTACATCGGGGGGGGGGGGGGGGGGGGGAGAGTCGGTTCCCAACGAATGGACCGGCTGACCGACCTTTCGCCTCCTCCCCTCTCTATTTATCCTCCAAGCCGAGTATCGATTCCCAGTTTCATATTTCACATCAATCGTTGTCGAATTGCGAGAGAATCCCCTTTTTTTTTAAATTAGTTTCAATCAACTATTTTTATCTCCGAATGAAACCACACGCCTTCGAAATCTATTTACTGGATACTAGGGTAAGGTGCGTACAGGCTACTCTCGAAAGAGAGAATAAATATACGAGCAACAGAGCCCGCTTTGATCCCGCGTTCCGATTGGCTGGAATTGTCCACGTGACGCCGGGGCACCTCGCAATGATCGTGCACGATGCTCTTTCGAAACGAGGCCGTGATTGGTAGTCGTGCGATACCCAGGCTCTTCTCCGCGAGGGTCCGAGATTCACCGTTGACAGTACCAGAGTATAAAAGGCCCCATTCACTACACGAACCCGGACCCGACTCCCAACCCGTACCCGACCCGCGACCGATCTAGGTTTGCCCACACACTGGTCATACCCGTACCCGACCGCCAACGCGTACCCGACCCGCGACCCGATCTAGGTTTGTCTATATACCGTGAGTGCACCGGTATCCGTCCATGTAAGATTTTTTTTTAATGAGAAATGTAATATTTAATTACCATGGCCAAATATAGAAAGAAGAGTAAATATAATACAATGATGGACTCTTTGTCATCAATAAACAAATTTAAAAGTTTGAAAAGGGATTCATAATGATTAAATAATAAAGTTTTAAAGTGAAGGGCCGCTCCGGGCCCTTCTGGGCCGCCTCATCTGGGCCGCTAGACTCGCGGGGTTTTTTGCCGGTTGTAAAGTATTGGAAACTTTTTAGAAAGGGTGAATAAGGTAAGTGACCGTCAGACCGCGCGACCGCGGGGGGTGGACTTGTGGGAGGCTGAGAAAGTTGTCGAAAAAAAATTTTCTACAAAGTCATTTGATTCACGCTGAAAATTGGTCTGTTGGATATTTACTATGTATTTTTTATAAAAATAATCCTCAGGCGGCATGAAAGTGGTGGAAAGTCCGTCAGTCAGGCCTCTGGAGTGGAGCGCAGCGTTCAAAAGCAATGAGGGCGAGGCGTCTTTTGCTTTCCAACTGACGGACTTCCCACCACTTTCGTGCCGTCTGACGATTATCCTATGTAATAACATCCAACACGATATAATCGAAAGTCGTGGTCATTCATTGGTTAGTTGATAATCGATATCGATATATTATTCGATAGTTAAAGCGGGGAAATTCAATTTGATAAAATTAGTGTTGAAGTCAGAATATAATAATTGACATTACTATCCAGATACACGTGCATCTATTCACATGAAATGGTCAATATGAAACTGTGGAGAACCGACGGTTTGATTTAGGCAATCGAAGACGAAATAATGCTGTCAAAAGTTATGTTTATAAAGAATTATATAATTCCGAAACTAACGTAAGTAGTAACGAAGAAGAATAGAGTATCAATTAGACAAAATCATGATAAAAACGATACCGCAGTTGCACATGTGTACGTGATATGAACATTTTTTTGACCTTTGAATTTCTCTGCTTCCCTTCCTTACCTCCCTGCATTTGCGTCTCGCTTCTTGCTTATTTTAGTTTCATAAAATGAATGTTCGGTAAAAAATTATTTTTGGAATTATTAATTAATCAATCATATTAACAAATATTGAATTAAAAATATAAACTGCAATTTTAAGTTAGCACATATTTTTTTGTGAATGATGAAATTTTCACATTGTTCTACTTATAAGAAATGCAATTAATCTTTACAAAAGAAATATTTCGTTATTTTGCAATAGTTTTGAGATATTAGCATTTCTATGAAAAAATCAGGAAATCTACTATACCAACTAAATCATATGGAGATTTTCGATTATTGTTATCAGGAAGAAGCCTCCCCACAGTCGTTCTATGTTTTTATGTTCAAAATAGCTAATATAACCCAAATCGCAGCTTATAACTCACGAGCATGGAAATCGTAAATGTCGTTATGAAATACGTTTTAGGCGCGCGCTAGCGCGTGCAAATGGTCTACTACTCATACATATTATATAAACTACTAACTATCACCTGAATTAATTTCAGACTGGACACTATGACTTTAATCGGATTTATTGAATCATAAGTAGCAAAACGAAGCTTCACACTCAAACTAACAGTTTAATAATTCAAATTTTTTTTTTTAATAGTATTTGGTTTTAATTCAGGAATATGATATATTTTTGAAATGCAGCAGACTACATATGATGAATTTAGCGGAGGCTCCCGCAACCCGAGGAGTCCGGGCGCCTTGCGCTTGCCGAGGCATACCGCCTGCCCTGCCGTCGCAACCAGTGCCCCACCGCGAGGCCCTGAAATTGGAGAGCGGAATCGAGACGCCCCCCGCGCCGTTGCGTCCATTTGTCGAATGCACGAATATTGTCCAAATACTGTAGCGTGTGGGAGGGTAGCCGAAGGCGTAGTACGAGTCCGAACGTTTGCGCATTTGACGAATGCACGCATTGTCTGGGACTGGCTTTATTATAAATACTTAGCATCGAGTAGTTTTTGCTTATTTCAATGAAAACAAAAAAATTTCTTTCTCGGTCACGGGACCAGTCAGGAGAAGTACACATTCACTGATAAATTATGACTACTCCGCGTCGGGTCGCGGGTTGGTTCTCCAAACGATCCAACTCCCAACCGAGCCTCAACCCATGTGCGACCAATCCGTCACAACCATACACAGGCGGATGAGTTGGCGGACGGGTGCGACGCACCGATCCACCGTACCAATCCGCTAGTGAATGGTGGCCACGGACTGGTCGCAGGTCCGATCGGTCTCCCAACTGTCTCCCAACCGAGCCTCAACCCATCTGCGACCAATCCGTCGTACCCATACACAGGCGGATGAGTTGGCGAACGGGTGCGGATGCACCGATCTGCCGTACCAATCCGCTAGTGAATGGGGGGCTTAAGAGAGGGTGAGAGACGCGGTTCCATCGCCGTTAAAGGTAAAGCGGAGTCGAAGGTTGCGACGGGACGATCCAGGGACTTCGTCACGCTAGACGTCTTAACTCTCACGGTCCACCGCTGCTAAAGGATGTATCCGGGAAGCGAAACGACGTGACGCAAGCAGCGGCTGGAGGCTTTCGAGATGAATTTGAAAATGATGGAGCGACCTGACGACCTGTTCTGCCAGATTTCTCTCTCTCTCTCTCTCTCTCTCTCTCTCTCTCTCTCTCTCTCTCTCTCTCTCTCTCTCTCTCTCTCTCTCTCCCCCTCCCCCTCTCCCTCTCTTTCGATCAACGAAACTCCGCGTTGAAGACGATGCCTCAACGCGAAAGGATTTCCTCGTAGATTCACATCGGGACGAATCGTTCTTCTCTGGATACAGCGCGCGTCCTCTTTATGCAACCGCGTTATTAAAAGTCAGTCGCACGTTCGCTCTCTCGGCTGTCGAAATTGTGCAGGGCTCTCTACGGCTTAATTAAGCTTTGAAGGCCTTGCTTTTAAGGATTTTTTCTGTGGAATGACAGATTGTGCCACGCACGCGGTAGAATTGTGAGAGATGATTTATCACCCTTTAATCGCATTATTTTCTGTGCGAGCTCGCTCGTGTATTTGTGCGATACGTGACCGTGGGGTTAATCGAAATTGAGATATAAATTCGCAAGGGAAAGCAGAGAATCGAGTCTTTTCTCGTTTTTCCGGATGACGAGTGAAAAAATCGACTCCGACCGATTAATAATTTCGAGACAATGCAGAGGTTCCATGGATAGTGCGATCACGGAAACATGAGTTCTTTGCGGTCACTTCTGCACGGTGTGCCGCCCTGAGCAGTGATCATTTTCATCAAAAGTAATCTGTGATCCAAGAAATGCGATACGTCGAACTCAACTCGATTGATATATTCGGTGATATCAAATACATTTAAACACTCGAAGAACGTAGTAAAGTAATTCAAACACCCCGAGATAACCCCATTATAAATTTCACCATCTCTCAAATTGTCATCGTTTGTTTTTAATTACCGCAGAACACGATTCGGAAATTGAATCGCTTCGCCTCGTCGACGCTATTTAATTCTAACGATCGTCTCGTCATTTACGACGCACGTTTATGCGCTCGTAGGAGGCACGCGATTGCCAACACTGATCATTCGGATGACGGTGCCGTCACTCAACCCATCTCGCTGCGCGCGCAATTAAAATTTCTCCTCGATAGGAATCTGGAATCAGGTGTAATCTACCGCGGCTCTGAGGGACGTGGCTACGCGTGTATATTCGTCCCTCGGATGGCGCGCGTAAACACATCGTTATCCGTAATACATGCACCTACGCGAAAAAGTTTTTATTAAAGAGACTCACTACAAATGTGCGAGACTATCGATATCCCCTGATATTTGTCGGACGATACGTGTAAACACGGTGAGGGTGGATTCGAGGTAGATGCGAGGAGCGTGGATAAAAAAGGGGACGCGAACGGGACTTGGCTGGGTAGAGTCTCAGGTTTCTTTCTCGCGAGGCTTGCCGGAGAGAACTCCTAGGAGTAACGTCCTATGTGGTTTCGACGCGAGTCATCTGTATATATATGCGCATATTTTTTTCCCTCTTCTCGAAGCACACGGTGGTCGTCGGGCGACCGAGCGTTGCGGCCTCACGTATGTGCATGCGAGATTCGTGTCTCTCTTCGGACGTACGTTCTACATGCGCGTGGTTTATGATCGCGTATGATCCGCGCTGACGGAAGCAGCAGATACAAGCGGCTATGGGTGACGCTTTGACCCTGCGCGCGACGGCCTCGAGATTTGCGATACGGGCGCGCGGTGTTATCGCGTTGAAGTCGCGGGAAATGAGTAAGAAGTAGCGGTGAACTTGTGCCACACTGGTCGTGCTTCTTTCGCAGATAGTTTCCTCTTGCAATTAATCCGTCTTTGAGTGATTTTGAAGTAAAAGCAGTCCCGTAGACGAGACTCTGCGATGACCTTTCGTGACGTCGTCGTTAAAGTATCGCGCGAAAATAAATGAAACGATTTCACGAACGACGCGAAGTACGGGCAAACCGATGACGCTACTTTGCGCCATCATAAAGTCATGCCCTCCGACGGAATTGACCGGGCCTCTTAACATTTTGCCGCTATTAATTCTTCCCGCTCGTGAAAAGCCGGGCTCAGGGGAGGCGCGAGGAGATGATGAAGTAGGGGGCTCGACGCAGCGGCGATGTAAAGACCCTCTGCATAAAGGGAATGCCTCGTGAAATGTTAAGAAGCCGAGGAATTCACCGAAATATGTCATCAGTGTCAGGCCAACGCGGTACTTATTCTCTCGTTGCAGACGGTAGATTACGGATGATACGTTTTCGAAGGGCACAGCTCGGGTCGCGGTTGATTTAAGAGCGCGTCATCGCTATAGGATACACGAAGTTTAAATCATTTCACGAATTCTAATAACTTTCTCCGTATGAGATTCAACGATGCGATGCCGCGTTGAAAATTCTTCGCGTCGTAGTAACGTCGTTCGTGTCTTTCGGAAGGACAATTAATCGACTGCTCTCTTCTTGCGACAATTACGCAAGTTTTCCGTTGATTTATCTTCCCCGCATTTCTATACCTTCGCTCCAGTTGTTCCTTCGCCTCCCGGTAGAGGTTCGTTGACCCCGGCTCTCCTTCAGTACCAAGGAACCCAACGTCTCATCGTTGCGTCGTCGTCGTCGCCGTCGCGAGGCCCTGCGTGTCTTCTCCCCTGCGCGCCGTGCGCGGTTCCTGTTCATAATTCAAGAGCACCGAGAGAAAGGGTCGCGCGCGCGCGCGGCGTATGCCAGCGTCTGGGATGGCAGACGTCACGCGACGATAACCCCCGTGTCCGACGGCGGACGAAGTTCGCCTCGCGCGCGGTTATCCCGGAATAAAATCGTTCCTCGCCTATACCCCGACTTTCCGATATCGAGAGCCGATCGCAGATGTTTATGCATGTACGCGCGAGGCAGCGGCCGCTGCGCTCCTTGCCGACCCACCACTACTCCTACGTCTCTCGCCTTCTATCTTGTCGCCTGTCAGATTGTTGACAGAGCCAGTGACACGTTTAATAGGATTATTTATGCTCCTAAAGGCGCTTAAACGGTGCCCGATCGTATCGCTTCGTCTACCTGACGGCGCGCGGCATAATTATGTCGACATAGGTTGTATCCGAGCTTACAGACCCAAGCGACAACGCCTATAGTGTCCAGCTCGTCGTTTTTCGTCGCTTCCGAAAGAAGGGGGCGCGCGGTTCGGAGAGAACACGCGGTATACGATTTAATCACGCGCCATGCGCGACTCGATGTTGACGTCGGGTGTTTCTTCGGGAATGTCCGATGCGACGCTTGTCATCGATCACAACGTTCCCCCGTAATCTCTCGCGGGAAACTGTTCGACGTCGACAGCTGGCGGATTGAGTCGAGACGGGAGAAAAATGATCGGAAGTGAGGTGTAGGTAGGCTTACGCGATGGCGCTGCGTGGATTCGTAATTCCTGTAGTATATACGCGTGGTTTCACGCCTATCTCTGTAGAGAGTTCTTAAACTCGTTTCGTGCGCGCGCGTCCTTTCTGACTCTACAAATGACTCGATTGATGTTTCACCAATTACCTACATCTTACCGTTTGTGCGGCGTTGTACTTTTTTTTCTTACCTCGATTATAAATCAGTCTGCGAGTCGAGGTGCAGACTGCGCGATCGCACTCGTACACAATACGGCCGAATAAATCGTTACCTAATCACCGAGCGTATAACGAAGCAGCAGGAAATTTTAGTTTAACGATTGCCGATTCTTGCGCTTCTTTTTCGGCTGCCGCTTCGCACTAATCGCGTCCTTAGGATTGATAAGTCGGCGAGCTAATATTATCGTGACCTTTTTTTTTCTCCGCGGTAGACTCCCGAACGAGAGATAACGATCAAAAATACCTACTGATTTTTCATCCACGCTTTCGAGTTTTTCACGATCGGCTCTCTTGATTCATGGCCACGCGTTGTTATCGTCGGCTCGGCGCGCGAGAAGCGACCGCCGCGACTCGCGGTTGGAACATTTTTTTTCGTCTCACGTAAGATAGGTAGATGCGATAACGATACGCGCGCACGTGCTCGGCGCGGTCCTTTCGTAACGTCGCGGAAGAATCGCGCAGCCCCGCGCCGCCGTCGTCGTCGACGCGTTCTCGCGGCGCGGTTGTTACGTAAATTATAAGCTTCGACGATTCGGAATCGGCTTGCAAATTGCGCCGTCGTCGCTGTACTTTTCGCGAGGAATCGACGCGGGCGAAATCTCTCGCCGCAGTTTTGGAAACGAGCTCGATTACGGCGGCAAGATTCGTACGACCGTGCGAGAATTATTGCGATTGCGCCACGTTCGTCAAGTGCGCTATATACCTACGATCGGGGACACCATACAGTCGCCGTACGGTACGCCGCGTGCGATTTATTATAATTATCGATTTAATAGCTGTTAACCACCGGCGAGACATGCTTCCACTGACGGGATACGGGCGACATTTATACGCCGTTCCTTTGCATTTTCATGCGATCGTTGCGGAGACTAGATCACCTTATTCCTCGTATATGGGTATATCGGATGCCTGCGGAAACACCAAGGTTCACAATTGAGCGCACACGCCGCCGCCCCCTCTTATAAATTGATCGTACCGTAAAGCGGAGCCTGTAATGGGCACTTCGACGTGGTTTTTATTATCATGCGCTACGTCCACCTTCGGCTTTTTACGGACCGTCGAATGAAATATCGCGCGCTAGGTTATTACACCGGCGAGTGTCTCGTGTCGTTCGATATGTACCGCTCCGGTCCGTATGCGTTATGAATTCCCAGACGTATACTTGAAAATAATTGGGGATAATTTATTATCGATCCGCGTGACGATTGAGAATGAAAATCGTTGAGAGTAAATGAAGGGGAAATGAAGTGCTACCGTTACCTCGAACGATACGAAAAGCAAGGTTAAGACGAGCTGTTCGCGCTTAAATTCGAAGATGAAACGTGAAACCTGCGTGAGTCGTCTTGCGCGCGTCCATCTACTTTAGTCCCGTATGCCAGAACTACACAACCATATGTTTGCCGAACAGTGCATCGACCGAGCATTCACCACCGATTGAAAAGCTTCGTCAAATTTCTCGAACCGGTATTTCGACGTACGTGCGAATTATTCGCACGCGCGAGCATACATACGTATAGGTATTACATATCCGGATATTCGTACCTGTATATTTATTTGCATAGCATTACGCGACGTCCAGCAATAGCACTGCAATGCGTTGTACGTACGTACGTACGCGTATTTACTTACCGTTACCTGTATATTCAACGGCACATAGCTATTCTCGAGGAGTAGGTATAGGTAGGTACGCACGCGTGTACCGCGCGCGGCTCACTCCAAAAAGAGCACGTACCACGATCGCGAATGTCTACCTATTTCTGGTTGAAGTCGCGCGCGATCGGATTGAAGGGAGGCGATGGCGTCTCGCGAGTATTTTTTAAATTCGCGTTCATCTTCACTCGTTCTACGGTCGAAAATTTATCGATCCTTCGTCGCCTCGTACTCGAGCGGAGCCCAGTCGACTATCAGGAAAAAAGTTTGGAACCTGCAGTCACATCCATACATATACATACATACAGCATCGCACTACACATCCGCGGCGAGAAATCGAACATTCGGGGAATCGAAGACCACGCCCAGATGCTACCGGATGTGGAATGAAAGTCCTACACATTGCCCGGGGCGCGAGGAAATTCCAGAATTTTAAGTGGCGCTGATTCCGAGCGCCCGATCCCGACGCGCCGCTTTATACTGCTTTTCGGACTTTGGGTCCATCGTCGGTGCCTTTTGCGCGCATGACAGATGAAAAACGGCGGCGAGGGAATTCTGCGCGGTGACGTTGAGGTTACTCGCGTGCGAGTCGCCGCGGTCTCGGAAGTGTCGTAACCGTCGATGTTTACGGATTCGGGACGAGGCTTCGATCGATGTCGGCCTGGAAACGACACGTCTCGTGGCAATTTGTGATCGCGCGAACGATTAGCTCGATGGCGGGAATTAATCCGCGGCTTCGGATTGCTTCGTTCGTGATCGACGTCAAGTGGGAGACGACGTAATACCTCGTCCGGCGAATACGCGGCATTACTACTCGCTTACATTGTACGAGGCACGATTCATTGTCGGAGTTGCTCTCGACGAGTATGCGTTATTATCGCTTCCTATCGAATACACCGCTGCATACACTTCCCAATGTGTACCTATCGGATCGATTGCCCTTTGGCGCGAGCGTCGAGCGATTCGCGCCGTATCGGAAGACTGGTTCCACCTGCTAAGAGTCCACGTATGCGCGATGCGTCTTAAATCACCGATCCCGTCTCGGATCGCGTTACCAATCGTCGATTGGAAAGCGATTCCCGCCGAACGTTGTCTGACGCGCGCGGCGCGCTATCTCTGCTATCTCCCGATCCGATGGAAGATCTCTTCGATCGTCACGATTATATCGCGTTGCGTCGTTCGATATATTCGACTTCCTATATCAATGCTTCATCGGATGAAATGAAAAAAAAAGAAGGATCTTTCAGTGTCTTTCGCTATTTCAATTCCGGACGAATCTTCCGTGCGATCGAATCGTTGGCAATTCTTCACCGTAACCCACGTATGGGATATGTATACGATCCATCGTCCGCGACGTATGGAATTACCAAGTAGATTCGATGAGATATTTTTAGCCCGCTTTGCCGATAGATGACTTTTCCCAAATATAAAAATATAATTAAAGATGGACTCGTCACGCGAGCTATGCGAGACACGTGTACGATAAGTACCTACCGCATACTCGTGTGATTACGTACACGCGCGTCTCTTCGCGCTGTTGTTGTCTTCCAGTGCGAGGAGACTGGATTGGACATTGAAAAATCTGATACGGATAACGGTCATTGCTGGGTAATCGCGAAGTGTATCGAACTCCAGTTTTACGTAAGACGCGAAAATAACGTCGAACCCAGCTAGGTTTACGAATGTTCAAAGTCGCGATTCTCCTTATCCTGGTTCGTGAACTTTGGTCGTACGTGACGGCCGCTCTCGCCAACGACTGAGAGAGACACGACTGAGAAGAGAGGAGAGGAGGATGAGGAGTTTAACGGACGAGCGATTTTAATTAAGGCCGAGACAGACATGGCCGCACCGCGCCCGCAGCGACTGTTGGCCGTGTGTCGGTCAACTGTCGGTGACGGCGACGCGAAAAGCCGGTGCCCACATAGCCGCGCCGCGCCCGCACCGTGTTTTTGGCCGTGTATTGGAGGTGCGTCGTACGTACACAACGAAACAGAACCGACTAGTCCCTACCTAACCGCGCCAACAGCACCGCACCGAGCCCGCACCGTGCCTGACTAGTTTCGTTTACTTTTTGACGGGCGCGGTGCGGTCTCGAGAGTTAACTTTCGAGTGCAAAGGGTTAATAAAATAATTAAATCTATATTTTTATTTTTATAAATGAAATAATCAATTAATTACACTTTTTACATATATGACTGGTTTCTCTTTCATGCATTTTCCGCAGACAAATTTTTTAAAAATTATGCAAGTTGAGTGGTTTTATTATCCGTGTACCTACAATCTTATTTGGCATTTCCTTCGTGATTGGGAATTATTGCTTGGGCTGCTTGATGTTCCTTCTTGTAGGTTTTCCTTTTCTTCTTCAAGGAATTCGTAATACTCTGTGACGAGTTCATCTGCAATTATCTGCACTTCAATTATTAAAATATTTACACAGTTTTCTAAATTTATTGCTGGAATTTTTTAATTCTAGTTAACTTTAAAACCAATTATTTCAGACTTACCAAAAATTCACTTAAACCCTTTTACTTCCAGGCCCCTCAATTGTAACGGGAAACGCTGTCTTGGTATCTTTATTTCAGTTGTTGCCTGATAGAGTATCCATGCATTGATTTCAGCGAAATCCAGGATATTGAAAAATACGTATACAGGCTATCTATTGCATTTTGAGTTTACGCTATATTTTCGCGCCATTTGGTGAACCATATCGACGCGAAATTTAGTCTTATTATAATAACTAATTGTTTCGGGTATTAGCTTTCTATTATTTTTGGTTTTTACAAATGTAAAATAAAATGAGTAAGTAGGAACAGGAGTAAAAGGAACAGTAAATAAAATGAGATCATTTATTTTATGGCATTATATTATACATACGTTAAATTGTACATACTTACTTAGATCCGGGAAAGTTCCTCATTGTCACGGGGTCGAAGAGCGACCAGTACGTTCGAAAACCTCCGAGCGACCGGAACAGCTCGCAAATAAAGTTAATGCATTGTTTGTTTTCCCTTACAAATTGGTGAAATTGTATTCATTCTAAACCCACCACACAAGATTAATTTGGCGCGTATAGTCCGTCGCGCAAAGACGGAACATTGTTTATTAGAATAGGTATTGCGGGAAACGGCTTATTTCGATCCGTCCGTTAATTAATTATTTCCGGAAAAGGGGTACGACGGAACACAGACTCTAGTCTTTATGACCGTCCCGTCGTTTGACAGAAAGGATCGGAAGCGACGAACCCCGTCCGCGACGGCCCCTGCCACATATGGTCCCTGCCGGGCCGTATCTTGCCGGGCCGTAGTACAGTTGTTTGTGTGTGTGTATGTACTAGCTATGCTCCCCAAACCCCGGGGGGGTAAGTACCTGACTCCGCGCATCGGGTCCCAAGATCGCCGGGGGTCTTGGCGACACGGTTTTGTCCACGCATTTATGAAAACATTATTTTATATAATACAATATATACAATATAATATATAGTAATAAAAAGGAGAAGGAAAGGATTTGATCCAGTCAGTATTTTGACGGGCCGAGCTATAACACCCGAAACAATTAGTTATTATAATAAGACTAAATTTGGCGTCGATATGGTTCACCAAATGGCGCGAAAATATAGCGTGAAATCAAAATGCAATAGATGGCCTGTACACGTATTTTTCAATATCCTGGATTTCGCTGAAATCAATGCATGGATACTCCATCAGGCAACAACTGGAATAAAGATACCAAGGCAGCGTTTCCTGTTACAATTGAGGGGCCTGGAAGTAAAAGGGTTTAAGTGCATTTTTGGTCGGTCTGAAATAATTGACTGTAAAGTTAACTTGAATTAAAAATTCCAGCAATAAGTTTAGAAAATTGTGTAAATATTTTAATAATTGAAGTATAGATAATTGCAGATGGACTCGTCACAGAGTATTACGAATTCCTTGAAGAAGAAAAAGAAAACCTTCAACAAGGAACATCAAGCAGCCCAAGCAATAATTCCCAATCACGAAGAAAATGCTAAATAAGATTGTAGATATACGGATAATAAAACCACTAAAACTTGTATAATTTGTAAAAAATTTGTCTGCGGAAAATGCATGAAAGAGAAACCAGTCATAATATGTAAAAATTGTAATTAATTGATTATTTAATTTATAAACATAAAAATGTTTGATTATTTTATTAGAAATAAGAAATTATATTGAGAATTATTTCCTTTAATGAATTAAGAATTTTTTTCTAAAAATCAACATTTATTTCATAAGAATATGTATGGAAGCTCTTATAGGAAGAACAGATTGAAACTTCGTAGAGCCGACCGTGCCCGTCAAAAAGTAAAACGGCGCGGTGCGGGCTCGGTGCGGTGGTGTCGGCGCGGTGTCGTTGCGGTTAAGTGGGGACTAGGCGGTTCTATTCCGTTCTGTAACTTTCTCACCGTGTGATGGCCAACACTCGGTGCGGGCGCGGCGCGGGTGCGGTGCGGCTATGTCTGTCTAGGCCTTTAGCGTTCGGCGGTGAGCGTACCGAGACGCCACGGTCGATGTGGACCCCGCTCCGCCGTCTCGGGCGTAGTCTCCGTGACGCGTCGATGCCGCGCGACGAATCCTCTGCTTCAGTTTTGCCGCGAAACGATTTTCGCTCCGGCGAAAAGCATCGGCACCCATACGCGCGTGCTTGAGAGTCGCTGGTCGCGCGGCCCGACCGCGCGGTAGTGATATAAGCTCGGATCACACGCGACAGCCGCTCATTAGCATACAATGCGGGCTAATGGGATCGCGCGCCGACGGCTACCGTTCAATATACGCAGTGGGTCCCTTCCCACTCGCGGTGGTGCCCTTCTCCCTCCGAGAGGGCTGGCCCGCCGATATTAAAACGACTGCGTTGCGGTTACGCAAGTTGCCCCGTCGTTTTGTAGCTCACCCTGTATTATAGGAGCATCGGAGTTCTCGCGGACACTCTGTCGAAATATAGAGTTTTCGAAAATTTCCGAAGAAAGTCCGTTCCCTCAAGATTTGGTCGCGCGAACGACCCAGGAAGTAGATAGACGTACTTATTGTCGCGCTCAGGGGAAAGCTGTACACATATTCTCTTCTCGGAAACATTATACCTCCCCATCGATATAGGCTAATTATTCGAAAGTACCAAACGAAGTTTCTCGCTCGATTCGACCAATTTCTTCGGGGAAACCACCTGGAGTCGGTCAGCCGGCCTGCTGGGAGCTAATTGTTTCACTGACAGTGAGGAATGAATTATAGTTCGACTGCGGCAGATTGGGTCAATGGTCGTATAATTCCTCCGCTTTGTTGTGACGTAACTCCTCGGTATTGTCGCTTCGTAGAAACCGGCTGACTCGATGGATCTCCCTGCCTCTAATGACGTTAGATTGCACGGTGCCCGCGATGATGTTCGATGATGATGTTTTGTGATTGTGAAAGACGCGTCGTACTTATGGAGGCACACGAGTGCTTCAATTATACTTGCAGACTGTATTGCACGACGTACCGTCTCGAGCGATTTATAGGTGACCTAGAGAATTCCGACTAAAATGTTACGTGATTTAACTGCTCTCTCGGTGTATTTCTCTTCAAAAATAACAGCGTCGACTCGATGGCCGACACCTTGGCCGGATCCGTCGCTCACATAAGTGGCGTATCACACTTGAAACTCGCAGCGTCCATGCAATTCAGATCACTAAACCGTAGCACCGTAGTCAGTTCTTCCCCTAACCCGTAATTGGCTCGACACGTTTATCTATTTATCATATTAGACAGCATGATGATCGCTTCCTGGGTCACTCTGCCGGGTGTGCATGACGTATCAGTGCGTATCTTCTAGCCTCTATCTGCTCGACTCCGCGGACGCAACGTAACAATGTTTTTCTACTGCCGGTGTAACTCGATGCCGCATCCGTTACTTTGGCCTTTTCAATGTCGAAGTTGCAGTGGGCGTTGCTCTCCACTAATCGAGTTAGCAATGTACATACCTTTTTGCACATACAATCAAATCGTTACGCGGCAATTTTTTTATGACTAGAAAATATATGGACATAGCCCGTAATAATATAACTCTCTGTAAAAACGTTCTAATCTTTCGGTTTAACACGCTATACGTACCTAGTTGAAACATTCCGCTTTATCGTTGTTCGCGCAAGCATTGCATAACGTATGATGCGGTAACGCGTGCAGTGTACAACGTGTGTTACGGCGACCTTGGGGCGCGTAGATGCGGGCAGAGCAAGCATGACTGGTCTGTAGAGTGAAATACCGCTTTTTTGAACGTATTTCCGACTCTCTTGCAATAAATAGAATCGTGTATTTCTCCGTTGTTCTTTTTTTGTAAATGTACGAGCAATGGTTTTCCCTCGATACACTTGGAAAAATTAAAATTTCTAGAATTGAATTCTTGACTATTCCAATTCGATGTAATTCTTCACGTTGTTTTCGAAAATCGTAAATTTATTGAGGAAATCTCTACGGAAAGCCGAGATATCGATCATTTTTAGTGAAAAACTTATTTTTCGTATAAGTATATAAAATCACCGATATATTATATTCTCTTTGTGATATGGACTTAATAACCGTGCCTTTCGTAATAAGCGCGAAAAAATACATAAGATGCGGTGGACGATCGATTCCAGAGCTTTCGATTTTTACGAAAAATCGAATTTTCTGAAAACGAATTGTAGATCGCCCTGTTCGGTGTATTTTATCGCGCTGATTCCAAAAGTTACCGATTTATCGGGAAAATCTCAAAGGGGAAACGATATATCGTCAATTCTTGGCTAAACTTTCAGGAATACCAAAGTAGACAACACTCTGCACGTCGAATTAATTCGATTGGTTCGCAGCATTAAATTCTCGGGTTATCGAAGGGGTTGACGATAAAGGGAGATTTCTTTTTTATGTCGGTACGATAAAACCAGTCGAGGCGTTTTCGTCCAATTAACACGTCCCAGAGCTGTCGCAATCGATTCTCGGGACCCGTGGAAACGCTTTGCTCTCGATGAGTAGGCCTAATGGGATTTTTATGGCGTCGCTCATCGAGTAGCCTATACCTAGGTCGAGCTCAAAATTTTAATCTGTACCTGGAAGAAATCTCCAATCTTCGCTCCCGTCTAAAAATACGCTCGTTTGTAACTTTCCCTGACAATTTTATAATTGTGGGAATCGGCGAACAGAATATATCGCTCGTTGTTTTACGGTGCATCGCTTCGGACCTGATTTCTCTTCTATCTACTTGCGGAAGTTGATAAGAGATTCCCAAAATGGCTACAGATACATACGTCCGCGCGGATCGCGCGTACCCGTGTCGTCATACTCACGCGTGTTGTGACGCAATATATCTTCCGTCGCGAAGGAACATTATCGAATCGACGATGAAGATCGATAATTAACCATCTGCTCTAGGGTTCCTCGAATTAGATTAAAGCTTTATAACATCGGTATGGGAATAGCGTATAGTGTAGGTACACGTCTACCCATCTATCTCCCATCACACATCATTATACATTTGAATGGCAACCCTATTGCTAGATTCTCTTCCATTTACGAGAACCTATCACGGAGACTGCTCCTACGTGTAAAAGTTTACTCATGGAAAGGAGTAACGTTAAACGAACCGTCTTGAGCGGAGCAGTCGAAGCGTATCGACTCTTATTATGTTAATATCACATATATATATATATATATATATATATATATATATATATTATGTACACGTAATATATTCGTAGCATATCAATGGTTTATTAGAAGCACGCCGAGCCCGAGCGAGTAACGCGCGAGCACGCTAGAAAGGCCTGGTCTATTAAGAGACTCGCGAGTCCCCGCCTATATCCATAACGATGCCGCTGATGTACTTTAAGCGGATAGATAATAATTTGAGTAGCTGTGAAAGACCTTTCGCTTTGGGCAACGCGCGAGTAGATCGAGCTTATCGATAAATAAGAGAGACATCGACATTCGAACAAATAACCGTTTTAATTACGATCGCCCAACCGGGCGGCGATTATTAATTATGGCCGCGTCTCTTCTCTAATTGCCCGCAATCATCGTCACGATTAGAAAATCGTCCGCGGCGCTATTTCGGTCCGTTCGGATGTTCGGTGCTCCGAGAAATGAGTCTTTAACGATGCCATTCAGCGTAAATCAAAGATTGACGCGGCGATAGGTAGTTTGAATGCGAGAGTCTTGATTGGTCGCGAGGGGATTTTGGTACTTTCCTTTTTCTCTCCTAGGTCAATCGGGGCCCCCACGAATTCCATGGGTTTACGTGCAGTCGCCCGAAATGGCGAGAACGATCGTCAAGTGTCATTTAAATTGGTCGATTACTTAACGTTTCGACGCACATTTTCGCAGGTCGTTTCGTACAGCTGTGATAATTTTCGATGTACCGGTTTTCGCCTCGAATATACTCATTTGTACCCGGATCAAAAGCGTGTATCACGTTGATGTCTCGGACAGCGAAATAAATTATAATTGAGTGCTTGTCGATCGCTCTCGAACGGCGGTCTGTGGGTGTATTCTGATTTTGAATCGAGAGCTCCGACCTTCGCTCTTGAAATCGAAGTGAAAGGATACGCGGGGCGATAAAAATTCTCATTTGAAAATAAAAAATAGAACCACATTTCAAAGACCGATTACGCTATAATCCACAGATAACGACATACGACATTGTTTTAACCCTAGAATACTAATATGTCGTAATTTTTACGACGCTTACATTAGAACTAACGTATAAAGAAAAACATTAGTATTCTAGGGTTAATCGAGCCGAGCGAGGTACCGCCCTTCATCAGTCGATCGTCCTTGTCCTCTTTCTCAAAACCAGGCTTCGCCCTTTTCCTCGTTGCGGTACTAATTAAATTCGTACGTTAGTTTTAAGCGTCGTTATGCCATTAAAAAAAAGAACAGGCGACTACGCAAGTGAACGAGCGAGCATGTGACGAGTGTGCGTAAAGCGACCAGCGCGGGTCACTTTCGCTAGCAGACCGCGCCGACTGCCGCCGCTGTTCCAGTCGTCGTGCACGCGTGCCGCTCCATTCATAAACCTATGGAGCGCAGAGCCTGGGCCTTGTGTAGGTTCGCTCGTAGGTACCAGCACGCGGGACGCGGATGTGTGGTTGTAGTAGGACCCACTCTGTATACCCGCACGCCACGCCGCGCCGGCGCGCTCGCCGCACCTCGGGGCCCGGCTCGACCGACCCAAAACGAGCGCGCCGACTATGGCTCTCCTGGAGAAAATCGCTGGAATTCGTCCCGCTTTGGCGCGCCGCCACTCTTACGCACTTCTGCGTTCAAACCCTCTCGCTTTTTTTCTCTTATTCGAAAAATAACGCGCGAACAATTAAACCGCTTTCGATTGCGACTCTTTAGGGAGACCGTCTGGCTAGGGAGGGAAAGTGAAATTTTTTACTGGAAAACCTGGGAAATTATTGTCCGCGGTTCGGTGGACCGCGTCTTGTAATCAGATGTAATCTAAATTTAATCGCATCCAATCTTACGCGGGAGAGGAGAGGAGAATGTTTTTCTCCGTATAAAGTCGATCGAGTCGGATTCGCACGACTCGATTCTCCAGACGACACGGTTCGCTACTCGCGACTTCCTATGGAACAGGCCGACGTAGACGGACGAGGGCAGAGAGGGAGGGGGAGATATACCTACTCTCTTTACCCAAGGCCTGTGACCATGCGTCGTGCTTCACGACCTGTAGCCTTTTTGGGTCCTCCTGCTCCTCCGCATGTCGTACATATAAATGTGTACCTACATACGGTTACGTCCAGACGGATCGGGGCACGGCACCTGTCCACATACAAATTGCCGTGATATTTCTCAAAGATTCCTTTTTCGCCTGTAAGGCACGCGCAATTTGTGGGATGGTCCACACTTTGTCACGATCGTTCCGCAATGCGTTGATCGACGAAACTGTGAGCGTCGTATTCCCATTGAATGTTGAATACCGACGATGCGAAGCACGATCTTCAAAAAAGCATCCTACTGATCTCGTCAAAAAGCTCATCGACCGCGCGCTTAGCTCTGACACTAATTTCTCGACAATTCCAACGCGCGTACACGGGTAATTCTCGACGTAGCAGTTCGAGAAACGCGACACTCCTCTTTTTATTTTAATCGCGAGTGCATAGCTATACACCCCTTTCGACACTGAGTCGCGTTCCATCGCTCCGGTCGAAGCGCACGTGACGACTATCGCCGTATTCGCCACGAGCGGCTACCGCGCGTAAAAAGGTACCCTAATGGATCGTACGAACGGCGAGGAGGCGAGCGAACGCCGCGGGCGAATCCGGAGCAATTTGTTGCGGTCGTTCGAAGCACGGATACACCTACATCGGGACACCGGAGTTTCCAGCGATCGACCGAGCGCGACAATACGGAGAGATAAAGTAAAAGGCGCGGTTTTTCAGACACCGTTCGAACCGCCGCGCCGAGTCTCCACCCGAATACGCGCAAGAGCGACGGAGCGATCGACCGATGCGACAACGGTGCGCCCGTGTGCACGCGACTTCTTCGTGCTGACGAACTGTGTCGCGAAGTATCGTTTCCTCCGGCTGCAATTCCTAGAATACCGCATTGGCGCGACGAAGCTAATTTTCAAGTCCGAGTTCCCGTGGGAACCCTGTACGGAGAGCCGATGAATCGCAGCGACCACAAATCAACGCCTTTCCGTTACGCTATATATATATATTTTTTCGTAAAGAAAAAACTAGTCGACGCGGCATTTAATATCGGACGAAGGGAATCCAGAGTCGAATCGATTGACATTTAGTCGATCCAAGTAGAACGATCCTTCGACGCAGACATTGAATTACTGGCGAATTATGTATGCGAGATGCGAAGCTCGTTTCCCGTCGTCATAGATCAAAGTAAAGTTACACATAGGTACTTACACCGGAGAAACGCCGTTCTCGCGATGCTCGATTGAGCGGGACAATATGAGCCGAGGAAAAAATAACGTTCGCACATATTGTGTTCGGTGGAACGCTGGCGATGCATGTAACCGTTTCCGGTTTGCGGATCAATGAACGATCGTCCGAGAAGCGTTATCGGCATTCTCGCAGCTCGCGTTTATCCGGGTATACATTTCAGCGGGTATTTCACGCGAAAAATTAACGGATACGCGGTGGTACCCACCACCCCGTGATGATATAACGAATCCCCGTCACCGAGACGATTCTCCGATCGTCTCTCCCGCTCCTTTTTCACGGCTGAAAGGGAGCGCGCGACCGCAAGAACTAAACCCGCACTCGTTAGACTCACGGAGTTGAGTTACGACTTTGCTCTCTCGCCCGGAACTTGCCGCGCGCGAGAGCCGAGCGAACGGGCGAAACAACCTCGCGTTTCTCTCTCTCTCTCTCTCTCTCTCTCTCTCTCTCTCTCTGTCTCTATCTCTATCGCCGGGGCTACCGGCCGGAGCGACGGGCCAGTCGTAGACTCGACGAATCGAAACGGTGGTGGCGAACGTTCTCGGCGACGCGTTCTCGCGTAAGCCCAGGGTTTACCCTAATGCCTCGTCCACGCTGCGCGGCACGCTTCTCGGAGAGTCTGGCGGCGGCTCAAATTTATTCCTATTTCTTATTCAGCCGCGTGACGATAACGACGGCGATGATGACCATCGCGATGACATTGCCCTTGTCGCGCGGTTAGGTGGGAAGGTTACAACAATCGTTGTGATCGAATCTCGTCGAGACACAGTCGCGCGCCAATGACATCTCGGGTTTACTCGCTCTTCGCGAGCGACTGACCTCCCCTCTGCAAAAAAGACTCCATAATTACTCCCCCGCGCGATATCACGGCCCCGTCGCGGGGAACTCTTCTCACGTTCGGACTTCCTCGCGCGGTGCCGTTCGATCAGCGCGCGCGCGGGCACACGGTATTGCGCAATAATTGTGTCGTACGCAAATGGAAAAGTCCCATTGGCGCGATAAGCGCCCGCGCGCGCGGCACCTTATGGCTCGGCCGCTGGTGCCGTATTGGCAGAAACTCGATTCGCGTACGGCGCGCAACGGAGAATAAGAAATGTATCGCACCGGGGTTATTAATATCGCGCCGCACGACTCGCGCTGCCGAGTGTCCAGCTATACGGCTAGTAGAGGATAGGAGCCGACGTAGAGTTCGAGGTTCGGCTCGTCCTCACGGGCATTCCGCGGAAATCGCCTTTTGATCGTGCCGGGAACAAAGTCGCCACGTTGGCACTTTGGGGTGAAGGTCAATCAAAAACTAATAAGGCCACAATTTGCTCGAATGTTTCTCCTCTCCGAATAACGACTTCGTCGTATTGTCGCGTCATTAAAAATAATGATATCGCCGTAGAAATGTTGATTAGAGGATTCCCCGATGACCTCGCCGCACGTTGTTGGTTACCGAGATCGTCAATTTTTTGTTTGATATAATCTTCACTGGGCGGTCTAAGAATGTTTCGATGCAGTACGAGGTCTTCGGGCTTCCGGGGGGTCGATCCGAATCATCACCGCGTTTGATACCCGTTGGCCGAGTCCCAATCAGGGGAACTGGATAACACGAATTACTTTTATTTCTTCGTTCGTTAAGAAGAAGCGTATAATATTACGTCTATTATTATCAGGTACCCGCCGTACGACCACAGGTAGTCATTTGGAAGACTATCGAGGCTTTCGATACCGTAACGAGAGTCCGATCTCGTAACACCACATCGAGACGAAAAGTCGACGACTCGAAAAAGAAAACGAATGATTCTTCAGAGTATTTTCATTTAAGATCGCTCACCCCTTAGTCATAAGGAGCGCGGCGTCGCGACGCGAGGACCCGAGGCGTCGTCTCCGATACTCGTTCGTAGCCGTCGCTACGCTCTCACAGCCATTGCCGACGACGTTGCGACACGCAGATCTCGCTCGGTCTCGCGCGGCATTGTTAATGTTACCGACTGCACGAGATACCCGGTCCACATTTCTAGTTCCTATCACGGCGTGCTAGCTACCGGCGCCGTTACGTTATGCGTTATGTAGGTGGACTCGTTTGATATAATTAGTCATATTTTTCTCGGCGCTTGCATTGGGTTACGACGCGCGTTCGTACCTTTAACGTTCGAAAGTGCTCGGCAGGCCTCGCGTTCTCTCGCCGATTCCTTCTCTCTCCTTCTCCCAGACGCGAGGGAGACGCGAACGGCACGCGACTCGCGCGGCCCGGCGGTCCGCGTGATGATGCGGTGGAGACGAAACGAGGCGATAGAGTGATAAGGAAAATTCCTCGGATCCTCTTTGGAGGAAAAAATACATCCCTCGCGCCTCTTTTTTCACCCGTGATCGATATATTCTTCGCGCGTTTTTCCTCCCCGCGTGAGGCGCAGCGCTCGCTCTGTACTCCTGCGGGATAATAAACGCGGGGCGAGAAAGCGAGGGAGAAAAATATAGCTCCGCGGCAATTCGATTCGATCGATTTGAAATCGCCGAGAGTTCCCGAGAGCGGAGACACGGGAGACTTCGAACGGTGCTCGACTCCATTTCCCCGGCTATTAGCGCTAATCGATTGCGGCGTGACGGATCGAATGATTTAAATAAAGACTGGGTGCGTCACGGGCACGGCCGCCGGGCCACGTCTCGCAAAATGATGCCATTGCGCTCGTTATACCGCGACGTCCGATCGTTCCCTCCTTCCTATCGCTATTGGGTTATACGGATGACGTTGTCACTCACTCGTATCAGTTACGTTGTGCGGCTTTCGACGAGCGTGTAATTCACGCGTTTATAAATTATGTCATCTTTTATGTCGCAGGTGTTCCAGCCGAACGGGCCAGTATTTATGCCAGTATGCCAATCGGATGCCAGTAGACGCCAGCCAGTATCTACCGCGATCGATAGTCGATCGCGATAAGTTATTTAGTTAGATAATTCGTAGGTTAGGTCGCGTCAGAGAAAAGAAAATCGTTACCGCCGACGCGCGAAAACGTCCGTACGATCGCGTCGCGAGTAACGAAAACGGGGGAGGAAGAAGTAAAATAAAAATCGAGATCCGCGGAGTGATCGAGTGCACGCGCGCGCGCGATCGATTTCGTCGTCGTTTGTGCCACGGTGCGTCGAATCCCGGGGAAGACGATCGAATCGGTATACGGCGGAGAGGAGGGCCAGTGAGAAGCGTTCACGCAAAGCGGTGGCTCACGGAAACGCTGACTTACATCGGGGGCGCCGACCTGCAATCAAGGTTCATGGTTTTCATGGTGAGTCGTTGTCGTTATTATTTCTACCGTTATGCGCCTTTGAGGATCTCGGGATTGATGCGAAAATCGGGATGATCGTCCCGTTGTTTCGAACGCTCGATCGAAAGCAACACCGAGAGATTTTTCCCCTGGATAATCTATAAATATTCTATGTGAAAAAATTCCATACGCTGAAAACAAAAAAATTACTTCCCTCAACCACGGTGAGGTTTAATACGGCGAACCTCACGGTGTAATCGTCTCGAGTAAATATTCACTTGTTTCAACTCCAAATTGGTTGCTTCAACTCTACCGTATGTCTGACGGC
This sequence comes from Xiphydria camelus, assembly GCA_963678675.1. NCBI lineage: Eukaryota > Metazoa > Arthropoda > Insecta > Hymenoptera > Xiphydriidae > Xiphydria > Xiphydria camelus. The sequence continues at coordinate 30,615,677 of OY783191.1, read as the reverse complement.
AAGCGCAACACCATTTCGGCAGTTTTTACCGACGGTGGTCGAAAATTGCATTGGATCTAATGCAAGATTCGACCACCGTCGGTAAAAACTGCCGAAGTGGTGTTGCGCTTGCCGTCAGACATACGGTATATGTTCGTCCTTACAGTCTTTTGGTATCGAAACGACCGTACCAAGAGATTCGCCGCATTCAACTTCACCATGGTTGAAAAAAGTAATATTTTTTTCAGTATACACATAGTATTTTCGGTACATTAAAAATATTTAAAGTCGTTCCTCCGTGCATATACCCATGCATCACCTACGAATTTACATATTACACAGGCTTCTGAGTCGCGCGAAAACTAGTAACGGAACGCACGCGCGCGGGCACTAGTCGGCCACAAAGTTTCAAGACCAACAGGACTACTGGGAGTGGCCCGCGCGCGCGGGTATCTCGCGTCTCCAGCTCTGCCGAGAGTTTATGCAGCGCCGCGTTACGCAAATTAGTTGCCGCGCGCCGAACGTAAGCTCCGCGATATCCTCTCATAATTCGCAGCTAATTGAGAAAACCCATCCGCCCGTACGAAACCCCGCGGATATCGTACGCGACGTTGTATACACGGGTGGCGTTTCTCCCGTGGATATTTTGGGTACGTCGGGTCGGAGGTCAGTCGCGGAGAAACATTAATAATCGTTTGTAATGTTTGGCGGGGTGTGGCGGCGCGCCCGGCGTAATTCCCCCCTTCCACCGCGTATTCTTCGTCCGCTCTCGCGCCCGATGCAGCTGCAGTGCGACACTGCAAGCCCCCCCCCCCTCTCTCTCTGGGAGTCGACGTCAGTTCCTGCTTTAAAAAAAAGGCTTTTTCATGGTTGTTGCGCGAGGTCTAGTTAGTTCTATTTCATAATGCTTTCTTTGTTACTTCCTACATCTTTTCTGTTCCTACATTTTTTTTTTCTTACTTTTCGTTTTCATTTCTCGAATTATTATAGTTTAAGCTTACTATTAATATTTCGTACTTTACTTTACTTATATAGCTTGCTTGTTCTATCCATTTATTTTATTTTGCTTTCCTTACTTTATTTACCTACTTATTTGCGTTTCTCTACTTATTTACCCTATTCATTTATTTTTACTAGATTTTTTATATCTTTCCCCTTGTGAGCTCTTAGAGGGCTTGTCCCAGAGCACAATAAATGCTTCTTCTTTTTCTTCTTCTTCTCTCTTTCGCTTCCTTACTTGTCGCGAAATGCTCCGCGGGTCATTTATCGCGCGTACGTTTTCGGCTCGACGTTGATTTTCATCTCGTGTCGTCACCCGACCGCGTCCGCGAATATTCATTTCGATCTCCGCGGACCCACACTACCTCGCTTCGGGAGGGCGCGTTCTTGCACTCACGGTACACACAGTTCGCGGGATTTGTTTTACGAGATCCGCCGCGCCGCGTCGTCATCCAATTTCACATCGCCCTCTCCAGCGGACATTCGCGCTGCGTCTTTCGCTCCTCTCGTTCTTTTTTTTATTTTATCCGGGATCACGTCGCGTGCGCTTGTTCCTTCCTCGACGGCAGATTAATCAGCGTCGCGCGACACGGGCTTCGTCTCGCGACTTCCTCAAATAATTATCGTCAAGCCTCGTTTCGCTCGAAAGAGGAACGTGCCACCGGAGGAGGCGCGACGCGGCGGGTCATTGTCCCGCACCATCGCCTGCACAGCGTCCGCGGATTCGGCAGATACGACTCCGATGGTCCACACGCGTGACGTTAATTCCTTTCGGGATGCAAAATTCGAAATTCGGCTTAAAATTCATCTCGCCTCTCGGGACGAATTTTAATCGAAATCCCCTCTACACGCTGCCTATATTGTTTAGATCGTTCTTCTCCAATTCCCGGTATCGTGAATAAATATTTATGATTCTCGAAATTCGGTGGGTATACCTATAGAAATAAAGAGAAAGGTATTTCATCCACTCACACTTCGTGTGAATATTAAAATGAATCGCCAAAAATTCGCAGAACTCTCCGCGCGACGATCCGAAAGCGCATTCACCTGCGCCAAATTCTCGACAACTGCATTCGTCACCCACGCGTGTGTACAGCGTATCTCGCTTCCTCGCACGCTCGCGCGGGGCGAAGCGATTTTTCTCGTCGTTATCGCGCGGAGATCGATGCGAAGCACACGCGCGACCGTCCTCCGTCCGGCGGATCTCAGATACGCTCTCTCTCGCCGCGGTTTCGAAACATCCACCCACGCGCCCGCGCATCCGCACCTACGTACCGCATTTACCCGTTTGCGCCCGGTCGCTCGCCGGACCGGTCGGTTAATTGTTCCGATGGATTTAAAGTCGGCGCCCGGAATAAATGAACGTCGCTTTACACCAAGGCGCGGCGCGGATGCGTTCGAATATATATACGGACGCGTCGCGGATTATATTTCTTCGGATCGCGCGATTGCGCCACGGACGCGCGGGGGCCCTCTCGACGCGTGCAGGACCCGCGCGTGAGTTACGCGCTTGCACCGCGCCGCAGCGGCCCGCGCTGTCCTCGCTTCGGAGAGCGTGACGATGGCTCCGGGAATCCTTCGAGATTTTACGGTTTTTAGGCACTCCCTCGGCTTAATTGAGAATGCCGCGCGCGGGGGGGGGGCCAGTCGGTGCGGATTTGCCCGCCGAGTTTTCGTTAGCGTTATGACGGTCTGCTGCCATGTGGCCGTTTAAAAAGTCTGTCTCTTTTTTTGTTAAACCAACGAAAGTTCGCGGTGTGGCCCCGCGAACGAGGCGAAGGTCAATTTTTGAAGATGTGGAGGAGTACGCTCGGTTGACGACTATCGTAATTGTTATCGCATCGAATATTTATTTTTTCATCGTATATATCTTGCATATTTGTACGCGCGCCTACATTGTAATCTCCGCGCTCGGGCCGTACTCCCGTCGATGTTGCCCTCGCGTGTCGTCGCGGCGCTTCCTCAAACTCATAGTCGTTCGGTGTCGCATTATACGAGCCTTCGGAGGCGAGTCGCTTTTTCCAAGCAAATTCTGCGCCCCGTAATGCATCGGCGGGACGCGTAATTGGTTGTTTTCGATGTCACGGCAGCCGAGTGCCCGCGTACACGGAAACATTTTAAATATACACGCCGCGCCGTTGGGTTAATTAAAGGCTGTTGCATAATTCGGCGCGACGCGTGGCATTGCATTCGTATTCGATAAAGACGAGAGGCGTGATTCGCGCATACCACGCGCGGTATAACAGCGATACGTGAAGATTTTCATGGGAGGAAGTCGCATTTTTAGATTTGTCATTTTTCCATTTACGTCGGACAACGATCAAATTTAATTCCGAGGAAAAAATCGGACCCGCAGTTGCGACGCGATCGAATGCCTTAATGAAACGGCCGACACCTCGCCGCGTTTCGACACAGACTCGCTCGCTGCAGTTATACTCGTCTACCTACTTCATCGTGCCTTTCATCGGCCTGATCGATCGTCAGTCGATCCACGTGCCGATAAAGTCGTCGTTTCTTCCGCTCGGGAAACCTGCCCTCGGTCCACACACTCCTCGTTTCTTATACACTCGAATAGATAGAGCCGAGATTTCTTCGGGAGTTCTGTCGCTATCTCGCGTCCTAAATTAATATTAACTGGCCACGAACGTCACTGACCCGACGGCGCCCGCTTCCGGCTCGATTTTCAATCAACCGCTTCGAGGAGACGCCGCGGTTTGACCGCTCGTCGCCCGTCCCCGTACCGCGCGCTAAAAATCGAGAAGGCACTTCAGGGAATTATTCATTGTCGTACCGCACGCGGGCAGAGCACTCTGTGAAACAACTTCCTCTGCCCACACTGCCGGAACAAAATGGCGACGCTTAATTTACGAACCGTTAACGTCACCGGAGCGCACTAAAACCGCGCCACGCGAGTTTTAGGGCCAACGTAAATTTCGTCGGTGTTAAAGAGGTGCCAAATTTTTAAATCACCTTGCAAACGGCCCACGTTACGGCCGGGCGAATGGGGTTTCGGCCGCGTTCGGTACCGTCACCGGTTTTGGTGCCGGCGGCGTTCTCATATCGACCGAAATGTTCGACCGGTCGTTCAAATCGGCGATTCCGGCTCCTTTACGAGTTTTTAATATTCCTTCGGGGCGATCGTCACACACGTCCACCGTGAAGATGCATTAAAATCGGAGTGGACCGATTCAAAAGCGTATTTCTCGCGCGGTGCCGTGTTGCAGTCGTCGCATTCGAAATGCAGTTTTATTGGGAGGGCGAACGAGGTCGGCGCGGTTATAATTTTGCATGGTGCACGACTTCTTCAAACCTACGTAAAATAATCGAACTCGCTGCTCTTTCCCGTCGATAATTCGTCCCTTCGTCTACTTATAGTTATTCCTGCGCGTAACTATTACTAGCAGAGGGCGGCTTCGCCACGGAGCGACTATTCGCGAAAGGTCGAGTCAACATTGTCAATGATGAGCCTGCTTTCACTCATATTCGACCCGCGATCATAGAAAATGGCGGTACTTAAACACCAGTAACGCGGAATATTTTACCTTCGTGAATTGCTACGCACAGCGAGGAACGCACTCGTAACGTTGATACGCGTAAATTAACGAGGCTGCCTTTAAACGCCGTCTTTTAAATAGTGGGTTAACTGCTCTACGCGTAACGCCTTATCCAATTAAGTTCGAGTTACATCGAACGCCGCCCTGCGGTGCGCGCTAGTCGGCGCCTTTGATTTTTCAATGCATCCGTTTGAGAATCAATCTTACGGATAGCCTCGTACGCCGGTATTTTCTCCGGCTCGGAACTCGCCTCAACGATACTAATCGTTGCTTCGCCTTATACGGCCGTGAGAATACATTTTTCTCGCCGGAGAGTCTGCGCGCGGTTTTTCTCGCGGAAAAAATCAGCCGAGCATCATCGATGAGCCAGGCTCGAATTCATCTCACCGGCGATACGATTTCCAACGCCGCGGAAACGCACGTACTCGTGAATATATCCCCGTCACGCGGCGAAGGATGTCGTTATCGCGCGGGGGAGAAGTGGCGGAGCGAGTACCGCGAACGCGAATTATCCGCCGCCGCGCTCGCCAGGCGAGTGTGTCTAATGGAGAAACAATAACTGCACGACTGGGATTCGCAACGGGAAACGTTGAGTGGACCATTCGCCGAGCTACCGTGATTACACGCGCCCGATGCCGTGTCGACTGCTGTTACACTCATTACAGACTCCCTTTGTTTCACGGCACCCTAACGACCGGCTCCTCACTTCGGAGAACGTATTGACCATACCCGACTGGGACCTCCTTAACCGCTAATGAAACGCGTTTTCGTTCAAGACCCATCGTAAAAAAAGTTACCGCGATGGTTCTGCAATTATCGCGTCGTATAAATCCGGAAGCGTATCTTCGACTGCTTCGACATACGGTGTCCATCGATACGCGAAGGATTTCGTTCATTAACCTTCCGTTAGGCGCGTCAGCTGATGAGACGCCTTTATTCGCTATGTGTCTGTCAGATTCATATCAGTAAATTAAATATCTTATCTTTTATAATTGTAACGCTTTTAAAATAAAATTTAATTGTGGCGAACGCGAAAAGTGAGTTCGCCATCTCGTGGCGGAGCGTTTCAGACCCATAGCGACTAATGGAGGATTAACAAGTCCAGAGCGGGTTTTCGATTTGAAATCTCCGTTCGCGCGCAGGCCTACCCCACATATATATACGTTCGCCCTCCCGTGCAACGGTACAAAGATTTGTTCTCCCTCCTTTTTTTCCGTTATCGCCTCTTTCGAGAACACCGAGCACGCGGTCCGAACGAATGGGCGACAGTGTCCGATAAAGATCTTCGTTATTTTTCGTCGCACAACCGAAAATGAATTTATCCGGGCGCCGGACCGTGCAGGGATTACGATCGAGCATCGATCTTTCGTGTCGCCAGAGTCGAGAGCCGCGTGTGCTGTCGGGGCCCCAACTGGCTCAGTGATATAGGGGCGGGAACCGATGTACGTGCGATTGGAAATTAGAATTACGATCGGCGCGGTTCTTAACTTTTTTTACCTCGGCGGTACACGAGAGCCGATCGTTCGGGATGATAAGTGCAACCGCAAATGCATACTGTGTGCGCGTTTCGAGGCCGTTTCCTGGACAAGTGTCGACACCCACATATGTACGGTATACACGCACGAGGATTTGGATCCTCGTTGGTTTACGTGCCAATATTCGTTCGAAGCATTTATTCACGTGGAAGAGGAAACGGAGGGAAATAAAAAGCGAGAAAAATGTGGAGAATCAGAGGAAAAATCGGAATTAAAATTTATTGCATCGTGATAAAAATTTTCGCTAGTTCTTATATCTTTTTTCATATCGTTTCGTGAGCTAACACTTGCGCGAAAGGGAAAATAAGGAGGGAAGGAAGTGGAAGGAATGGTACGAGAGAGAAAAAGTGTATGAAAATATAGACCGACTGGAAGAAATGAGGGAGAAAATAATTTCTACGATCAACCCCGTGAAAAATAATTAGTTGCAGATTTGTGACGAAAAATTCTTCAAAACGGAATACCGAGTGGCATTGTCGCTGGCGGTAAACACACGCGAGGTGATATCTATTAGGGACGAAATAGCTGGAAAGATATTCCGTCGGTGGTCTCTTCTCGTAATTACGGTAATAATACGGAAGACACGACCGCGCTTCTCGTCCGCTCTGCTCTGGTTGAGATAAATCGTTATTTTACGAGTATAAAATGGGCCCATCCAGTATCTCGAAATTCATTCCCACCCGGCTAATCTTGGTTCTCTCTCCGTCGAAGTGAATTTTGAAATGCGTCACGAGTGAGAAGCGATAAATCATTGGGGGGAAAGAAATATGAGTTTGGAGTAGAAACACGCGTCTCTGTGCGAACTTTGACGACTCGAGAACCTCAAACAAATCGAGGATCAGAATTCATTACGCCTGCACTCTCGCTAGAGTGCACGTCCTGCCGATGCAGCGAGCGAAACGGCTTCCAGGAAGGACCGCGCTCGCGGAATTATATGCGAAAGTCGAGAATCGCCCGAGAGAACTCCCGGGGTCAGAGGCGCGCGATCGCCGGTCGACTTCCGCGGCAAAGTACCCGCAAATTGGCGCTCGATTGCGAAGTGATAGCCACTCCGCGCCGCAGTCGATCGCGCGGGACGAGGCCAGTGCCACCTCGAAAAGTTCGCCGCCGTTGCGTCGACCTCCCGCGCGAGCGGCTATTTAAATTCAATTTCAATAAAGGTAGAATTCAATCTGAACGGCGTCCGGGCGACCCGTGAATCGCGCGACTCAACGACCCGTCGGCCGGTATCCGCTACCAAAGTCGCGTACGGTCGTTTCGCAATCTCCAACGCGCGGTGTCTCGCGTTACCTTCCGAGAGTACAGCGGTTTACCGCGCACCGGGCAGGACCGACTACTCCCCCTCATAATCTCCTGCGGGCGATCCTCGGAGGGGTTGAGTTATTTAATTTCGATAGAGAACTTTGTACGGGCATTTCGGGGCTTCCCCTTCGATTCGATTCTTATCGCGTCAACGACACCGGGTAGCTGTGCACGTACCGTCGTGTCGCGTCCGCGAACGATTCGTGCTGCAGCCGGTGTCCGCTCGCATTTAGGTGCGCGTGATCGATGAAGCCGATATGGCGCAATCTCGACTTGACGGAATGTCGAGGCTTGTTTTCCTGCTGCTGCAGGTGCGAGCGCTGCGCGCACCGGTCGTGGCTTATGCTCGATCGAAGGTGACACGGACACGGAACGCTCCTCGTGTACGAATACCACGTGCGGACGGTGCGTTTGCTTTGATTCGAGCGATCGACGTTGAAAAATGCGGTGTGTAATATTTTCCTTAAGCGAAATACATTTTTTGCGTCCTTCGATTCCTTCCTCTTCGCTCAGCGCGGTATGTGTGTACGGTGAAAATCGCACATCGCCTTTATCTCTATATCGTTAACGCGATTTACGGACTCGGAATAGTTCGCGCAGGCGCGTGACGCGCCTGCACTTTCACGGGTCGCAGGTTATCGAAGATAGACCTCTCGCGCGCAGCATTTCATGTATCTAATGCACATGCACGATTCTCTTCGATCGAAGTTATATACCGCGATCTAACGACGAGTTAGGTCCGATTGCAATGACTGTACTTACGTTCAATGCCGCGGCAATTGAGGAGAGATCATCGGTATCTCGCCGGTGGTAGTGTAATAATCCACGCGCGATATATCGACGTTCTCCGGAATGTATAGTCGGACGTTCGCGTCTCTCCGACTTCATTCGAACTCTTCCGCGAGTTTCTATTATACAGGGTGTTCGGAAAAAACACCGACACAGAAATAGGGGTGATAGGTTACGTCATTACAAGTATTTTGATATAAGGGACCTATACCCGCAAGCGCGCGCCCCCTTCTGGAGATATCAACTTTTCAAGTTTATAACGACCGAGGTTGATCAAAGTAGAATAATATTGAGTTTTTTGTCTACCTGTACAATTGAAAAACAAATGAAAACTCCTTGTATCCGCATCATCTTCGAAAAGTACAAGGACTTGAGCCAAGCGGTTATCCTTTCCGCAAGCAGTTTGCGCAGTGGCACATCTATCCAGAATCGTTTCCGATTTTGCATGGACATGGGTGGCCGTCATTTTGAGCATTTGCTGTAGTACATTGTTTTTGTATCTCGTAAAATTAAATATTCGTTACCATCTTGATACGTTTCTTATTATTCTACTTTGATCAACCTCGGTCGTTATAAACTTGAAAAGTTGATATCTCCAGAAGGGGGCGCTTTTTTCCGAACACCCTGTATGTATACTCGTACCTGAAACTCATCCGTTCGGGTCGAGTGCAATTTTTGTCCGGATCCCGGGCAAGGCTCGTTACGGTGAAATTAGGTCAGGGGTCGACCTATTCTCGGCCTTCCAAATTATACTCCTGCGACTCGACGCGACTGCAGGACGTACATACGTACGCTTTTTCCATACGACGCGGACATTGCAGTTGCGCCATCACGCACATGCGCGCGTTTCCCATCTCGCGCCGCGTTAACACTCGTCCCATGCGCCACCGCTTGGTACGCGGTTCCAACCGAGGAATAGCATCGCGGATTTCTCGCGGCTACACACGGCTCAAACGAGGAATTGTCGATCGGTGCCAGTAGCTGACATTTATCCGCGCGCGCGTTGCTCAAGACCCCAGTCGTCTCGGACTTCTGTCCCGGGATCGCCGAGGACATATTGTAATTTCAAATTTTCTTCACCTACCGAAATAATCTCGATATTATGCTTCGAGTCGATGCGGGGCACCCCACAATGGTCCACATGAAGCGTCCCCGTTAACCATTATGTCATCGGAATAGTCTGGCCAGACTATTTTGAATTTCAAACTATTAATTTCAATGGAAAATATTCAACTACAGACGGCATATTCCATGTTATCCTCAGCTGGCATGTAAACAACGGAAATAAATGACGCACACAGATTCTGTGTGTCGGTGATGGTCTTGGGCGTGGCTTAAACCATTTTACTACGTTGGTCGTCGGAATAGTCTGGCCAGACTACTGTGTTTCATACGTACGTATGAATGGAAAATTTTTGTGATTTGGAGTAATAAAATCGGTAATTTGTGGCTCAATTGTTTATGATGTGTTGAAGTGTTTATTATTATCTAGTAGCTAATATTGCGTTTTTTCATTCTGTGTACAATTTCGAGTGCTATATGACTCCTTGCTATTTTTTTCGATAATTTTGTTTTCGTTTCTTTACTTATTTCTTTACTGTTCGCACTGCCTAAAAAATCCACGTGGAATTCCACGTGTACTGTCCACGCGGAATCCATGTGGTGAATGGGTATTCCGTACGAACTGATGAATCCACGTTGAATTCCACGTGGACTGCTCGCGTAGATAATTCGGTTGGGATTCCACGAGGAATCACATGTGAAATTCCGTGTGGACTGTACGCATGGAACACCACGTAGATTATCTATGTGGATTGCAGTGCTTTTTTTGCAAGCAATTTCACTATTATTTATTATATGATATTATATGTCTATATCGACACATAAAAAATTTCCAAGGAGATTATCCACGTGACACAGTCCACGTTACATTTCAAAACACTTTCCAGGTAAAAAATACCACTCACACACACATCCTCGGACACCAATTTCCACTTACACGTACTTCAATACACACAAGCACACAATACATAATAGCAAACATTGTTACACCTGGATATTACGCGCTATTTTTACCTGTAGTCTGGCCAGACTACTTCCGACGACGTAAAGGTGGAATTCTATCCGATGACATAAGGGTTTTAAATTCCACCGAAGGAAAACTGCACGTTCGGTCGATCGAAATATTGAAATTTTGTTTCCTCTCTGACCTACCAAAATAATCTCAATATTACGCTTCGGATCGACGCGGGGGGGGGGGGGGGGGGCACTCTAAAATTCCACGTGAAGCGTCCCCGTCAAATTTCGAAATATTGAAGTTTTTTTTCCTCTCTGACCTACCAAAATACGTCGTAATCTCGATATTACATATCGCCTGGGTCCACGCGAGGCATCCTGAAGTGCCACACGACGCGTCCCCGTGATATTCCACCGAAGGATTATTGAACCATCAATCGTTCGAAATATATACCTGTCGTTGACGAATTCCCGACGCAGGGAATCAAAGTGGCTTGCGCGGTGAAAGTGGACAAGCGGCCCCGTCTCATATGCGCGCGTATTTCGAATAACTACAAATTTAATTAATCGGCTAGTTGGAACGCAGCGCGATGTATATTAGGGGAGAGTTGCCTATATTGAACCGGTACCTAAATTGAACCTCCTGACTATTTTAAGTAAATGAACATTTCCACGTCATCTATCAGTAGAAATTCAAACATTAGTACCCCTTGACATTTTATCAATTTTTCGCGAAAATTGAAATCTCTGAAATCGATCTCTCGATCACCCTATCCGATGTACTTTTTCACGCTGATTCCGAAAATGGCAGATATATTGACGATATCTCAAAGGAAATATAAGATATCGGTGATTTCATGTACCAGAAAATTATTTTTTTCACGGAAAATCATCGATATTTCGGTCTTCCTTTGAGATATCCTCGACATATTTATAATTTTCGTAATCAGCCCAAAAAAATACATAAGATAGAGTGGTTTAGAGTTCGATTCCAGAGATTTCGATTTTTGTCAAAATCTTAAGACGCCTTACCATTTTTTCAATTTTTTGCGAAAATTGAAATCTCTGAAATCGATCTCTCGACCACCCTATCCGATGTATTTTTTCACGCTGATTCCGAAAATTATAGTTATCAGGTCCATATCTCAGAGGAAATGTGAGATATCAGCGATTTTATGTTCGGAAAAATTATTTTTTCATAAAAGAATCATGGATATCTCGGTGTTCCTTTGAGATTTCCTCAATATATTAATGATTTTCGTAATCAACGTGAAAAAATACACAAGATAGGATGGTCGAGAGTTCGATTCCAGAGATTTCGATTTTTGTCAAAATCTTAAGCACTGATTCCAAAAATCATGTACCTATTAAGGAAATCTTAAAGAATCGCCGAGATATCGATGATTTTCCACGAAACAAAAATGTTCTCGTACATAAAATCGTTAATAGTTGATATTTCCTTTGAGATATAGTCAATATATAGGATATATATGTATGTTAATAAGTGCATGATTTTTAGAACCAGCGCTTAAGATTTTGACAAAAATCGAAATATCTGGAATCAGCAGAAATGCTCATTTACTTAAAATAGCCAGGAGGTTCGATTTAGGTACCGGTTCAATATAAGCAACTCTCCCCTAAGTGTAACTGTTGACGTACGGGCTGCTGTGGGAAAAATGTTATACACTGATAAAAAAATATAGTTCATTCAACCCAATGTTATCAGTTGATTTTCCTTTAGTTGACTCGGATGATATGTACGGTTTTACGGGGGAAATCTCAGTGAAAAGGTATCGATGACTTTTTTGTGAAAAAATCATTTTTTCGAATACAAAGTCGCCGATGTGTTATATTTCCTTCGAGATATCGATCTAATAAGTATGACCGTCGAAATCGGCCCCTAAAAAAATACGTAAGAAAACGCGATCGAAAGATCGATTCGAGAGTTCTCGATTTTTGACAAAATGAGAACGAGAGAACGGGTCGATATTGAAAAAAATCAGCGCCGAATTATACCGACTCGGAGCTATTTTCAGTCGAACTTGCATTGCGAACGAACGCCGATTGTGTTTTTTCTTCGACAAGACGCTCAGTTTGCGTAGCGGTCGTACCTAGCTCACCGGTTACGCACGGTTGAACGCGCCGCATGTGGGACGCGCGCACGTGCAGAGGCGTGTTTGTCGAATCAAATGTTGAGTGAGCTTGCGACGATGTAATGACTCCGACGGGCGATCGACGAGTAGGATTCTCTTTAGCGGATAAGTCGTCGAATCGGGTTTCTCGGATGAATGTCACCGCGTTTTCTCGATGTCGCCATCGAAGGCCGCGTATTTCACGGACCGCGTTCAAAGACCCTCGACGGTCTCCGGTTAAATCGCCACGTACCACGGCTCGGGTATACGAATTAATTTGCATCGAGTACCTTTGAAAAGCGGTAATACCTGCTCGTGTACCTCGACTCTCGAAGCGAAGCGGGTAAGCAGTCGCATCGGTCTTGACGTACGCGCTTCGGGGTTAGCGCGCGGAGTCGAGTCGCGCGCGCCACGTGTAGCGATAGGTATACCCTACCGTGGAAAATGTTAATTTCAATAGCGCTCGCCTTGTAAGGGACGACGCTATGCCGTACCCGCGCGCGTTGTGAAGCCAGCGCCGTGCTCGCGGATCGGCAAACGAATGCACGCGCATAACGGCGGACGGCGACGGAAGGCGGTCGTTTCCACTTTTTATCGACGTTAGCGTTACGGGCGCGCGCCGATGTACCCGCGTGTTTTGCCATTTCGTAATGTCGTTATTTCTTCGTTAGGCGCCTCGTTATAATGCCGTTTAGGTCGAGCGGGACTGCGCGTCGCTCGGCGTGGCTGCGTCTCGACGCTGCCCGCGCGCAAACGGTTCTTCTTCGGCGGACAAAAGAGACGGGTTTGTCATCTCCCGCCGTTCTCGGTATATAGAAATGTCAATTTCTTCTGCCTCTGCTGTTGGGAGAGAAGGGACCGATCGCTTCTCGATAATTCTCGCGGGACGATAAGTGGGATAAAGACGAGACTGGGATAAAAATGTGAGGAGCGTTTATTTTTTTTTCCTTGTCATTCTCGAGAAGGATATTTATTATATCGGTTTGCGGCACTTTCCATACTTGGATTTCCCGCGTTTAAATTCTCCCAGCGTCGTAGCCACTCGTAATTACCTACATTTATTTTCTGTATTCAAAAGAACACTCGCCCCTCTTCCATGCTCTGCCACGGCGCGTTGGACATTTCTTATCGTCCGGTTGCCTTATCGCGGTACCGGCGAAGCGAGAAACGGGCGCGAGCGAGCTTTGCGATAACTTGGAATTTTTTTTTTTTTTTCACAACGCTCATTCCACCCCGCGAATTGACGAATCTGTCGAGGCAAGCGAGAGTCTTTCTCCGTATCGCGATATCTACGCGCGGAACCTCCCATTCCTCGTCGAGATATCGCTGAAAACCTTCACGGTTCGAATCCACGCACGCCGTTCCGCGGATGTCGCGGATAAATCCACGAGCACCGAACATCCGTTGCAGGCGGGGGAGGGATTTGCGCAGAATGCAGGGAGGAAGAGAGACGTGTACGGTCCGGCGGCCTCGGATGTATATATGTATGTAGGTAGGCGTGCTGCCGGATATGGTACGCCGGAAGCAGGGGACCCGGTCGACACGCTCCACGGTCCTCGACTCCGCGTTCCCTCCTCAGGTGTAAGGCGCGATTCGCCGCCTCTGCTTCCCGAGGCCTGTGTGCGCGATATCAAACGTTTTCGAAAAATTCGTACTCGCCCTTGAAAGTGCTTCTCGATTTTCATCAACCGTTTCCCGCGTGATCGTTATTGCGTCGAATTGAAAATAATTCGAGCAACGTATCGGGAAACCCCGATCCGACCCGCGCTTCGAACGTGACTCGGAAAACGCGTACGTCCTTTTTATATCACCGCTTCGAAAGTCATTCGACTGGCTCGCGGAACGCGCGACGCGCGCTGCAGGTCTCGCGTAAGGTCCGTAACTCGGTGCACGCGCGCGCGATAATAGCGCGTGCAACAACTGCGCAGTTCGAGAGAGCGACAGAGACACGCCCTTCTCGAGTGTCGCGCGATACGACGCTATACGCGCGGCGCACCTACGTACCGGGTGTCGCGATTTTCGCGAATGTCGTCCGGGGGTACGGGACTCGCGCGGATGGGGAATTTTTTGCGACGCGAAGGGGGGGATATCGGTACGACGGAATTCTGTACAAATCGCGTTTGATTATGCCGCGGCATTTGACGTCGAGCGAAACGTGCCTTCGCGATTACATTCGCGATGCATAGGAAATGGCAGAGGTATTTCGAATGATTTCAAAACCAATATTGCAACGATCTCATTCCCGGTGACGTTGCATGGCGGACGTTGCAACTCGATATTCGTCGACCGGCGCGACGACTGCATACGAAACGCGTCGCCGCCTGACAAAACATTAGCATCTAATTCGGTTTACCAGTAGCAATTCGCCACGGAGCACGTCATAAATGTAGGTTATAGCGCAACGAGTGCGCCGAGTACCGAGTATAGCGCAGTTGCGATAATATTCGCACACAGGCGCACCGCGAGCTGCACTCTATACTCTCGCTCTGCACATATGCACCGCGAGTCGGTCGCTCCCTCGACTGACGAGCTTTTTATCCGGCTTTGACAGTCTCGCTCGCGCGTACCTTTTTTTCACGGAGACAAAAATAATCGCGCGATGCGTGACGCGCGCCATCGGCGAGTTGAAAACACGAGGCAGAGACGAGTCTCGTCGGCGCGGTGAGAAGATCGAGCCCATCCTCTGCCCCGCCATCGGCATCGATCATCATTTACCGGTTCTCCGAGACCAAACCGCACGCGGGTGACGTTTCGCGCGCCGTTACGTTCTCCGCATCAGGCGCGACCGCTTTCGATGCGAGACGTGGTCGGCGACTTAAAAAAAAAACGATTACAGTCGTTCGCGTTATTTATTCACCCCCTTTTAATTAAAAATGCGATAGTACTCGCGGTTTCTGTCTCGTAAAAGTCGAATAACGACGGTTTACGCGGTCTCAATTAACGGCGATCTCGCGCCCATTCGCATTCCGACGCGCAGCTTCTTCCGGTCTTTTTGCTCCGCTTTTTGCGCGCGAATCTTAACGAACGAATTATATCACACCGCGGTCGTTTTCCCCGCTGTGTAATTGCACTCCTCCGCCGCAGTGCGCGCGCTTTAAACGAGCTAATATTATATCGCGTGTGCGTAGTTACGGGCGATTTTGCCATTCTCCACCTCTCCTCCTCCTCGTTCTCCGTGAGACTCCTGATTCGTTTTATGCCTTCGTTGTTCCACGACGTTGAATGGAAAGAGGAGGGTAGAGTCTTCGCTCCCCGGGAAGTACTCCCGACCTGGCTGCGCGTTCGGTTAATAAATGCGAGGGATTTTACCGGCTTGAGCCGCGGGACCGGGGAATGTCTCGACGCATGAGAGGCTCGACACCACCTCCTCCTCTTCCTCCTTCACTTCCTCCTCCGCAAGCTTTTGTTCCTTCTGCCCTTTCATTCGAGCACGCGCGTTTCCTCTCCTTCGCTCCTCCTCCTCTTCTTCTTCCCTACGTTTCTGAGAAAATAATATATCCTCGTGGGGGGCTCGTCTCTGCAGATTTTCTCGTTAAGTCTCTCCGTAATTCTTTTCCCGCTTCCTTCGCGAGATAAAAGAGCGCATCTCGCGGCATTTCGAAGAGATTCGTTCCAGCTCTTCTCCGTGCGTCGCGCGCGCGTCGTTACGTAAAATCGAAAGATCGAGGTCGAAGGCGAGGTCGATCCACGTTCGAGATACACACGTCTTCGAGAGGTAGGTAGGCGTCGAACAACGACGGCGGATCCTTCTCACTCCTTAATCGGTTCTGCCGTGCCCCTCCGCGCTCTTTACGTCCGCGGCTACTTTGCGCTGCCGCTTGGGGGCGTCTCGCGATGCGTCTTTTAAGAGGAGCATCGCGTTTATAGATTTCTGAAAAAAATCCCCTCGATAGGTACTGATTTAATAAAGTGCATTACCCGCATTTCATCGTGCGTAGTGACGGAGACGAGATGGGAGGTATGCTAGAACGGGGCAGTCCGCTGACGTATAGATACCGGAGACGGTGCCGCTGGTGCAGTCGATGGTGGTCCGCCCGGTAGAAGGGAACAAGAGAGGTAGAGCAGACTGTTTGCTCGTTAGACCGGATAATTGCAGGCAGACACCCGGGCTCACCTCGCCTCCTCTAGTCTCGTCTGAGAGAGGCTCCGCTGCGCTCTTCTCTCGTCTCGTCCGGCCTCGCCTCGCCTCGCCTCGCCTCTTCCCTCTCCGCGTGTGCGTGCGAGCTCGCTCTCCTCCGCCCATTTTAATGCAATTCGATGCATCTACGCGTCGATGCAGTCGAGCGTCAAATTCACGCGATCTTTTCTCTCTCGAGACTGCATACGCGCCGACAAATTTATGACGAAGGTCGCTGTGACGCACCGTTGGCGAGAAGGAGTCCGATGTCCGGCACCGGATGAGGAAGATCGTTGCTTTTTTTTTCGTAGATTAATCGCGTCGAGCGATAATGCCGAAGCGTTGGGGGGACTGAAAGCGGGACTTGTGTGTGCCCAGTGCCGGAAGCGATAATGCGGGGTTTTCGAGGCTGCGCTGTATAAAGTAATGACTCCTCGGCGATTCGCGGGGGACTGAAAAGGGGTACAGGCGTGATTTGTACGTAGATGTAAGTATGTACCTGTAATCCACTCAAGGTTCAATTTTCAGTCTTAATTGTGTGGGCGATAATCGGATGTTAAATTGAGTCCATTCTACAATAGAAATCGATTTGAAAATAGCCCGCGGGGAATACCGGGTAATTGATCTGAGGATAATTCGATCAGTCGATGATTTCTCAAGGTACGAGTATCTAACGCTTTAGTCGTGGAATTTTTCTTTAAAAAAAGCAAATTCTAACGGTATTCAATGGTCAGGTAAATCGATGAATTTTTTGGAATGATTTTATCGAGTTATTTTATTTCAATATAAATATTTTAAGCGTCGGAGAAAATTTACTGTTTCAAACTGATGAACAATACAAAATATTTACGTAGAGGAACACATAGGGAAACATGTGGACGCATATGAGTTTCTCTTTCATACGTTCGAATTACATAAGTTGAAAAAGAAAGAGAATTTACGACAGAAAGAAAGAGAGAGAGAGAAACTCTTATGCATTCATCTTGCATTAGTGCACCGTGCACTAGAACGTCGATCACGTGATCAACCGTGTGATCACGTGATCGGCGGTACAACCTAACCCGGGCGCCAGTACGTTGACCGCCCGTGACACGCGAACTTTACCGCGCTTCGAAATCCTATAAAAATCGATGAAAAATTCCATCTGGCGTCGCTTGATGCCGTGTCGTAGCGAAAATTCGGTAACGTTTTCACCACAGATCAAGTTTCACGATTCGATGCGTGAAGTTTCACGCGATATTTGCCAGTTTAGACGCAGAGTGTCTCGAGTCGAGAACACGGTGCCGTTGTACGGGCTGAAAAAATCTAAGATGGCCGCCGCTCGGGGTCCGGCGCGCGGCTGATTTAAACATCACAACAGAGATGATACATTGTGTAGTGCAGTTTGCTTGACGTCGCGCTCCGTGTGTCCATTGAACGAGTGCCGACGAGGGACCGAACGGATACCCGAGACTCTGTGGAGAAAAATATCCCCTCGCGCGATTGCAACGCAGTGTGCAGGCTGCTTACTTGGATACATGACACTGCATCCACGTAAGTGCGAAACAATAATCACAGTATCATCGGCTAATATCGCAACTCGGATATTCTCGGGATAACTGCGATTACGAGCTTCGCTCGTCCGCTTCGCGCGATAATTTGTGGAATAATTTCACGCGTACGATATCAGATGCAAGATTAACCGCGCGTACAATTTATTTATCTTACGACACACACCGTACCGAATCCTTTGCGCACAGCCCCACTCGTATTTGTTCGCATATTTTCCCATGCCATATTGCACATCACGTACGTAATGGGACTTGACGATATATCTGCGCGTGTGTATAGCCGCAGCCGTTCACTCAGCATAATAAAGGTTTTCGCGCAAAACGACGGGGCGGCGGTTGGCGCCTTTAACGGGAACGCGACGTCTCTGACCATAACTAATGCAACGCACGGGTGAAAAGTTAATTAATTCTAATAAGTTTCCAATAATATATGGTAGAGCCTGCAGGGCCCGATGTCGAGAGGCGTAATGCGCGGCGTCGTAAAACGCGCTGCCGCCGCAACCGCGCGTCGCTGTCGCGCGCGCCGGCGATCGTATAACGAGCTTTCGATGTGGCTTGCTAAAGTTCGACTGCGCGCGCGAGGAGTTTGGAATGCCGCGACCTTTCGATTCGCGAGTTTATATCGACGGCGGGGGACTTTTATCCGAATTATGAGCGACCGCGCGAGAAGACTCGAGGCGAATTGAAATTATTTTCAAAAGACCTTTTCTCTTTGGCGGGACTACTTTTTTTTCTCTCTCTCTCTAGAGACGCAATCTAAGAGTCAAAAATAAATCATCCGTCGGAATTAAATTCAGTGGATTGTCGAAAGCAGCCTCGCTTCGCGAATCGAGAGTAGAGAATTCTTTTAAAAGCGTCAAAGAGCAATTGGCACCTCGTAACGTTTGATGTGCTACGGGTATTAGAGACGGGCGGCGTTCGTCGAATTAAACCGTCGTTATCCGGGCTCCCAGTGCCGCGTACGTTCACACGATTGCGCGGCATTAAATTCCAATAATAAAACTTTCTAATCTTCGAGCTTCCCGTGCAGGTGGCACACCGACGTATCGACGAGATTCTCGCGATGGAATCGTCGCGTAGGACGCGTACACTCTTCGACTCTCATCGCGATCGCGAGATGTGGTTAGCGGGAATCGAACACGAAAGAGGCGCGATCGAACGGAGCACAAATTTCGAACGTATCAAAATTTCGATCGAGATCCAATCGATTTAACGACTCCTTCGAATTTTCATGACGGGGAAAATTTATTGAATGAGAAAGCAATCCAGCTTTCTGGGTCACGCTTCGCTGCGCGTATCGAAGCGCGTACGCGCTGTATACACGCCAGCGAAATATAGATTTTAACCGTCCTGACAATGTTGAACGCACATACCGCGTTGTCGATAAGAGGAATCGGTGATCGACGGTGGTTTTATGAGGGAAGCGAGAGGCACCGTGCGTCGTAAAATGCCGATAATTTAACCACCCTTGGACACCGGTTTACGGCACCTATGGGCGAAATTGATTCTTTAATACGATCCGTAATTTACGCGCGACAGGCTCGTTTTGACATTGCAAACCTGTTGCAAATACGCTTCGCTCGCTGCTACTCAATCGCGACGGCACAGTCTGTTACAAAAGTTCTATATCTGTACCTTAGAGCCAAACTATGTTAAGTCCATAGTCTTAACATAGGACTTAACATAGTCTGGCTCTGAGGTACAGATATAGATTGTCCAGTTGTATCCGTGCTCGAATGGTAGGAAAATTTTCGGAAGGACGATGTTTTTGTTTTTTTTTTCGGGCTATTTTTTTCAGATGTTATAATTTTTGGAATCAGTAATTCTTCATTATATGTACGCTTGTAAAGTCCTCGGTATCTTCCGACTTTTCTCTGAGTATAATTGAGCGAAAAATTAAATTCGACGCCGAACACATACGTATTTTCTTTTTTGCCTCGCCTCGCAATCGCTCGGCATTCGTACGGGGCCGGTACAGCAGCCAAGATCGAGGGCGCCTTGGAAGGCTCTCACGGATGTCCTTTGGTCGTTAACCGTACCTATAGGAGACGAGTGCGCGAGCACGAGTTTATGGTACGAGGCATAAAGACGCACGAGGGCGCGGCATGGCGGCTATGTGACCGTTCAATCGTCGCTCTACTCGGTAATTGTCGGAATGTTTAAATCGAGATGCAGGACGTTTATGGCTGCTCCGCGCGAGAGAGCGCGAGAAAGTCCATTAGGCCACTTATTATCGCACCACGATATTCTCCTGGGGCTGCAACGAAAATATACCGCGCGCTCGATCATTCGGATTCCACATTCATCCCTGCTCGCGATAAGAGCGCCACTCCGCATCCTCCGCATTCGCGAGACAAATCAACCTCGCGCGATAGCGCGGCACGCGATGAATTAATTCGTGCGAACTGGGCGGCCGGTTGAAAAATGTCGTGTTCGGTTTAAGGATTTTTATCAATTTCGGTTCTTCGCATCATACGGGAGTGTATTTTTGCCGTAGAGGTATTCCGGTCCTTCGTGAGACAATTTCTCGGTTGAATAATATTTCGAAAGAAGAGCGAAACGTGAACGTTTAGAGGCCGAGGTTTCGTGGAGGGCAAACGCCGGCGATGATTTTATTACTCGAGCGAATCGCTGTAACTGGCTCGTCCGCAAGAAAATTAATCGCACGGCCGTTCGTTCGTTCGTTCGTTCGTGCTGTCTCGCATCGATTACTCGCGCGGTAATTAGCGACGACTTTAGACCCGCACGGACGATAATAAAGTCCTTTTTGCACGAGCCCAGCGGTCGTTGCTGCAGAGGCGGAGCCTTTGCGGCGTCGACGCGTGACGCAAGCGGTCGGCGATTTTCAGCGGTAAATCTGAAACGTTGAAAGGTCTCGAAGGGCCGTTTCTGCTCATTTCGCTCCCTCTTCCGCTATACGTTTATTTTTTCTCCTCCAAGAGAAAAAGGATAATGATATTGCAAGCTCGTTACTTTGCATACACGGGGGCGTCGCGCGTATCAATGTATAGGCACGAGTCGATCGCAAATAACAAAGTTCTTTCGTATACTTTTTGCTTCCTCCTCGAAAGACGTTGCAACTATGTATTCAACGAGCATTCATTTTAATTGTAATTCACCGACGTTCGAATCGACCAATAATTTCCTCGTCGTCTCGATGAATAACGACACCGTTCGATAGTAATAATTGGTGGGCACCCACTTCGCGCGAGGCTCCGTCGAATCTGTTGATAATGAGAAAGCGGTCGCGTCACGCGTCGAGAGCGAAAGGACGGCGAGGAAACGCACCGAACTGTGTGTGTGTGACGACTATGTATGATACCGCAACAGCGGTGACCGCGCGCTGCAAGTGGCACGAAACGATGCAACGTTAGGGAGAGCGCCCACCAAAGTGGCGTGGCATAAGACGTGGCAGCGACGTGGCAAAAACCATTGTTTCGACATGCATCTAGCATGCCACTACGAGTTCAAACAATGACTTTTTTGCCACGTCGCTGCCACGTCTTATGCCACGCCATTTTGGTGGGCGCTCTCCCTCACAGATCGGGCCGCTCTGAAATTAAGAGCCGAAATAAAATCACTCGCTTAACGAGTTTTCGGTCGCGAAGTCGAAGATGACTCCCGACTTCGGAATGAGTCAGCTTCTTCTCCGTTGATATCGATCCGTGCCGCGCGCGCGCGGACTTCTCTCTCTTGGTATGTATACCATTTACGGCAGTCCCCGAAACACGTGTACGACGCCAATTCAACGAGGACGCGCCGCTCGCGTATTCTTCCGCGTACGTTTAGCCGGTGCCTGACTGAGAATCTCGTATATTGTTCCACCTGTGTCCGTTGAAGAATATGGTATAGTGCGCGCGCTTCTCAATTGCCGGTTCATCGAGCGCTCTCCGCGATTTTAATTGGCGATGGGATCGTGAAATATAGGCTTGTGGTTGCACCTGTTGCGTGGATTACGTTCTTTGCGACTGAATATTTCTAGAGACTTTTTTTTTTGCTGCGGAAATTTTACGTTGCCCGGTAGCAAAAATAAGAGATCAATGATAATTGGCATTGGCCTGCCAAGTCGTATTCCTACCGCGCCTGCGATTCTCGATATTTCTGGTATATTTAATTGCCCGATCGGCGAGATACTTTGTCATCGAGTTTTTCTTCAATGCGGATCTTATACCGTTCCGTGTTGGGTCATTCGAGAATCTGAGCCGATTCTCGGTAAACATCCTGGGCCGCATCTTCGGCACCATTCGTCTTTTTCCTCGATAATTTTTCCCCGAAAGTATGTCGATCGTATCGAACTCCGCGTATTTGCATTTAGCCCGTGTCCCCGTTCGCTACGCTTTTTTAAAAAAAAATCCGCAAGCGCGACGTCGTATACGAGTCGCGCTCGTAATTTTATGTCGCACTCAGCGCCCGTGATCTCTTTCGATGAGCTTCTCCGCGCGATATATTTATGCAACCTCAATTCCTCGAGATGATGTAATTTCGATTCAAGGGGGATGAAGTCAGTTTCAAAGATTTATCCCGCGCAAAATCATATTTTATAATAGCTATGAAATTTTAGGGGTCGTCTTATACCCTCTCGAAAAAAGTAAAGCCGTGTTAAAAATGATTTTTCTCGTTCCTTCGATGAGCTGAAATTTCCCCGAGTTTTCTCGCGATCCGGAGGCGCCGGACCACTTCGAGGGCTGTTCTCGTTAGACCACAGCGAGCTCGAATTGCGAAATGTGCTCTCGGCGCGAGCGACCGACCGGTCGCGAAAAATGTTGCCTTCCCGCCGTTCATTTAAGAACTTCGCGAAAGAAGCTGCTACGACGCGTTCGACGAGCGCGCGCATAAATCTCCGGCCGGTTCGAGCGACTTAAATCAGGCGTACCCTACCTATAAGGCAGTTCGAAGCTCGTCGTATATACCCACACTCCTGCGGTGCGTCGTACGACGGCATCGCGCCGCCTGGTAGCGAGATATTCATTGCGCGCTTTGCATATAAGATCGACGGCTCGCACCGTCGCGTCACTCGTCGTAAAAGTGAGAAATTATCCGCAATTATTCCGAACCGAAAGTGTGCTGCGGCTACCCGGTGCTCTTCTCCTCCCCTCCTCGATCGAACGGTCGCCCGTTTTGGATGACCCGAAACGCATCGACTTCGCGATAATTCACGTTAAGCACGACTTTCCTTGTAATTTGACGCGCGCATCGTAAATTACTCGTTCGTGCGCTCGCAGTTATATCGCCGCCTTTCGATCGACAATTTTCTCGCCTCTTCTGCCGCGCCCCTCTTTCTTCCCTCGTGGAGCCTTGCTCGCGTCGATTAACGTCGCGCCGCGTGCTCGCGTTTCCGCGTTGACGCGCTCGTAATCGCGCAATTCCTGAGTCCAACGAGATAGGACTTTGTTTGGTGCATGTGAGAATTCGGTGATCGTATAAAAAGAGATTCATATTTTTTTAAATTCAATTTGCAATATACCTACATATTCAGTGTTTTACGATACCATGACGTATGCTGCATTTTTAAATACCTATCATTTTCTAGCATCGATAAGGTTGAAAATGATAAATGAAAAAATACGGAGTAAATAATTTTGTCTAAATTGTTTAGGTAAATGTGCGATAAAAATGTGGCGACCGGTCGCGCTTCGGCGCCCTGCCGCCAGGTGGCGCCAACCCTCCGACTCACGGCTCTCGGCTTCTCGTTAGTGGCCCAACAACGGGCAAGTTTCTATATAAGACCGCAACTGCCCGTCTCTCACCGAGGACCATAGAGCGTCTAAGGCAGGAGTCGGCCTAGCCTATTACTGACGAGTCCACAGGCCGACTCCGGGACGAAACGCTCCGCCGATTAGATAGCGACCACCCTTTCGCCACAAAAAAATAGCGGGAAAATCGAATTTAATTTCCTCATCTTGTTAAATTTCCTTTCAAAATTATGCTGCTCGCGTAATCGTGCACTTGTACGTTGAGAAAAGCAATAGAGTATAAATGAGCGGTATTGATCATGGAAACTCCAAGGTGCAGAATAAATGGATTTTGTGGCATTCCGTACGTATTTAACGAAGAAGAAAATAACAATTTCCATCGAACTCCCTCTCCTGGCTTCGTGGCTTCAGGTTTTCTCAATCGGCATCGCCTCGCGTTTCCCTCGTCAATCGCTTCGCGCGACGCGAGTCACATAAAAGGCCGCCTTCTTGCGCCGAAAGAAGTTAGCGCACGTACCCAATTATTTACACGCAATAACGACGGCACGTCTTGGAACGTCGCTCCGAAGCCTCGCGTACGTCGATTTTACGCCCGCGGTTCGTCGCTGCGAGTGTTGCGGAGTGGACTGCCGGGTTCTTGCGGCAGCAGATCTCCGAGGGAGGGACGAGAGACTCGTCGAGAGGTGAATGGGAATTGGAAGGATATCGAAATTCTATCGCCTCGCAGGATTCTCGTTCTTTTTCTTCTCGTGTTGCCTCAGTTTATCGCGATTATCGCAACAAATGTACGCGATAAAATTGTCGACGGTATCGCGCGAAGAGACAATCGTTCCGGTAGAAAAAGGAGTCCACATCGACCCAGCTTCCCCGGCTCCTTACCGGCTAAGCGCTCTGCTGCGCCGCGCGCCAGGATCTCCTATCCTACCCGATCGTATCTGCCGAACGATACACGCCGTCTCTCGCATGTAAATTAAGACGTCGCTTTACGAGATAGGAGATCCCCGCACCCCGCGAGGCTCACGTACACGCGCGCGCACACACCGCGAGCGGGCCGATCGTGAAACACGGCGATATGACGCGTGTCAACTGTCGTAAACGTTGCGGCGCTCTAGCACGAACGTCGGTGGTGCGCTCGCGCGTTCCGTTACACGAGGCCGCGCGGCAATTAAACGCGGCTCGCGCTCCTTTCCCTTCCCTCGAGTTCCCGCGGAGCGTCCGCGTCCTGTCCCGACCGCGTCGATACATATTTAAACGCGCGCGCGGACGACATCGTTGCACTCTACGAGGAAGTTTATCGGATGCTACAGCGACGGCCGCCGGGACCCCACGCGCGTCAGCGTGCTGTCTACGTGATCCGCATGGCGCGACAGTGACGACGCGACGATGGATTTTGTTTGTGAATATCGATGACGCGCGCGTGTCGTCCGTATGGAATCCACGACACGCATTGCCAGTGCACGAAGCCCGGGGCAGGGAGGGGGAGATGCGTCGTCTAAATATCTCGCACACACTGCGGGGTAGGCCTATCACGAGAAGGAGAAGGAGAGCGAGACGATGCGTGCGTCGTTCGACTCGGTGATCAGCTTCCTTATTTCGTCAATTAACTTTGTGTAAACTTTACGATTTTGTCGAGAATTAATAACATCTATCGAGTCGTTCGACTATGATATTCCGGTTTTTTGTGCTCCCCCGTAAAATTGCTCGAGACGATGATTCTGTTGCGTCCCCAATATTGTATTATACATATTTACATATGTATGAGGTTTGGGGAAAATTAATTATTTCAGACGAAAAATGCCTCCGGAAGAGTCGGAACACATTTTGTCGCGGATACTTATTTTTTTGTCTGAAATTACCAAATAAAGACCTGCTTGTGGATACCTCCAAAAAAGTCATCGACCTCTCAGCGCTTCTGGAGCCAAAGTCGAATTACGCGTCGTTACTCTCGAGATATCGTTGCCGTCATTATCGACGTCATCGTCATTATATCGCCATTATTACTTGCGGACGGATATATAAGGAACTCTAGGTGTTCTCGCGACGACCTCGGTGCCTCCCCGGCACGGCGTTGGAATAATTTCGAATCGCGCGGCTATAAACCTTTCCTTTACATACAGACGCGTGTACGCATTTCCTGCGCCCCGTTACGCCGATAAAGTACGAGTTTACGCGCCGGGAAAAGCCGCTTTCAGCGGTGTCGCGCGCTCGCGCGTCTTGAAATACGACTCGCGGATTAAAAGGCCTTTAAATGAGGACGGTTGGTGAAAAAACAAAATATGTACGACAAAACCGGGTGCGCGAAATGGTCCAGAAGTAGGACTCGGTACGCGCGTCCGGATATATTGTTGCGTCCCGAAATAACATCTGCCTGGGCTGCCGCGAGTGCACGTGGCGCACACCTCCGGCGTTTTAACGACCGCCGATAAGATACGACCGGCACTTGCGAATATCAAATTCATTTTGCTCGCTTAATCGAAAAGTGGAACATCCGCGTCAGCCGTCCCCGCCGCCTTCGTTGCGCGAGATAAAATAAATAAAAAATCAGTCCCCAGCGTGAACATCCTATCACGACGACCGATGCAGCTTTCGGTCGGTGCATCTTCCGACGAGTATAGGGCCGATCCATCCGAATACATTATAAACTCGTGACGGCGTCAGGGTTCGCCTAATTCGAACCGACTGACGCAGGATCGTAAACAACATAACGGTCGATGAGGAGATAGCCGAGCGTAAGTCGCGAAGGAGCGTTTTAGGCCGGCGTGCCGTAAAGGAGAAAAAAAGAAACGGTAAAATTCTTCATAGTGGCTCGCGCGAGCTTCTAATTCCGGGTGGATATCTAAGCGACGCCTGTATAGATTCATTCGTCGAGTCACCTTCAGCTTCTTCTCCCCTTCCGCGCTCATCGGCTCCGACAACTGCAGCGCACTTGCTGCCCGCGCGCGCATCCAGCCCGGAAGATCGATACTCGGCGATTCATTCCCTTTGTGCACCGTTCCCGCGCGCGCGAGTGCAGCAAGCGCCAAGCTGAAACTATCGCTCACTCGCGCAACGTCCCAGTAGCTGGCAGTTCTGGCAGTAGATAATTAACTGGGGATATTTACACGCGTTTCCACCGCGTATGAATAACGCTCTCGGTCGACTCCCGACGCCGCCGCGCCGTCCTCGTGGGCGTTCGTCGATAGATATACTTACACACCCGCGCGGCACACCGCCACGCTTTGGTAGGCCGCGCTCGTTCCCGGGTGCGTATGAATCGCGAACGCACGCTTCGAGCGTGCCCACACGCGTCCGCGTGGGAAAGAGAACGTGCGGCGGAGAAAGAAGTCGAGGCCCGATGTCGCCTGGCGTCGAGGGAAATTAATCGTCGGCCCTCATCGTATCTAATCGCGCGCGCGGCAACAACAAAGTCTCCGCGGTAGGCAGCTAACAGTATAAGCGCGATTGAAAAGCAACACCCCGGACGGAGAAATGATTCATTCGCGCGCTTGCGAATGTGGCGGGAAATCTGTTCGCGACAAATAGGATCTTATTAACGTCGAGCGAGAACTCATATTCGAGATAGATACACGCGCTGCATACATTTTCTTCGATACGACTTCGAGCCTACAGCGGGAAGTTTCTCCGGTTTAAATCGAACAGCGTTCTGCGCCGATAAATTCCTAGCTCCGACGAATAAATTTTCCAGCGGATTTATGTAGCGATAAATCATCTCTCCGGAACTTCCTCGTTCGTTCCCGCCCAGCATGCAGTCGTACGACGTTGCGTCGAGCCTGCGGTTTAGATCGCGAACGCGAAATTATCGCTCGAATAGGCGGTGGGTCCAAAAGTGAAACCGGGATCTCGCGTGGGGCCGCGGAGCACGCGCTGCTGCACCGCCGGTTAGCGACACGCGAGGTCCCTTCGTGGACAACACGAGCCGCCCAACCGTGTGCAAGGGTCCTGCACACGCGCGGCCTCGGAGTGTTGGTCTTCCGGGAGTTCGAGCCTCGCGAGCCTTGAGAACGCAATTAGAGAGTCGATGCTAGTGTAAACGGGGGGACGATGTTAACCGAGCGAGAGCAGCTGTGTGTTCGCCGCTCTTTTGTTTTCGGGAGAGAAGACGCCGCGTCCCGCAGACGCGTCAAGGTCGTATCAACGGTAGACGTTCGGGTGGAATCGCTCGTTTCGTCGCGGAGCGTGTCTACGCCTACACGTGGGTGTTTCTTCTCCGTGCAACGTGTTTTCATTCCTTTCCTTTTCTCGACCTTTCTCGATTCTTTCGTACCTCGAGGTATCTATCCAATAAATGACGCGCGAAAGTATTTATCTATCTATTCGACAGATTTTGCGTTTCAACTTTGACGAGGTGAAATGAGAACGGATTTCTCGCAGTAGAGAACGTGTTATCTAATCGAGACTACCCCCATCGAGTGTCGTCGCGAACGAGCGAACACGGGCGTGCCGACGGCAAACGATACACACACCCCCTGTGGGATCAACACGGGCGGTACCTTCGACAAAAGCGATAACCATAACGCGGTCCACATCGGCTCTCACTCTCACTGCGCCGCGGCGATCGCGTATACGAGATCAACGTTGACGACCGTCCGCCCTCGACGAGACTTCCATTTCGAATTTTACCGTGCCTACGTGAACATGCGTACCGGTCGGTAATGGGGCTTATTTCCTTGTTCGTCGTACCGACAATCTCGCTCGCGGGATGACGGCTGAACATTGTCATTGCCTAACGAGCGATATATTTCATAACTCGAGAGAGTTGCGTTACCCACCTACCTACCTACTCGGCTGTCCACCCGAGGACTCCGGTAGGTACGTAGGTACGCGGAGGTGGGGTACCTACGTGATATCCACTTTGCCGCTTTGGCCTCCTTGCGGTCTTCCGCGAGTAATGAGCTCGGTTCGCGAGGGTAATGAGGCCGAGTCGGTCTCGGTCTCCATCCGTGGATACCAAACTGGTATAGTAGTAGGTGAGCGTCCTGCGAGCGAGGCTCGTCTCCTGGCGAGGATTCTTGGCGGTTGCCAGTCCGATTTGGCCGCTTGATCAGAGCCTAGACCTTAATCCATTGTGACCTACACGCTGGTCGAGTAAATGTGGAAAAATGGAAACAATCGCTGAATACACTTTTGTCGGGGCAATTTTGCCGTTCCGCGTATTACATGGTTTTGGCACGGTTGGCGTCTCCCGAGACACTCTGTCGGTTTTCGATACGCGGCGCCCAGTCGATCGCCCTGCGAAATCGCATCGGCATCGGACCGCGATACATTGTCGCCTCTCGGTCTACCGCGGCTGCTGCAGTGGCAGCGCGCGCGCGCGGCACGGTTCTCGAGACTCGGCGGCGCCGAGGCACCGCGCGGCGACCACGCCCGCTCGTCAAGCGACCAGGCCTTTGTCTCCAACTGCCTATTAGTTACACAAATTGGCCGTAAAAACGCGGTTTCGCCGCGCCACGACGGAGATCGCAGAGCGAGGCGATCGTAAATAACTTTACTTCCAAACTGGTCGGACTGCTGCTCCGCGCGGTTTGGTTGTGTCGAGGGACGGTAATAGAAATTTGTTCGCTTTATTGCGCGCGCCTTTATCGGAGACTCGACTCTGGGCCGGTTCATGGGAGCCGCGGCTTTAACGCGTGAGTCTGAAAGAGTGCGATGATCGCGCACCGCGGTTACACATCCTCTGTATACGTTTACATCCCGAGACGAGTGAACGATCCTACGCTTCTCTCGTTTTTTCCCTTGGAGTTCGAAGAAAAACGCATCGTTCGCGATATCCGTTTTTATCCTGCTCGAATCGCGCGCGCGAAAAACGTCCGCGAAGAGAGAAAGGGATGAAACGAGTGATGTGCGCGAGAAACGCGAAGCTTGTTAAATCTTCTTCGATACCCCTGCGAGTTGGAATTCTCTTTGTGCATCTCCGAAGTACGGTAAATGCAGGCGTGGGTATACGATGTACCACGCGATGCCGTGCGTCCATCCGCGGTATGCACCTAACTCCACGGCGCTAGGTATCATCGGGGCGAAGGCCGCGATGCATCTGAAATCATCCTATCTGCCTAGCGTGTAGTTTATGACGCCCGTGCGGCGGTCGGATCGCGTAGGTTCTATCTGTATACCCCGTGTACCGGTTTCGCGCATGCTCGTCGCGAGTGGCCGGCAACGCCCTGGTAGTGCACCGAGAGAAATAATTGTTCGTGCTGAAAAATGTTTCAAATCGAAAACATTATATAATTCCAAGATCAAGCCATAATTTTCTTCGTGCAAAAAATACTGAATTTCTCGTTCCAACGAAGCTACTCTTTATAATCGAGAACATAATATATTCCTCGACGAAGAATCTGTATTCTTAAAAATGTGTGAGATCGCATGTGTTCTCGATTTGAGCCATAGCTTTTTTAATATCAGCAATTACTTCTCTCAGTGTACTCTGCGACGTCGATCAAATGCGACATACCGTGGGTGGACTAGTTATTGACAATGCGCTAGTTACTGACAGGTAAGGCGCATTTTCAGTAATTTGAGCGAAATTTCGTTTTAAAAACATAGAAAAAGAATTTTGTGCGCATACTACAGGATCTTGTGTCTTTTCTCGCGTAAAATCATCGCTTGACAATAGACCAATATAATTAAATCAAGTTTTCAAGGATGTGTGGGCTGGTGTCAGCTCGCCTGCGTCGGCCATCTACAATAATGGTGTGAAAATTCGATCTCAGTTTTTTCTCTTAATTTTGACAAAATGTAGGTATTACATATAAATAAAAACTATTCTCGTAGAAAAATAGTAAGTTAATTTATTAATTGAAAAGATAAAAAAATTAATACAAATTTATTTAATAAAAAAATTGGGGTGTCAATAATGTATCCTCTATAAGCTGCTATGTTCCTATTTGTGACACCGGTTTACCCGTCAATTTCCTAACCTCAAATACCTATTCAACACTTTGCAATTAAAATCATTTTGCATATGAAAGTACATATGCTCTCTCATTTTAATTAAGAAAACAAATAATATATATATTTTTCTTCTCTCGGGAGTAAAATGCACCACAAAAAACCACAGGGAAGTACCTACACTGAAATCGAGTTATAAGCAGCATTTTAACAGCAGTGAAGGCAGGACTTTCTATTAATTCTAGAAAAATATAACAAAGAAGTCACCGAGCATTGCCAAAGAAATTAAACAAGAAATAATAAATGAGCCTTGAAAATTTGAATTAATAAGATCAATACCTATAACTATTACAATTATTCGTTGCCATTAACAAGTTAAATGTGAGAGAATGAAAATATTACGCCAAAAAAAACAAATTTGTATTTTTATATGAAATAAAAGTTATTTTAATTATTTAATAAGTAAATTTAATCGTTTATAATAATTTATGATGATAAATCCACGCGCGCGACCTATTGTCAAAAACTAGCGCACTTGATGCCAGAAATACATCCACTTCAGTTTTGCCCCTGTCATAAACTCATCCACTTGAGACAAATATTTATTTATGTAATATTATTTATTTGGATTGATTTTTTGAATATTTTTGACTGTTTGTTAGATGCCGAAGAGTCTAAAGTTTATTTTTATAAAGAAAAAAAATTATTTTGATACAGAAAATAATATTTAATTGTAGATTCAAGTGAATCCCTAACCAAAAAGTGTCAATAACTGGTCCACCCACGGTATTATACATAATGTGGAAGCGATTTTATGCTGAACAAAAAAATCCGTTAGGTGGATTACCGCCTAATGATATAAGATACTATTTTCAGTTTATATGGACCAAAGCGTTCGCGATATCCGAGTTTAACCTTCGAACTGGTTTCCGAGTGCATCTACGACCGAGCGCGCGTTTCGACACCTCGGCGATACGTCGCGCTCTATCTTCTATCGAGCGCGCGTCGCTAACAAAGTTGTCAGCCCTATATAAAGGTCCGGCGACTCGACAGATGCGCGAAGCGAACGCTGGTGCTGATGGTGGCGGTGGTGGTGGCGAGCGGGAGATATTTCTCGGGTGACACACGACGAAGAGAGTTCCGCGCGCGCGGGCAGCTCGTTAGTGGCCGCGAGGTAGACGCGTCATACCGTGGGGAGAGTACGTGCTCACCCACCGCGAGCATCCGACGTCATAAACTCTCCCGAGGCTCGCGCACTCGCCCCGTGTTTTCACCGGGCGCTCATGCGCTATACGCCGCACCGCCGACGATGAGCGCCGCGCGTAGCGAGATTCGCTCGGGTAGATACAGGCTCGCGCAGGTGTCGCAGGTACGCGAGGCGAGAGGAACCGCGCGAGACGACACCTGTGACGTCGACTTCGACGCAGAACTTTTACGGAACGTTCGGAAAGGAGCGTTCGCTTCGTTGCGAGTCGCGAAGAAACGAGAGACGGTGGAAACTTTGCGCCAAGTTTTCCGACGTTCTCGAAGTCGCGGTGTACTTGCATCGGGGCTCTACTGCACTGTAGGTAGTAGTACTACACGGGATAACGCGTCTACGTATCAGAAGGTGTTTTCTTACGTGTCTCATCGATCGCCTCGTGTCTGCACTGCGGTATAGACGACTTACGGGGTAGCTCGTGACTACCTTCTGCAACGGAGAGTACCGTTTCGCGATTCGAAGAGAGCGGAAGAATGAAGATATGGAAACTCGGAAGGAGTAGTCGTGATATCGACGAACTCCGCCGATCTCTCCGCTTCGATCGAGTCTAATTTGAAGAGGGACGCAACAGTATCGAACGAACGAACAAACCGACGAGAGCCACGAAGCGAGGCGTTGTCCGTCCAGGGACGATCTTCGTTCTAGCACGCTTATACTAATCGACGAAGAACCGGCGGCTGGATTAGTCGTGTTAGGTGTAAAAACGTCCAATTACAGAGCGAGGAATCCCTCGTCGCAGCGCCACGACCGAGGCCGACCCTCTTTCGCGGAGGAAGCTCATCGATCCGAGTGGAGTAACGAGGTGACGTCGGGGTTAGGAAATGACGCCGACAGATTCGTTTGCGCTCGTTAACCGACCTAACGGATGAACTAGACCAGGTTGGCTTGCGTCGGGTTGGTACGGATCTCCGTGCGGTGGAGTAGCCGGGAACGCGGCGATGCGTCCGTCGCCGAGCAAAATAATATTCATCGGGTCAAACGAAAACGAACGCGTCGACGCTTCTCGCCCGCGCGTCTTTCTCGGGCGGTCAAATTAAATTACGCGTTCGTCCGTGCGTGGCGTTGGCGGAGGCTTTATTCGTCGAGGCCCGCGTTCGCGTGCAAACGAGACAAGGGGGTCAGAGGTCGCGATATATTGTATTAAAGCGCGGAAGCGCCGGTGCACTCTCGCTCGAACGATCGTGGACGACCGAGCGACGTTGTCGGAGAAAAGCGTCTTCGTTTATTTTACCGGTTTACGTCAGACGTCGACGACATTATTACCGAGTCGCGTCGAACCTCTAATTTGGACAATTTAATTAAAGCCTTTCGAGTCTCCTTTGAACCCAAGGGTTACACGGTTTCCCTTCTAGCTTATACCTACATTTTTCGGGCAAGTGTACCACGGGTTTGTCTTCGCCACGTGGCCCAATTAAGATGATTTATTCGAACGAGCCTTTTATTCGAAAGTTCTTGAAAACTTTCGCGTCTCTTGATTAACAATTAGGCGTACCTACTTAACGCTAATGTCGCGGTAAATACACTTACGAGAAAAGAAGTACATACGCGGTAAAAAAGTGGTGTTAATCTTTAACACCATTTCACCGGTATGCATCTATATGTACCAAATCTCGCACCAAAAGTGGTCTGCAAAGGTCCATACCGCATAATTTTGTACAGTGTGTACAATTTGACATTTTAAACTCAGACTGGCTATAGGGACTCCCCTGGTCTCCGCCCTTTCTCAGCCTCCCTCTTCTGGCGTTCGCATGCGGAGGTCCGAGACACCGGCGGACCACCCCGCCGCAATCACGTTTCCTCCCTGTTCGTCCCTCGCGTCGGAATTCCTCACGTCCCGCGGATTCCCACGACGTGGTACCCGCTTAGCGCGGGCCAAATCGGGATTGCCTTGAATTTAAATTCCTAATTGGTGGGGGTAATACCCCGGGATAGTTGTAGCGTTGCGCGCGGCTTGTCGCCGCCGCGGGACGGCGGGGGGGGGGGGGAGGGGGGTCAGCGTGTAACCCGTGAGGTAGAGTCGCACCACATTAGTCCCCCGTATATTTACGGCTGTGTAGCCCCGGCATTAGCAGCCAGCGACGTAACCGTGCGACGACACGGGCGCACTACCGCGAGCGTACCTACACGTGTACAGGGTGAGTCGGTAACGCCGGCCGCCGCCGCGGGAGAGTCGACGGTGGTCGATTAAGTTGGTTCGCGTTCGATTCGCGTTGATATTTACCTCAAGACTCGCGAAGGAAAGATCAAATCTCGTTGTAATCGCGGATATCTCGGTATTTCTCCGAGATTCGTCCGTGAAAATTGAATTTCTCAAGCCGGTCTCCAACCGGTAGGACCGACTCACCCTGTAGATCGGACGATGCTCGGGCGCGCGACTCTTCGTACAGTCGCCGCGGCATCCCCCATTGTCCCGAAATTAGTGCGATAAATTCGCACACCGCCGACGTACACGCGCGCCACCTCGTGTCGCGTGAAAAGAAAAAGAGAACGCGACGATCTCGACGGGCCGTGAATTTTAAGTGGAAACGGGCGGCGATCGCCGGACCGTTCGCGGAGGCTGCGGGCGGCTTGCGTGACCGAGGACGAGGAACGCGTCGCGGTGATGGAAACGTTTCCTCGGTTTCTATAATTGTATATCGAGTTCGTCGACGCGTAATTAATTCGCCGATACGTTCGATGGAAATGATAAAGTCCCGGAGGAACCGAAAGGGACGGTTTATCTGAGTCACGGTGAGGCTTCTATACGATCAACTTCGGCTCCCATATACATATTCCCGTCGTAAATATTCCATTAAATATTCAACATTTACATATGCAAATACGAGTATCCTCTGCGCGTGCATGCGTCTAACAAATCGTGCAAACATCCTGACAAAACTCCACGCGTGGAGCTTGCTCCTTCGTGGCGGCTGTGATACAGGTATGCCCGTGGTGCGCCCGTGGAAGGTCGAGACTAGATAAGAGGGATCCGATTTTTCAGCATCCGCAGTGTACGTTGTTATCAACCGGCGAGAGGGACGAGGAACGACAGCGGGAATGGGTGGCGCGCGTAAGCATTACGCTTCGAGCCTCCGTAAAATCTCGATGCGCGTAAAAATTCGAAAATAGACGAGAGGACGCGAGCTGCACCGCGGTGCAGTGCAGTGGGGGCACCGGAGGGCGCGGCGTGTGTCGCGCACCGAAGGCGGGAGGGAAAGGGGAGCGAGAGTAGGAATCGCGCGCGGGACAGGTGCGTCCTTGAACATCCGCAGGCCGCGAGCGTTGCGCAGCCCGCTGTCATCGTCCCCGCCGCATCTCCTCTCTCGACGAACGAAACAGAAAGGGAGAAGCCGCTGGAAAAGGAGAGAAATTACGATTATATGCTCCTCCTCCGACCGTCTCTCGTACCCACCGCGGTTGCGTCTTCCGCGAGCAATCATTATTTTTAATCAGGGAAGATGCGCGGGGCGCGCACGCTCGATGCTCGGGCTTTTGGGAGTTGTCAAAGATACTTCGGCCTCCGGGTCAGCGAGAGGGTCATTTTATCGAGTGCCTACCGCTCGTAAAGCGGCCGGTAATTAGCGCTCGTCGCGGGTTAAGAGTACCGATTAAGCCGCGTCCTCGGAGTGCACGCTTGCGCGCAAACTGGTCCCGCGGTACTCGCGTCGCATTTTAACTTTTATTCTCACCGGTTTTCGTCGTTTCCCGTCGTTCGCGCGAGCCCAGAGTCTTCTCATTGTGCACCGCTCACGCGCGAGGAGCCTCATTACGGCCCTCGGAATTTCTCCCCCTCCCGATTACACGACGGGCAAATCGTTCGAGGCGTTTTACAAATTTTCCCCCGTCTTCCGTTCCTCGCGGCCGGAGAACGCTCGAGAGACCCGACGACGAAAGTTCTCCGTCCCGCGCACCCAGCCGCGCACGTTTCTGCGCTCGCGATCGTCACGCTTTCCGCAGGATCCGAACGGCGCGCCGCGGTCGACTTTTCTGCGGCGAGCCGAAACTTGCGTCACGAAAAACGAATCGCCCGTTCGAGAGCTTCCCACGCCCGCGATTCCCCCACCCTCGCGCGGTCTCGCTCGATATTTCGCCAACGCTCGCCGTCGTTGCGGTCGTTTACATTTGTATCTCTCGAAGCCGGGTCGATTCTCGAACGGCGTTTCTCAACGCGTCTCCGCGCGCCGCGAGGAAAAGGAGTTTATTCAGAGGGATAACTTAGCGCGCGCGAGGCTATACGCGGCGACTGTGGACTAAGTACCTACGCGTCGATTGTGACGGGCGAAGAGGCGAAGGACATTTCGCCGATTCCAATTAAGGAAGAATCTATGTGCATTTTCAATTTATGAACGGCGCGCCGATCGAAGGTCGAATCGCGTGTGACTGTGAGAAACCGGGGAAGGACGATTAAATTCTACGTTTCTCCGTGTCAAGGACACGGGGAACAAACGTCTAATTGATATCCCCAGGTGTGGATTTCGATTGCGCCGCGTTCGCGTAATTGGAACTTTCGTGAGGGGACTGTATTCCCCGTATCTCTTTGTTCTTCTCTCTCTCTCTCTCTCTCTCTCTCTCTCTCTCTCTCGTTTCGTCCCTGACGTTTTTCCCATCGAATCGCCCGCGCAATTTCCGCGTATAAATCGCGCGAAACGCTGCACCGAGAGCGTACCGCGCCGCGGCTGCAGCGAGCAACGGATATTCTCATGGCAACTCGCGCGACGTCTATCTTTGCTCGGTCTATCGCGACTGCCGGTCTCGCTCCTTCGCCGTCGCCGTGCGTCGTCGCCGACGAGACTCCGCTAACTATTGTTACACCGCAGCCGAGTCGCTTCCCAGAAGCCGATTAAGTCGAGCCGCCGCCGCCGCCGCCGCCACCCGAGCAGAAGACGAACCGAGAGAAACGAAACGAACGGAGAAGCGAACGTGCCGGGTGAGCCTCGACCGGGTGACGGGAGGAGCCGGCCGAGGCGTCATTACAGTCATTACTCATTACGCTCCATGAGTCTGGCTTCTGTGCCTTCTTACTAATTATCGCGCGTTTGCAGTCGGTGCGTACCTCGCCGTTGGATAGTCGCGCGCGCGCGTACGCGCTCACCCGGGTCGGCTGGAATTCGACCGGTCTCGTTACGACACTCCTGCGCGCAATCGTCGCTTCAACAGCCGGCGAAGGCGTAATCGCTGCATCCGATACAGCGGTAATGAAATTTTTGACGAAGAGGAAACACGAGAAATTAGTTATTTCATTTACAAGGAATTATTCATATTCGCCAAAAATCGAAATCTTTGGAATCGATCGCACGACCGTTCCGTTCGTTAAGTTTTTCTTCTCGTCGTTTCTGAACAATTTCATCGAGATACGCGCGGCGTGCACCAAAACGCAATGAGACGTCATCGGCAGCGACGACGCCTTCGTGGGAAAGGGCGGTTTAACTTAAACGAGAGCATGTTTTTAGGTTCGCGATAGACAATGGTTATCCAGTGGTCGTGGGCGTAAACCACGACCTCGATCGTAGGCCCCGGTTCTTTGCCGGCCTGCCGTTCCCAGGCCGCGATGTCCAATGCTATAAAAATCCCCTCGCAACATCCCATAAATTACTTTAAAGTTCCCACAGCACCTGCGGGGTCATTCTTGAAATTACAACTAGAAGAAGCTACTCCCCCCCCCCCCCCCCCCCCGTATAACGATGCTCACCTTTCCGGCGCGCGGCATGAGCAAAGCTCGTGCATGGTGTCGTCGCGAGTGCACCGCCGGGACACGGTCCCTTTGATTGATACGACTAATTGATGGTCGTGCTGAGAGATTCGTGCGTTGATACGCTTACGACGAATGATTCCCCCGCCGATTAGTAGTCGATCGATCACTGCGCGTGGTTAATTATGGCTATCCTTTGGTGTTAATTAACGAGTCGCGGAGATTACAGCTATATCGAGTTTAATTTTATTTATTTATTTATTTTTTGTCAGCGATTATCTCGTAACCTATTGACTCCTGACCCTTATATATTCGGCGTGGAACTTTTTTTCAAGAACGAAATGCACACTTCAAAGGTGCATTCCACCAACCGACCAGGTCGATAGTTCACTGGTAACAAGATAATCGTGATTCGAGCCGGGCGTAAAAAATGGACGCGTCGCTGAGTCGAGCTTTTTACGGTCGCGAAAGCGGATGAGGATGTTTCTTTTTTTTTTCCTCATTAACAAAGGGCGATCCAGTCGCGCGCCGCTAATTATAAGAGTCTCGAAAAAGAGGCGCGAGTATATGATGCGATCGCGAACCCCTTTGTAGTTTCTCAGAGAATGTCGAACAAAAGTGGGAGTCGTGCGCGCTCACCGTAGTGGGATCGGTTCGTTAACGTCCGGACGATCCGGAGATAACGACAAAGCAGACACGAGCGGATGGGCGAACGCGCACTCGACGATCACGAGCGACCGCGGAAATCCTCGGAAGTAGGCGTACGAAGGTAGACCTACTTTATCGTTCACCTTGCTCGTACTTTATCGAACGTATGTGTGTATCGGCGGGAGAATAATGAGACCAAAGAAAGAAGACGAACGAGGAGGCGTAGGGAGAGAAAGAGGCGTAGTTCGTTCCGGGGAAAGTTTCGAGGCCGCCCGTGGAACAGCGATAAAGGCCGATTCGCGTTGCACCTTGACGACGGCGCGCGAAACGAGACGAAGTCATTTTGCACGGGCGTCGATCCGTGAAATGCAACGGTTCGAGCCCCGTTCGCGCCTCGGGTCGCGTACAGGGTGGACGTCGCGTCGGTTCGTGATGCGCGCGCGTGCGGTGTAACGAATCGCGCAAAAATTAGGGCGTCGCGTAAAAGTCACGCGGCGTAGACGGCCACCCCGATATTGCTCCCGGAAAAAAAGACGTTCATATGCACCGAGAAAAAAATGGTAGTAAATCAGACTGAATCGGTGGTTATGGGTGTGGGTGAGTGCAGATCAAAAGCAACGTAGACTAATAAGAATTCACTCGAATGTGGACCACATAGCTTGTTTCCTTCGAATAGCCGTCGATCGTTACAATCAAGTTCATTAGTCGGAGCAACTAATTCTGCATTTCCTCCAGCCGTAAACACAGGTTTAATCGAATATACCATTTTTTCTCTCAGTGCACGTGGGAAGTCGAGCGATCTATTTCGAATCGATCTCCGGATAATTTATGCCGTTGTGGCGACCCGTTATTACTCCTTATCCCTACATATTTATTACAAAATGGAATAATACTTCATTGCACTCATGTCCGGGCACAGCCGGGCTGTGGCAACCCGTCACGCTACGGCGGCCTGCCGCCAGATGGCGACGACCCTCTCGGCCCTCGGCTCTCGGTAGTCCAACGGCGGTGAATTACTATATAAGAGGACCACAGAGCGTCTAAGGCAGGAGTCGGCCTAGCCTCACTGACGAGTACACAGGCCGACTCCGGGACTTACCATATTTACGTGGTTCTCGCCTTCGTTATAATATCCCGGGTGTTTCTTCGGTTGATTTCCTTTGGCCTGCAAATGCCTGAAAATTGTAATGTGGCGACCCGTCACGCTACGACGGCCTGCCGCCAGATGGCGCCGACCCTCTCGGCCATCGACTCCGTGGCTACCGGCCGACGGCTCTCGGCTTCTCGTTAGTGGTCCGACAACGGGCAAGCTACTATATAAGACCGTAACTGCCCGTCTCTCACGGAGGACCACAGAGCGTCTAAGGCAGGAGTCGGCCTAGCCTTACTGACGAGTCTACGGGCCGACTCCAGGATGAAACGCTCCGCCGATTAGATGACGACCACATCTTTTCGCCACACCTTATCGCGTTGAGCGATCTCGATAATTCTCAGCGAATAGCACTTTTGGCGATGACACTTGAACTTTCGGACGTACCTACTCGCGCGCGCGCGTATACATACACCACGTTAATTGGCAACGACAGCGCGGAACGGGACGAGATCATTCGTGGCGCGGGATATATTGATTCATAAAACGGCCGAGCCCTGCGCGCAACACGTGTCGATCTCTCGATACTCGTATGTGGGACGTCGACTGATCTCCCTCGAATCAATATTCGTCATCGATCTACGGCCGATCTATACGACACTATCGCGCCTCGGGATCTCGATAATTACAAACGAACCGGTTTACGACGACGACGACACGGTACGGAACATCTGAATGTTTGCATCTAAATGCATGTCCGACGTTAGGCGGTACACAGGATCACGGGCGAGGAAAACACGTCGGAACGAAACGAAATCGTTTCGAAGCGCGAGCAATTGATTCTCGAGACTTGTCTCGCGCTCGGGCCCAATTTCACGCGCATAGGATATCCATTCGTGTGTGTCTACGTGTGGGAGAGTTCTTTTTATATTTGTTTTTCTGTCGGAACCGATCCGACGTGCCGCGAACCGGGGCTGCTCCGACGAGGCCATCTTTATCCAGGAAAGGAACTTCGGTCACTCTGTTGTCTCATTATCTGTGAACTTTTAGCCTACATCGGTACAAGAATTTGTTGTGGATTGAGATATGATCTTCAAAAGGCATTATATGAACATGAGCCAAAAGCTCATAGATAATGAGATGATACGCGAAGGAAAAGAATTAGTTGGATCTACCAAAAATTACTTGCAGGGTTGTAATTAATTACTTATTTATATGAACGAATTCTTTTAACACATCTCAACTAGAGATATTTCTTTCTTACAATCATATGGGATAGCATGTAATTGCGAGGAAGAAATGTCTAATTAATACGAAGAAAGATTTCACTGATGTGGATATATAAATAGGTATATATAATTACTTGCGGCCCCGCGAGTCATTTTCAGTAGATCCAACTGATTCTTTTTCCCTGGCGAGTAAGTTTAGCCTTACACGACACATCACGCGTTTCGCAATATTTATGTTACACGGCACGATATTCGTCATATCGAACCGAGTCGTATCGTTCGAAATGAATATCACCCCACGCGAGATACGTTCGTCTCTATCGCCTACTTTATTAAAGAAACACGCTGCAGGATACCCGAAGCTACATATATACGACTTGGCGACAGCCGACGATACCGGAAGACGGCACCCCGCTCGTATACAAGTCAACGCGACCCCGCCGAGGCTGGACGACCGCCGTATGCCCGCGAGCTCTAGCCCCTCGCGCGGTTATTATTTCCTTGAGGAAGAGCGGTACGTCTTCGCGATAGCAAGAGACGACACGGCAACCCCTGCATATAGTTTACGGGAAGACGATCGAACTCGTCGTCGTAATTCAGCCGGTCGCCTCGCGCGTACCTACCTACGTACAGAGAGATCTCTCGCCTCCCGCGCGCGCGCTACTTTACCTCCCCTCGCGCGCGTCCACGCGTCTCGCGCGGCCCTCCCGCGAGTTCTTGCGCCGCGGAAGGACGCGCCGCCGCGCCAAATGCGAAAGTGCCGCGGAAGCGGATCGAATGCCGCCCGAGTGGCGTCGATGACGAGGCACGTTCGCCCGACGAGGCGCGCGAGTTTCAGGAATGCTCGTAACGCTTCGCGAGGAAGGGACGAAAAACGCGTGCGGCCTCTCTCCCCCCCCCCCCTCTCTCTCTCTCCCTCGTCCCTTCTGTATATAAGCGCGCGCCGCCGGCCTTATTACTTTCACGACTCCTTAACCGACTGCGGCGCGAGGAATATTTCTTCTTTACGCGACATCGGAATTTTTCAGTTTTATCGAATTAGCTAAGCATTAACTCTTTCTCTCCTCTCTTCCCCGCCGCCTCTTACTAATGAAAGCGCCGCGTCTTTGCGCGCATGCCGTCCCCGCTGGCGCGTAGTTTCGTTTCTACTTCGCGAATACCGCGTCCTCGTCGACCCCGTCGCTTCGCCCTCTTCGCCGCCGCCGCCGCCTCTCGTCACACAAATTGCCAGGAAGCTTTTTCCCGTGCCCCGCGCGTATCCAGCGCGCGTTCCAACACCGTCGCGCGGATAAACGCGCCGCGCCGTGGTGCCGCGGACTTCTTGCGGGGGCGGCACGCTTCTTTCCGTCGATAGTACGTACGACCACGCGCGCGCCTTTGCGACACCTACTCGAGCTTCCTCTCCCCCTCTTCCCCGCTATTCCCTTTCGCGCGCGTCATTCTTTCGACCCGCGACGAAGCTTTTTGTCGCGATTGATTTACGACGTAATGGGATCATTTATTTCCTCTTATTCCCCCGCTGCGGCCACCTCGCGTCGTCGATCGTCACGTACCTACTCCTTGTTGTCGCTGACCACGGCGCGCGTTACAAATTGTTCCGCGGGTGCGCGTCCCTCGGAGTGCGAATGCTCCTCGCGGATGTGGAGGAACACGGGAGAGGGGCGACGAGGAGAATTCTAGTTTTTAGTTTTGCCGCGGTTCTGATCGACACATCCCAGGTAGACAAAAATTCCGATATATTATACAAAAAGAGCCGACCGATTGGTTTACGAGAAGTATGCCTAACGTCCGATCGCACGTTAACTTTTTCTTCCAGGCGGTGATAAGATTTGTTTACGTCATCTCCAAGAAAAAGTTAGCTTCTGGACAGACGCGAGGCGTACTTTTCTGTGTATTGACATTTTTGTTTACTCGGGTGACGAGAACGCGCTTTTGCCTTTTTTTTTCTTCACGAGCGTAACGAGCCCACGTGGAGCGTCACGCCGCCGAGGAATAAGAATCGCGGAGGCATGTGATACGCGGGCAGACACCTACGGAAATAGACCTCGCCGTGTAAAACCCATTAGAGCTTTAATTATCCAGCTCTGGCGCGATTACGTACTCGCGT
Source organism: Xiphydria camelus (assembly GCA_963678675.1). Lineage (NCBI taxonomy): Eukaryota > Metazoa > Arthropoda > Insecta > Hymenoptera > Xiphydriidae > Xiphydria > Xiphydria camelus. The sequence goes on along the minus strand of OY783191.1, from coordinate 30,573,123 downwards.
CGCGCCGCGGTATTGGTGGAAACTGGCGTATATCGGAACGGATTACACGCGGGTATATACGGGCCTGTTACTCGACCGCAGTCCGACGCCGAGCCGTTCCCCGTTCGCGGTTTATCGACGATACGGTGCACGGGCGCGTTATAGGCACGCATGCGTTCCTTGGCGATGGTGCCATGCACCGACAATTACACAATCCATCGCAATTAACAGCATTAGCGGCCAGTTTAGATCTAATCGCGGCCGCCTCACTCCCACCGTCGTGTAATTACACGGCCGATGCTTAATATTTCACCTCTAATGGTAGCAGTCATCGTGTCCCGCGCTATACGCGCGCGCACGAGAGTTTTTACCCTTTTCATGGCTACCGCGCGCCGGCCGATTACGCAAACGATAGTGTCGCGCGAGGGAGGTCTTCCCGTCCCTCTCGCGCCGTACCCTACGGCGGGTTTACTCGTTTTGGCGATCGACAACGAGGTCTGTATATTTACACGCGACACACACAAGATCAATCCTCGGGATTCTATCGCGTACGTAGAATTAGCCTGACGAGTTGTACAATTTCATTAATCCCGGAAAGAAAAAATTATATTTAACAATTCAAAGTCTCCTGCGTCCGCGAACGACGAATAAAATGCGAAAATCACCTTATCGACGTTTTCGCTCGCTACAAGCGAAATCTCCGCTTCGAGGAGGGCTCGCCTTATTAACGACAACCTCCTCGACGCGTACCGCTAGGCGCGCGATAATAACGGCGGCACGTATACCGTCCGAGTTGTAGGTATCCGCCTTCTCCTTATCGTCGCATATAGGTGCGCGGCAGTTGAGTTGTAACTTTGTCCGGTTTATCGGCGCGATCTCGAGCGGATCGCCTCGGCTAAACGGCAGTTTATCGTCGATCAATGTTACGCGACCGCGCACGGTTCGTGGCCCCGATCGTCGTGGGTGTATCAGGAGGTGAAGGGTGGCTCGCCTGCGCGGTGGTTCGCCAGCGGAACTACCGAAAAGGTCTCGGCGAGATTTATGTCTTTGAGTGAGACTAGAATTTTATCTCGCGCGCGGAGATTCATTGATTCGTTCCCATTCGATTTATAATTCGGGCTTTCGAAAAATCCAGCTCGAGCTGAACCGTGAGTTTTTGTCCGTGATTCGACTCGGCCCCGATTTTAGTCGATCGAGTATCGCACACGGCAAAGCTCGACGGCACAGCCGCTCGACGTAACTCGGCATAATTTACACCTCGAGCCAAGAGCCCGGCGTTATGACGGACCCGAGCGAGGTTAGACCGCACGGAGTTTCCACCGCGGAGCGGACGCTAACTCGATGCAGCGCGCGGTCTGCTCGCGAGCGCGCTATAAAACTGGTAAAAGCACCGCGAATGGCTCTGTGAATTCTCTTAAACGCTCTTTAAGCACAACGCGCATTTACCGCGTCTATAGATACACTTAGGGGCCATCCATATATTAGATACGTAAGACGTTTGAGGGGGGGGGGGGAATATTTCTTACACTACAGTGTAAATACATTTGAGACATGTACCTAAATGGAAAAGGCTGAAAATGTCATACCTTGCAGAAGTAAGATTTTGTATAAGATTTTTTATAAAAATAGGTGTAAATGCCATCGCCAATAACCTAGTAATGCGTGTAAGTGTCTCCTGATTCAGTTTCAGTTTATAGAGCGTTCGAAAAGTAGCTCTGCGGTTGCAGTTTTAAACAGATTTATTTGATTTTTCAACGATTTTGGCTTTGGCACTTTCAACCTTTTCCATTTACACGCGACATTTATACTGTATGTACAAGTATCTTACACTGGGAGAGGGGGGGGGGGGGGGGGGTCAAAAAGAGGCCAAAAACGTCTCACGTTATTACATATATATTTATGGATGGCCCCTTATACAGTCTCGGAGTGATATATTTGGTAGATGCATAAGCCGCGCGGTCGGCTCGATGCGATGATCCGAGAACGAGACACCCCTTCGCGATGTATACAGGGTGTTCGGAAAAAACACCGACACAGAAATATGGGTGATAGGTTACGTCATTACAAGTATTTTGATATAAGGGACCTATACCCGCAAGCGCGCGCCCCCTTTTGGAGATATCAACTTTTCAAGTTTATAACGACCGAGGTTGATCAAAGTAGAATAATATTGAGTTTTTTGTCTACCTGTACAATTGAAAAACAAACGAAAACTCCTTGTATCCGCATCATCTTCGAAAAGTACAAGGACTTGAGCCAAGCGGTTATCCTTTCCGCAAGCAGTTTGCGCAGTGGCACATCTATCCAGAATCGTTTCCGATGTTGCATGGACATGGGTGGCCGTCATTTTGAGCATTTGCTGTAGTACATTGTTTTTGTATCTCGTAAAATTAAATATTCGTTACCATCTTGATACGTTTCTTATTATTCTACTTTGATCAACCTCGGTCGTTATAAACTTGAAAAGTTGATATCTCCAGAAGGGGGCGCGCTTGCGGGTATAGGTCCCTTATATCAAAATACTTGTAATGACGTAACCTATCACCCCTATTTCTGTGTCGGTGTTTTTTCCGAACACCCTGTATATCACCGCGGTCCAAGGGTCTTCGCGGCCCGTGTCACACACGCATCGTGGAACTCCTTATCAAGACCCGCGACAAGAATCCGGGCGTGTGTACCGACGCACACCCATACCTACGCGATTGGAGCCGTCGACGATGCCCGCGGCCGCGTTCAGTTATCGCGAGCGCGCCGCCGCGACACCCCGCGCACCCCAGAAGCTCCGTGTTATAGTTAACGAGAATCGACACGGCTCGCGTGGAGCTGTCGTGTCGGCGGTGTCCGCGACGCGGGCCGGCTCCATGCATCTTTCGATCCGCTCTTCGAGAACGCGGAGATGTATACCTGCGGCGGGGCATTGAATGCACGCGCCCACCTAAGCGCCCTCCGCGCTTATGTATTTATACCTACGCGCGCAGCGGGGCCGCCACCTGTGTATCGCGCGCGCGCCGGAAAGAGGTTCGCGCGTCCCGGCGAGACGCGTGTTCCGGGCCGAGAGCGACGCTTCCAGCGGCCGCTGGACGGCGACCCACCGGCACCGCGGTTAACGAGGTGTCCGCGTCCAGCGGGGAATAAAGACGGGTCGCGTCGTCGTGGTCCGCGTGAAACGCCCCGACGTTAAGAGGCGCTGCGCGACGCGTCGCTGCACTGTCCTGTCCGAGCGTTCGACGTCGCCGTTCCGTGAAATAGTCGTGCGTGTCTTATCGGGGGAGGGGGGTGCTTTTGTACGTGGATCGCGAGGGATTGGTGCAATCAATCGGCGTTTGCCGAGGATCTTCGCTTACAAGGCGATGGTTTTCTTGTGTTTTCATTAATATTCAAACTAAAACCTAAATCCCTGCAACGTTTAGTATAATATTATACCGAGAAAATGGTTTATCGGTAGTTAATAAATGTTTGTTTGAATATTTTATTGGATCAAGTAAATACTCGTTAAATATTGCGTTGTTTGTTTGGCACAACTGAATCCCTCGAGGCTATCATTCGAACGAGATAAAAATTTTAATCAACATCTCGTTTTGACGAAATATTTATCTCGCCGTACTTGAAATTACATTTATTAACTATTATTTAATAAACTGTCGTCTCGGTGTATAAGTAGTAACTATCTCCGATATTTTCTTCCCGTCGACATTTAATATTCTAACCAATTTTTTCTTTTCTCACATTCCAGGTAAGTAGAACGATCATCCACGGAAGCGCAAACGCGGAAGTTTCGAATCCGATTTGGTAAGCGAAATAAATGAACTCCGACAAAGGTTGATCAGACCCCGCGAGCCGTTATAAGCTCACCAGTCCCATACGTCAGAGGGAAAGAGAGAGAGCGAGATTTTCGTCCACCTCGAAAAACGTCACGACCAGTTTTACGAACCATTCCGCCCGTATAATGCGCTTTGTGTCGCGCGCGAGTCGATATAATACCTACGTTCGCTGACTGCACGACTCGATCGCGATCGTTTTGGCCGGAGAGAGTCCCGGGCGATAAACAACGATTAACGGGAGATAATCCCGGCGCGACCAGGGAGAGCCGGTCGTGCGCGACCTCTTTCCGAATTCGAGTTTGGCGATGCAGGCGGATGCGGTGCATCTGTGCGGTGACGCTTCCGCGATCTTTCTACGAGGCGTGCACTTGCAGATGCAGTGCAGGTTAGATATTTAGGTCGAACGCGTGAATTGTACGAGAGAAGATGAGGAAATGAAATTGGCTGAATAATTTATTCGCTGTAATTAGAAATTGTTTACATTGCTCGTGAAAAATTGTCAATGATCATCCCATTGGAATTGTGAAATCAATCACGACGCTGCATTGAAAAAAAAAATTCGTTTCATTGAACTCGCATTGGTGCATTTGAATACGGCGAACCTCACGGTGCAATTGTTTCAACGCCATATGAGTGTAAGGAAAAAGAAATACATAGTGTCAAAGCAACTAATTTGAACTTTAAACAAGTGAATATCTACTTGAAACAATTATACCGTGAAGTTCGCCGTATTCAATCACGTTGATGTTTCAATTAAACACATTTTTTCTCAGTGCATACAAAAATCGAACGACCTGACTTGTGATAATCGATTACAATAATTCCCCTCCGTATCCGAGCGCATCGTCAACCCCTTCCGATGCGTTCCGCCGGCTCCCACGTGCACTTATGTAGAACATCCGCACCCGTGTCCACGGATGATGTAGGTAATTACGTCGGACATTCGTCGCGGACATCTCGCGAGGAAGGTCGGAAGAAGCCGTGCACGCAACCGGTAGTCGTCGGGTGACTTATTACGTACGAAGGGTAGGAGGGCGCGCGGCCGAAAGGGCCGCAACGACGAACAATGGCCCGCGCGTCACGTAGCATATATCATCCGGGCGCATGCGCGGCGCAATGCATCGCGCTGTAACTTATACGCATGAATGTAATATGGGCATTAATAAATCCAAACAGGTATTAATGCGGCTAATGTATGCGTGGCGGGCATTTGTTATGCGTTCACTTTGTAAAAGTCTCGGCGCTACAATGGCCCGCGCTGTTTGTCGACCGTGCGCTCGTGGAGTAGCGCGCGCGGCGGCGGCAGCAGCAGCAGCAGCAGCCGACGCTCGATGCGCCGGCCTTGGATCGACGACTCTCGTTCTCCTTTCGCGCGTCGAATACATGCGCGAAGGAGTCTTTCGCGTTGCTCGTTATCTCTTCGAGAACGCGATAGGCGCGTTTAATTGCGATACGCGGCTGAGGTGCCGTGTAACGCATCGGGATGCGTCGGATTGGCTTATGCTTTCGGAGATGCGTTTTAATAATAGAGCTATTCCACGGTATTCAGTGCTAAATGATGACGAGCACACGATAAAAAAAATGATTTTTGAAAGTGTAGCAATCAGTCTCAGAAAGTATAATTTTTGTAATTGATTGCTACATTTTGAAAAATCATTTTTTTTTGTCACCGTACTCTGATTCACGACACGTGTAATTGGAAACTGCTGCTTCGTCGCATATCTTTTCAAAGAAACTCTAGATTTTTCGATTCTCAATACGGGGTCCAGCGTTCTCCAGAAGCGAGAGAAAGAAACCACGGCGAACGAGGAAAGAGGATAAAGGGAGCGTGAAAAATGACGGTCACTCTTACGCGCAAGCGCGTCCTCCTCCCCCTCTTCGATATTAATCCCCATTAGTCTACCTCTCGCGATGCGTTTCTCCGCGTTGCAGATACTACACCCGTACACATATCCACGTGGGTTTAACGGCGTATTCAAATTTCACACCTATATACGAGGCATTTCCGCGCGGCCGCGTGTAAAGGGGCAGCGCGACGGTGCGCGGAGGTGGAGCGTAAGAAAGAAAAAGAACGGGAGTGAAGAGGTCGAGGAGAGGGGTGTTACGTTCGCGGCAGAAGTTGGGTGTGCGACGTGATATATCAGGCCGGCCGAGTATTACCATTACAATGGTTTACAATGGTGTATCGGGCCAGATCTCACGACCGCGGCGTATACCGCTAGAGGAGGCCGGCTTCTCGCGCGCGTTAGGCCGTGCATCGAAGATCCTACGGTACGGTGGCGGCGACGACGCGGTGTGCAGCGTTGTCGCAGCGACACCTAGCGGGGCCACCTAACATGCATTATGCATCTAATGTTAGTTACATGAGGTACGGAGGCGCTAGACCTATCTTCCCAGGCCCGACTTATAGGTTCGACGTGTCTACCTGTCGCCACTGCCATCCTTTGTCTCTTTGCCTCTTCACCTACGCGCCGCGCGCGCGCGGCATCCACATCGCGTCTTCCACACGGAAAAGTCGACGGCCCTTCGATTCCTCTTCTCTGTCCACTGATTTACACTTTTGCTTCTGAGTTTTTGTTTTCCTATTGAAATACATTTCTCCTCACTCATGCCCATTTCGAGGCCATTTCCAGGTTATTTTTAGACCGTAAGATGGCGTTTTTCCCGCGTGACACCGAGCGGGAGTCCGCAGGCCCTCAAAAGTACTTTACTCAGACTGGCGCGATTGCTTAGTCCGAAGTGGGTCCTTTCTTCAAACCGATGAACGCAACGTGAAATGAGCCGTGTATAGGGCGATTGGGTAACTGCACAAAACAAATAGAGTACCATCTGTGGCACGCACCAAGCATTAAGCAGATGCCCGTGGTATAAGCGCTGTTTACACGTTATTTTGGATAATAATTGAAGTGTTTTACCTATGAGATTTAATCAACATGGCCTCAATTATAATAGAATGTGGATTTCAAAGCATTCAAATAAATTCTTTCCGTGGAAAATCGTTATCAAAAGGTAAATACAAGCAGCGCCACCAAGCTGGGTTTCTTGGCGAAACACTTGGATGTACATTCTCTATATGTACACGTGTAACACAAACAAAAGCTACGTTTGTGGAAGTACGCTAGAGCCCTATATGTTTTGTTTTGAGAAATGGGCATTCGTGAGAGAAAATAGTATACCATATGTCGCACGGAAAACCGATCAGGTGGGGGCCTTCTGAATTTCTTACACTGAGACAAAAATGTACTTGATCAAAATAAACGTGCCTTTGGATAGTCCCAAGAGCGTACTTATTCGATTTAAATGAATATCGATTTGATTCAAATAACATCTAATTAATTCAATAATCTAATATTTGCGTCCAACCGACATTCATTTAAATCGAATAAATATGCCCTTGGGACTATCCAAAGGCACGTTTATTTCGATCAAGTAAGTTTTTTTCTCAGTGTAATGAATCAATCGAGCATTGTCCAAGCAGTGCCGAGTTCAAATTGAGACGGCCCCCACCTGATCGGTTTTCCGTGCGATATATGGTATGTTATTCGGCTGAAATCCTCGGATTTTTAAGACTGTGTTTAGATCGTAGCACGCGAGGCATGATGGAGCGGCGAGCCCCCCCCCCCCCCATACCTCGTGCTACGACCTAATTAAACACAGTCTGAAAAAACCTCGGATTTCCGCTTTTTGACATAAGATACTATTACAGTATTACCCGAGAAACCGAATAAGCGAACCGAACAAAATCGTTCATCCGAGTTTCCTCGAACGGACGATCGACCGACGTCGCGGAAACCCGGCAGTTCGTGTCCGCGTCGATGCGATCGGTCATCCGCTGATCCAGAAAGCCCGAGGCGCCGCGGGTTACGTTCGACCGTATGCACGGTTCGCGGGTCTCAATCCGTATGCGGGATATACGAGCGCGGGTACAGGGCACCGATCAGGGTTGTACATCGATACGCGCGTAATCGACGAACACAGCCCGAGGACGACATTCACCGCGGCCGACGATGAAGACAGTCACCGTCCGACGCGTCGCGCGCGCACGCGCGTGACCGAAGCGCCAAGCACACTCGTGTGCTTCGCGCGCCAGACGCTTAGGAACCCGCGCGCGCGCTCGCTTGCTCAGCCTGTCCCCGGGCTGGTCGTCGATGCGTGTAACTCGGGTCCAGCGATCGGTAGGCAGCGGTAACGGTGTAGATGCCGAGGGATGCACGGCGAGTGAGTTTTTCCGGTGCCGATGATTGCATCCGAGCCGCGCGCGCGATACAGGTGTTTCATTACACGGCTCGAGAGCCGGGGCGGCGCACACGTGTGCGCATTTCGCTATTTCACAGCATAATCACCACCGACGAATCTATCCGCCGCAACGCCGAAGGAGTCCGACCTCCTGCTTCTGTCACCGTTACAACGCTCGCACCGAGGTTTATGCGCGAACCGCAATCGCGAGCCTCCGATCGCCCGGTTCTCGCGTACCCGCGGCGGCGTCGTATTCCAATTCGCGCGCTATACGCGCGTTGCTCCAACGACATCGGGCCGCGCGCGGACGCGTAATTGTGCCGATAAATAACAGCGCGATTGTGCCTAGTCGTACGCGCGTTGAGGTCTGCCGGCGCTGAGGCTTTTAGTTTTATTTGCGTAACCGGGAGACTTGCTTCCCGAGATTGGGTGTATCTGTACTTAAGTATCTTTGATAATCGCACGAGTCGCGCGCGGGATGCAAACACGTCTGTACAGCGGTGGCGCGTGGAATAATCGTGTGTACCGCGAAGGGGGGCGCCGAGGAATTTCGAAAGACAGCGCGCGCACTGTTTTCCCTCGCGTGATGGAAAAAGTCACTCGGCGATTATACGGACACCTTTGATAATTGCCGACTCGAGTTGACGATGTTCGCGCTTGTCTCCGCCGTCGGTAGCGCCTGAGGTGCTGTTAGGTGCGCCAGGGGCTGACGTTTGAAAAGATTCGCGTTATCGTTGGCCGCAGCTGTCGGCGACGGTATCACCCACGCACACGTTGACCCGTGAGCATTTCATCAGCCGTGTTCCGATCCAACGATGAAGTAACGAACCAGTGCAACGCGCCAGACATTAAGCGCGGTCTCTCACGGGTCGGAGTGGTTTCGGCGCAGTAAGAGTATACGGTAAATGTCTTACCGATTCTTTACTAGCGAGCCTCGCTTACAGCCTCGGTATGCTGGCGGCGCGACGCTTGCCGGCGCATTTTATTTCGTGCTATTTCGCGGCGGAAAGTAGTAGGAAGCATGTCTACGTCTAGTGATTCGAGTAATGAAGATGTTATTGTAATTTATACTTATTTAAGAAATCAAAGAAAAAAGATATTTTGGGTCCATCCCCATACATTGAACGCAACTATGGTAGCAGACTATAGCAGCAGGAGAATTAAGTGAAAATGATAAATTTAAGGTAATGTGTAGAATGTCAAAAAATTCTTTTCTAAAACTAGTCAGACTCGTTAAGCCATTGATAAGCAGATAAAATACAAACATGTGTGTGATGAAGGAGTGTAGACCGTCCTTGGTACACCCCAATGGGAGGTTCGACCTGGAAAGCCCGACTGCCTAAATGCTTACAGCCTGCAATGTCGAGACGCGACTGATTGGTGATGTTGCACGCAACATACCGAGTACAAACCGCTTCGCGCCGGTGCCACGCCGACCCGTGTGCGAGCATCGATACAAAATGTATAGGTATAGAGCAACAACCCCAGTCGGTATGCTGCACGGATACCGAGCGCGGTTTTTGCTCGAAGCATACCGACCCGTGAGAGACCGCGCTTACAGTTAACGAATTGGCAGTAGTAATACCCGGTTTCGATCAGCCCGGCGCGCGCTTCAGTCCCATTAAAACGAGCTAAGCGCTAGTGCTCCTACGCGACACCCGAGCACGGAGCGCTGCACTCTCACCGAGAATGCTACCCTACATTACTCCACATTTAATCGCGACGCCCGCGGAGAAAAGCGCGTGACGTCGTTAAATGTGTCGTCACAGCAATCTGCGAGGACGGACCGCGCGCGAGCGCTGCGAAATAAGTCACCTACGTGCCGTGCCACTTTTCGACGTTCGAACGCGACGGAGAAGCGACCGCGGCTGTCGGCTTCGGAGCTGCAAGACTCGCTTCGCGGGGTGTCGAGTTACTCGCGGTGACGGAGCCTCCGTGCGTTCGCGAGGAATGATTTATTCGCGCGCGAACTCGACGGAAAATTTATTCGCGACGTTGAACCCGTCCGATCTCACACGTTCGGTTTAATCTTCGATCGATCCTCGTCGTGTCTCTTTCTCGAGATTATCCCGCTCGTCCTCGGATGTGATACGCGCGTTAGGAGGATCGAATCGTGTCGGGTGTATCGTCGACCGGTAAAAGTTACCAGTACCGAGATCGCCACGGGCGATTTCTCCTTTAACCCATTACCGCGTCTCGAATGGGAATAAAAAATTAATGGTCCATAAACGCCGCGTGTACAAGCACGTGCGATTAATTTTGTGAATCGTAATAACGTCGGTCTCGCGGCTGCGATTGGGATTGGACGGTGGGATCGATGCCGGGAAGAGCCATTAGCGCCGATTATCCAGTACCCAACGCGTCTGCCTTCGCTCGCAGACGACGCGGCGGGAAACAGAGGGGAGAGGCGCGAGCATTTCCATATTAATCTCTACAATTAACCGTCGTTAACTAATCGCACGCGATTAATTATCGCCGGTCGTGGGTACGAGTATAGAGAGCGAATGAGACAGAGGTCGCAGCACCGGGGAATCGACTTGAAACGAGTCGAGCGAGTTCGTCGGATTCGAGAGAGAGAGAGAGGCGCGATTTTAATTCGGCGTTTTTCACGAGGAATTCCCGAAGGAGATGATAAATTTGTATTTCTCGAAATTTGTACGGGAGAAAGAAATCGATGTGTTTACGTTTAATCAAATGCGATAGAAATTTTATAAATGCAATCTGGATTTCATAATTGAAGAGTGGAAATTAAAAAGGGCCTAAGTGGCATTTTTCACAGACTTCAGTTTTTGACATAGAAAGGTTCTAAGGACACGTCTTTATGTCTTATGCAATGCTTTATGCGCCAATATTGAAATATTATTTCAACCTTGGCGTTTAGAACCTCTCATAGGACATAAAGACATGTCCTTAAAACCTTTCTATGTCAAAAACTGAAGTCTGTGAAAAATGGCACTCTTAGGCCCTTTTTAATTTCCACTCTTCAATTGGAGAAACTACCGCAAATTCGAACACATCCTTGAGGCTCCTACTACTCATACCGAAAAAAAAAGTTTACTTGTAATCAATAAATGTTTAGTTGAATATGGCGAAATAAAAATATTATCAGTCCAGGTAAATATTCATTAACTATTACGCTATCTATTTGGCGCAATTAGATCCTTCCGAGGCAATTGTTTGAGTGAAATAAATATTTTAACAATTATAACATACACTTTCTCGTCCTAACGAAATATTTATTTCGCTGTATTTGAAATCACATTTATCAACTGTCAATTAATGTCATTTCAAATTGTTCTCTCGGTGCACGATCGAAGCGACACCCCGATGACGATAATCGCGCGCCCAAGATTGCATCCGTCGACTCTCGCCACGCCAAATGCTCTTAAGGTGTCGCGGTGTGGTATTTATTATCCGGTTCCCTCGCGCGTCTCGACACTACACGTTGTTCCGCGCCCCGTAACCTATCGCTTGCCTGCCTACCACGCATGCTCTCTGCCTACGTCCCATTCCGAGTCTCGTGTATACGTATTTCGTCGTCGAATCGCGTAAATGGCTCGCGCAACGATGTTCGATTTCCTACTATATGCTACTATACGTACTCCATGGACGAGGGACCGCTGCGATAGCGCGCGAGCACAATGCATCGGCGGGGGACTGCATCTCGTGTTGCCACGGCATCTAACGCTCGTACCGCGTCATTACCTACGCGTTATTACGAAAACGACGTCGACGATGCTGGGCGTTGGCACTCCTATCGAACCATCCGTACTTTATTCGCGGATATACTCGCATCGCGTGTCGACTGTATACATGCGAAGGTACGAGTAGCAATGATACCCGCGGTATGCGGACGCGAACAATGGATGCAACGATTCGCGATTCGATGCGTTGGGTTGGGAGCAGGGATGGGTCTCTTTCGAATAAAGTTATTGGAATGATTGCGTTTAAACGGTGATATATGCGCTTCTGATTCTCTGTGTAGCGTGTGTGGTTCGATCGTTTTATTTTGGGAGGAGAAATTAAATATAGGATAACGATTTTATGTCGAGAAACTCATTTTTACCTGTACAATTGTCGATATCTCAGTTTTCCTTTGAGGTTTCTTCAGCAAATCGGTCATTTTCGGAATCAGGAAAAATCGAAATCTCTGGAATCTCGAACGCCCGACTACTCTATCTTGTGTATTTTGTTCACGCTGATTACGAAAATCAAAGTTACGAAGTGGATATCTCAAAGGAAATATAAGATATAAGCGATTTGTGTACAAAAAAAAATGATTTTCCTTTCAGCGATATCTCGGAGGTCCTTTGATACTTCCTTAATAAATCGATAATTTTCGGAATCAGCGTGAGAAAATTCATCGCGTCGAATCTAAAGCGTTCCTACACGCAACGTGGCAGGTCTCGAAGATCGCTCCCAGCCTCTCCGTCGATAGCGAAACAATAAGGCGCACCGTCCAAACGAGGAACAATCGAAAGAATCGAATCACGCTGGGCCGCTCAGTCCGCGCCCTGATAAATCGTACGCGCAACGAGTTAATTAGTACGATAACTCATTTATCAAGCCATCGCGGATACGCTCGGGAAGACATTACGTGATCGAGTCAGAAAAATGCTCAATTATTCAGGCACGGCTGCGGGCGGGAAAAAAGGAAAAAGTACCATCGAGAATGTATCTCACTCGCGGGGTATATTGCCTATCGATCTTTCCGCGTGCTACATCTCATTAGGTCGGCCCAATAACCGTCTTCCCGCACCGCGTCGGTGCATGGCGCAATTGCCCCGGTCGGCTCGATTTCAGCACCGACGGACGTGCGTTGGCTTCGGGAGATAAGCGAGCCTCGCCGTTGCGACGCGCTTCTCGCTGCATAGAAACGGACAATTTCAAAGGTCATCCCCTTACACGCCCTCCTCGTCCTAGCCGCCTTATTTCTCTCCGCGCGCGCGGTCGTTCTTCCCGCATCTGCCGGGCGGCCGGCATTACCTCTATGGATCGTAACTTACCAACCTGCCGGTACCACCGTCATTGTTTATGGAGCTGCGGCTAACGTCGCGCCGCAGCGTGTTCTGTGACCACCCCGAGCACGAGCTTCGCCGGGGCGTTTAGACAGCGCGGAGGACGATCATCCGCGACCTTACGTAATACCCTCGAGGGACGAAGGGGGAGCCTGGGCGGGAGAGGCTATCGCGGTTAAACGAACGCAGTCACCTCCCGTAGATGGAAATTTGAAGGCGATACCGTACGTGATTATATACGGTCGTAATTAAAAAACGCCGGAAGCTTGCCGCGATTTTGATTTCAAATTGACGGCTGGTTTTTTCTTGTGACGAGGAAAGTTCCTACTCAGATATTCCTGATTCACGGCATGTGTCAAGTTTGAGCTACCTTGGAGTTTTTCAATTTTTACGCCTGATTAACAGAAATCGTTCGTCGCAAGTGTAAATGATACATCAAATTTAGACAATATGGCATGCGATTTCTATTTGACATTGTAAACAAATTTACGCAAAATTTAACTTACTGAATCACGGTAATGCTTAAAATTTAATTACTAATTCCGAAACATGATTTCGTTATTCAATTAGGTACATATATAATGGTGCCAACGGAGGCACTCAATAAAACACAAACACAGTTGCTGTGCACGCCGTGATCTAGGTTTTCGTAAAGTTGCTGCAAAATTTACATCACATGTCCGGCTGGATTATTTTTTCGTTCCGGGAAAATTCGCTGAATTTCCATAATGAAAAGCAGGAGATTTTTCGTACGGTGAAACGACAGAGCGGTTTGTTTACTGGTTTACCGGAAATGATGTCGCGACCCGTCAATGCGCTATACGCTCATTGGCAGTCGACGCATCGCGCGGCATCGCTAATACCAGACGTCGCCGTAAGACGATGATAAGAAGGAACCCCTGCCCCTGGAGCAACGTGTCACGATGCCCGCGGCGCGGTCGCCCGATGATTTCACCGCTTTAAGAGTCGATCTTGACGTTCTCACGATCTCGGGGAGATTGACTCTCGAAAGCGAGGAGGTGTTGACCGCATACAACGTCGGCCATAACCGTATACCGTATAACAGGCGTCGTCTTTACACAAATTTAGCGCACCTCGCCGCGGCACGGCTCCCGCCTAACTTGGTTAAATGCTGCGGCCGAGCGTTCTCTCCGCCGGGGCATAAATAAACCTTTACGGCGTACGGCGGTCGCGTCGTATAAATCTACCTCGTAAAATTCACGCAAAACAAACTCCCCAATTGACTCGTTTCGATATAAAGCGCTTGTTTAGCACGTCCACGGATCCCTTTCCCGGTTGTCGCGATCGTGCAAGATGAATGGAGGACACATAAGCGAGAGGGGCGCGGGAAATATGTCATTTTTTCATTGAAATTTACGTTTTTTTTTTCTCACTCCAATGAAATCTTATCTCCGGTAGAGTACGAGAGGATCTCTCAGATGCACTGCATCGATTTTATCGAGCATCGCGTTGCATTTGATTTTAGCGAGTCCGCCCACGCGCGTGTATGGCGCGAGACGTTAATGCAATTCCGTCGAGTGTACCTTATCCTGCCTACCTGCTGAAAGTTGCTCGGCATGACTTCATCCGCCTTTATACGACCGCGGTCGTTTTTCAAATCGACCTTTCGCCAATTGTCGAGGCGCGCGATGCCGCAGTCGCGCGTCACTTGGACGCTCGTAACGAGGCTCCCTTTCCTCGCGACCCACTCTGCGTTAGCTGACAGCGCACGAGGGACACCGCGCTCCTTCGTTCTATCGCGTTCTGCGCGTGGCTTGTAAGCAAGATCATCGATTTTCAGAAATGATTAAGGGAACAAATATCGCTGGGAACCAAAAGTATACGACGATTCGGGCTGAGAAACTTTATTCAATTTCTCGGAGATACAGTGAATCTCTCTTCCTCTCGATTTAAAGACTCAATCTCGAATCGCTCTCAGGCGTCCAACCGTATGTGTATACGTGCACGGACGTAGCGTCTGTACAGAGACACAAGGAAGACTCCTTCTTCCGACCGCATGGACTCGTTCCATCGGCCGTCGCACCGCACTCGACTTTAACACCTCTCGTAAAACGGTACCGCTCTCGCGCAGCAGCCACGCGTGCACGTGCACCAGTGAATATCGCGCTTGCGCGAGGTAGATTTTTTTTTCCATAATCGCGTCGCCGAAGCTCGATTATATCGGACGCGTCGCGTCGATTTATCCTTTCAGCGCAATAATTTCCCGCTCGAGTCACCACGACGCGACTGCCGCGTGAACGTCGTTCCGTCGTAAATCACATCGCCGTGCATTTCTTCTCGCGTTAATCCGAGCCGCACCGAGGTCGCGAGGGTCTTTCTCCCGATAATGATCGGTACCTACATTTCGACGAACGACTCTCCCGTGAACGTTAAGGATGTTTCACCCCTATTGTCAAAAATATAGGAAGTTACTCAAATTTTTCCCAAGATTCTTTAATATCTTTGAAAGCCGTATGCAAAATTTCAAGTCTCTTGACTAACTCATTAAAAAGTTATAATTGAAATAAAAATGACAATTTAACCCGTGCTCTTACTAATGGGAAATTCACAGAAACTTAGAAAAAAAACGATGGAAAATTGGGTGACCGTAATGAATCTTTGCATACCGTTAGGTTATTATGCAAAGAATAAATGTTATATTTTCACACATCGATCAGGGCAGTAATTTATAACAAATAATTAAGAAATCTTGGTAAATTCGCCTACGATGGAGATTGCTGCGCGCGCAGTCGTGAAGTGCGGCAACGCCGCAGGGCGCGCCAAGTATATAGGGATCGTGCATGGGTACCGTCATACGCTCTAGTGGCAAAAGTTGGAATTAAAAGCGTTACATCTTCTGTGTAGCGTATACGGAGAGCTCACGTTTTGTGAGAATTATTAATCGCAATGATTAATGTTTATACATTTAAACAGCACTTTTAACTATAATTTATATTATTTTTGTTGGATTTTGTTAATAATTCGGGGTTTTAACTAGTAAGCTCTAGTGAGGCAATGTTACCAACTTGTGCCACCACACTTCTCTATAAAACTCTATGGGGCGACGTTGCCGCTATTCCCGACCGCTTCAATATTTTAATAATAATTATAATATATTTTTCTATAATTTTTTTGACACACTTTAAGGATACAGATAATAAAGTAAAGTTACAGAAAAATAATGGCTCGACCGATATCATGAAATATAACTTCAAGGAGGTTATTAAAGAATCATTTTTTTTGTTCAGGGATTGGAACACTGACGAAAATCGTATTGTTCCCTTCCACATCCACTCCCCTTCTGCAATAGGGGCGAAACTCGTCGATTCGTCGGGTGCTCTGTCATTACGCGCCCGGCTTCTTTCGGCGACGATTCTCGTTGCACCTCGTTGCGCGGTAGGCGGGTGCAGGTGCTGCATTCGCGGGTTACGGGGCGCGAAACGGTAGGCCGCAAACAGAATTTCTCGAATCATTCTTCGCTACGGCGTATTCGCTGTGCGTACGCAGGGGAACGGCGAATGACTCGCGAGTATTCTTCCTGGTAACTAATCATACGCGTAGATGCGTGTTCTCGGTGCGCAGGGAGAAAAGCAACGCGCGGTGCGTCGATGGTGAGTTGGCGCGAGGATCGCGCCCGAGTAGGTATCCATACGCTCGCGACGTTAAACGTACGCCGTATACAATCTGTGGTCGGGTCGTATTAAGTATCGCCGCACTGCTGACTCGCGTCAAGATGTGTCATTATTACGAGAGGTTCGTTTAATCGCGTACATAAATTATTTTTGCGATAAACTTCGTACGCGAGCGTGTATCGAGGTTGATGTGAAACAGAAGGCAATCAAGCGGAATTGAGACCGCTATATCTCGTGATCGATCAATCGCAGGAAAAAATCTTACAGGGAAATTTTGTAGAGCTGTGAAATCCACGCAAGTTTCGTAGGAAACATTTTTTCCTCCGGGCAGCCAATCGCGAGATACGGCAATCCTCGGCGTATCGGTTCGCTTTCTCGTGGCACATTCCAAGTTTATTTTTTTTCGGGATATCATTCAGCGCGACTGCGACGATAAATTCGCGGAAGCGGTTCGGCTCGGTTTCTCAGGACGCTGGCAGACGGCTGTCCCGTTCGGCTAGCCACCACTCATGCCTCGTCGATCCGCACGGTAGCTCGACGAAATTATCACGGTTATTAGTAGCTTAACCGAGACGCGCCCAGAGTCCCGATCGGCCGATAAAGATGAACGCGCGGGAGCGCAGCACGCGTACCCACCGCGGCCGGCGCTCTTCTCGGACGCGTCATCGATCGGATCGGTCGACCGTGCCCAGCTCGTATACATCGCCGGACTGGAATCGGGCGGAAATCGCGCGACCGCGTATGCGGCAGCGCGCGGAGAATCGCCGCCACACACACACGTTCAGATTTATTTCACGATAGTTCGCGATGGGAACCGCGCGCGCTCCCGGAAATAACGGCTCGTCTACACCGAGATAAAGGATCTGGTACTCCGGCACTTATTAAAAAGTAAATATACAAATAATATATACGGGGAATTCCTACGATGCTTTCTCGCGATCCGCATCAGGCGTGCGAACGCGATGCTCACGCTTCGCACGGGCATTGTCCGTTCATTATCATCGACGTCGATCGGCATCGGCAGTCTCACAGATCGTGAAACATCGTTAATTCGGAGGGAAAGACATAGTTGATCGACAGAGAGCGAGAGGGGGGGGGGTGGAGGAAATGTGGGAAGAGATTCCTTTAATCGTTATACGTTCAACGCGCCTTCGCCACGAGATTCGGGGCCTCGTAAGAAAGCTCGATTACAGATCGATCGACGGCTGCGTACCAATCGTAAACTACTCCGCGCGATGGACAAGGAGGAAAGAACGAGAAATAGCGTGTGAGAGAAGAAGAGAGGAAAGGAGAGTAGGGCCGGGGATACGTCGCGTTAAATTTAGCGTAAAAGTGTCAACGTCAGTCGCGACAACGCTAAAACTGTCTCCGGGGTTTCCGTCGGTCGATCGGATTTTTACGGGTCATTTTATGCCCACTTAAAGTGATTTAATGTTATTACGGAAGACAAGTCGTCGCTCCGAGATCCTTTCGCCTCACGGTTGACGCGGCGCCGTTGCGGTACGTCGCCGATAAATGCCCCGCTATGGTCTACGAGCGTTCGGACGAGTAATTAAATTGATCGAAGACCCCGAGTCGAACGCGAACGACTCGGAGAAGGGACCGCGGGAGATCCGGAGATCGAGAGGGAACGCCGGACAAAGGCTGGAGGCGGATCACCATTACGGATGCTGATGAGTCCCCCCTTCGTTATGCGACGAGGCGTAGATCTCCGCGATCGCGACGCCCGGAGCCGGAGATCGAAGCGATTCGGTATTGTTGGTTGACGTTTTCGCTGCGTTTCTTTTATTTTTCACGTACTACATTGTAGAAATCGACGCCTCGTTCGCGCTGAATTCTCTGGTAGCAATTTTTCTGTAATTTTGCACACGTTCTCAATGTTTTATTTTGTAGCAATTTTTGTTTTTCGCGCAATAGTGACTCGGATACGGAATCCCGAGTGTGTCGACCCTTCGTGGACACATACAGCGCGTGTGCATTGAGAGAAATCTATAGGTCGTACAGCAATAAGTACAGTTATGGCACGAGTAGCTATACTTTAAGGCTAAATGAGGTTAACTGGTATAGGTAATGCAGTAATACCAAAAAGTAAAAAGAGCAATACACATTGCTGAGAGAAGTATTTATTTAATTATACGTATAGCTAAAATAATAATTATATATACGACGGGTAAAATAACTGTACATATAGTTAAAATAAAAATACATATTGCTGAGGTAACTAGAATTAATTCCCATGTTAATAAATTACTAGCCCTACCGTACGATCTGTACAATTTCTCTCAGTGTGAGATATATGCCTGAAAAGTACAACCTACCCCAAGGGTAGTTACGTGACCCCGCTTGATCGTGCCGAATTAAATGTCCCCCGTCGAGCCGTGACTGAGCGCGGGGCATCGGCTCCCGCAGCCTGGCACCGGAAACAAAAGTTCGCCGGTTCTCTCCTCGCGCCGGCGACGCGTAGGTACCCCGCGTGCTCGGCGGAAAGGCAACGCGCGGACGCGATAATCAGGTACGACGATCACGTAAACGCCGATGGAAGCGGCGAGAATGCGCCGCAGATCACAGACGCGCGCCGCGTCAATTCCCGGAAGGTGGCGGCGCGTAAATGCATAACCCGTGCCCCGTTCTTCCCGGCTTTTAATTATCATCGGCGTCTGGTCGGTGCCGCCGCGCGCGTACGTCAGCGATCGAAGGATCGATGGGCGCCGAGGCGATCGGCACTCTTCGCGTCTCTTCAGGGCCGACGAGAGCCGCGCGTCACGTCGATCGGAAAGGACAGACCGCGGCGACGTTGCGGGGCTCGTCTCGCGATTTGCTTCTTTTGTGGATCGAGTCTACGTGATTGGAGTTTGTCGATCGAGACGATTCGTTGATCGTCCGATGATTTTTTACAATCGCATTTTATCATATCAATTATTATTAGGTAGATTCTACGATTCGTGTCGATGAAAGTTTGAAATATTTTCGAGCAAGTAGATTCGGGGATCGGAATGAACGCGACTGTGTTTTCTCACCTTCGTTGTTTCGATGATGATCGTGATGACGCTTTATAAAAAAAAGAAAGGTCAAAGTGCGTATCCGCAATGCTCGTCTGTACCCAACCTGTAAAATCGTTCGTGCTGGGTTCCTCCGTTCGTGGCTCGTTGTCGATCGAACGCGTGCGAGAGAGACGAAGAGGGACAGGGGAAGATGGATCTTGATTACTATAATGAAACGTCGCGCTCGTGAGAGAGCGTTTCTCACGCTGCGAACGCTCCTCGCGAGATCCCGCGATCGTACCTTCGGATTCCTCCGATTACGGAAGCCGATGCTTTCGACTGTCCTCGCTCGAGATGGCGTGCAAGGAGGAGGCGCGAGTTTGGATAATTACCGATCGACGACGATCGGGTCCGTGACACGAGTGTTTCCGAGGATTTTAATTTCCCCATTTCGATGGCGTTTTTCGTCAGATTATTCGATTCGAGTAAACGGAAACTATGTATATCCAGAAATGTGAGAAATTCCGTTAGATCCGATTCCACGAATCGTTCGATTCTCCGTTGCGATCTTTATCCGGTCTACACGGTAGACGTCGCGGGGAACGCGTGCACCCGCCGCAGGTCTACTCGCAGTCAACCGCGCGCGGCGCGAGTCCACAGACGCGACCGCTGATGTAGGAGTCGCCACAGCGTTTCGCGCGCAAACGAGTCCCTCGAGAGGCCGACGCCGCGCGACAAAGGGACGTGTCGTAAGAAGTGCTCACCTACCCGTAGCGCGGCTCACGGTGGGGTCAATCGTCGTAGCGCGGCAGGAATGGCTTTGCGGTGCTGCGATATTGCACCTCGCGCTCTGGCTGACCACGCCGGGCTCCGTATCCCCGCTGTCGGCGGGTGTGCGCGAGAGATAAAAAGCTCGTTTATATCCGATAGACGCGAGCACCACCGTGGCTGGCGCCACCGTTGCCTACGCGATCCAGCCGGTCGGCACGATAAGAAGGCGGTCTCCGACCCTACATAGATACCCGGTCTACCTACTCGTCCTTACCGTACTGTACCGCGGTAAGGCGGCACCCGCGCTCTGATGAAAGAAGGAGCGTTCTGCTTGCGAAAGGGAATTTCGAAGCCTTTCCGGTTTTCTCGTTTCTCGTTTCATCAGTGTCGAAGGATTTTCATCGGCCAGATATCGTTATTTTATAATTAAAAGACTAGTTTCATGCACTCTGGCGAGAATTCGGAACATTAATTGACGAGCTTTTATTTCGGTGAAAAATCGCCTTCATTCGATGTAAAATTAATGTAGATCGAGAGAAAAATGTAGTAAATTTGACTGAATCGGCGGTTACGGGTGGAGGAATGCAGATCTAGTTACTCGAACTCATAATCGATTCGAATAGACGAATGGGCCTGTTTCCTTCAAATAGCCGTTCGTCGTTGTAACCAAATTTACTAGTCGGAGTAATTAATTTTGCATTCCTCCACTCGCAAACGTAGGTCAAGAGTCGAATATATAATTTTTTCTCTCGGTGTAGACTTGTTTAGTAAAAGAAAAACAAATTTTGTTCATCCTTGTTAAATTTCTGCCTCGCCGTTTTATTTCCAAACGACCAATACCACCCACCGTCAAAGTACCGTCTTTCGTCAGTCGATCAACGCTGATGCAAGCGAAATGGACCGACCGTATAGCTGCGTCCGCACGAAAACGTTAAATACACCATCCCGATCGCGGCGAGTGGGGAATCACCGGTCAGAGGTCGAGTGGGTGCTTCAAACTTGACACCGATGCGCGTCCCTCGATGTCTATCCCCACCGTCACTCGCAACTGACGCAAGCGACCATCAATTTCAGTATCTCGTATGTACGACGCGGGGCGGTAATTCGTGGTTTCGACCGCAAGGCGAATGCGTGATCGGACCAATTACTTCAGGATTATCCCAATTGTGGGATAATACGGAACCTTTATTCGACAATAGCCGGGGATGCGTATATTTTCCTCCTATCCCGTTATTTCGTTATTATAACTGTAGATACGATTTATAGAATTCGAAGATCCGATACGCGCCCGTCGTGAAAGCATCAATGGAACAGAAACCGTCATTCGTTCTCCTTGTGTCGGATGATTCTCTCATCGTCTCGACTGGCGTTTCGTGTTTCGCTCTCCACTCAACCTGCCAAAACGTCGTCCCGTGTAACCGCAAGGTTCACTCCGAGCCTCGGTTCGTCCGAAATCTACCCAGAGGTGCCGGGTCCGCCTCTTCCACCTCCCTCGTATATCCTCCAGGTAGTTCCGTGACTCCGATTCGACACCCAATTCCCTCGTTATTCGTCCGGCACCGCTCGCAACCCACAGCCTCCGCGCCTAATCGCCCCCTCGGGACTCCGATCGACCTCTAATCGCGGTAACGACCGCGCGCGGCCCTCTTCCACGCGCGCCGTAAAAACTGTTTCAACGGTACTTCGCGTAACGAGCCGCGAATTCAGCGTGCGAACGCGCGACCCGAGCGTATGGATCTCCCCGTGCACCCCGGGCCTCGTATCACGACCTAGGCGCGCGGGCACGTCCCGGCAACAACGCGCGCGTTACGTGCGACGGTAGTCGTTAATCATGAGAACGGCAATACTAATTTGCCGGGTCCACTAAAGCAAATATGGCGCGTTTAACTGCAGTACTCATTCATCTCGGCAATCTCATCAGCGCGCTACGGCGCTCGTGCGGTTCACGACTCGAAAGTTGCCGCGCGCGCGCGCTCTTACCGCTCATCAGCGCCGGAGTTACGGGTCACGCCGGCGAGTCACGATTACGCATGTGCTGCACTGCTCTCCGCAGCCGAGCCGTTTTACGGCTCTCGCCCGCCAGAATTCTAATGCACCACCGCGCGGCGCGGTTCCAATAACGATCGCGTTGGTACGCGATCGCCGCTGCGGCGGCGAGGAAACTAGCGCGCGCGGCAAAACGCCTCGATTTTCTTCCACAATCTGGAATATATTCCAGTCGAATATATCGTCGCAGGCCTCCGTCGCGATAAAGCTGTAGAATTATCCGACGTTGACGTCACGAGTTATCGCTGGTGACGCGGGAAACGCGCGTCTGGGAAATGACAGAGAGCCTCCAGGACGCGCGCCGCTGCAGGAAGCAAAGGTGCCTATTAAGACGGACGCGCGCGACGGGTGAAAGCGTCCAAAGATTTAAGCGTCTCTAAAGGAGGGATTTAACGGTGCGCGCGTCGGTGTTTTTTTTTAGCGATTAAGAAGAAACTCGAACAGGATCTATTAATTACCAAAGAGGATGAGCGCGTCGAGGTAGGTGTATGATCAAAAACTGCATTCCGCGGATCATCCTCTAAATTATAGCCATTCTACGGTGCACACGACGGTCACGAGTTATAAAGATCACGGCGCATCGATTTATCGCCGCGCCTGGCCGGTACGCGTGGCCGTAAAGGAGAACCTCTCGCTAAACGACTCACCGAATTGTCCGAGATTCCGGATAACGCGTGCCGCGTGTACCCCGAGACGGGAGTGCGCGTACGTATCCCCCGGTGCGTATGTACCCCGGCACAGGCGTCCGCGCCGCCTCCATACCACCGCCGAGCGATCGTTTTCGAGTCTCCTTAACGTCGAACGTATTAGTTGTAATTGGTTAAGACGCCATATTCGAGGGGGATAAGAGCGAGAGTTCGTATACGGTCGCCTCTGCTGCGCCGCGATCGTCGTATCGTAAACACTCGCCAGATACGCATCTGTGACAGACTCCCCGTATCCGCGCTCGTAATTAGCATAAATTGCTCCGCGGTGCACGCATGTGCGGTAACGCGTTGTAAAATTTGCATTTGACGTGGCCGCCGAGCGACGCGGACGTGCGGGATAGATATACCTTCGCGCGCGGCGGAGAGTCCCGGGATATGTCCTTTTTCGAAGGGACGCGATGGGGCGGAGAGATTAAACTGGAAATGTGTGCGCGATACAATTTAATACCGCGCCGTGCCGGGAATAAGGTAACTACGTGTGGAAATAGAGACGGAGGAGATCAGCGCAAATAATGATTTCTCTGTACAATTTTTGTACTTCTCGACACAATTTCGGTCGTATCAAATTATTCGGATAACGTGCGTCGTCTTGACACGATCGATCTGCGTTCGTTTATTCGTCCACGAGTCAAGAGACACACCCCTGGGTTCGATCGAAAGAAAGAAGCGACTACTCGCCCCGATCGCGCGATAAACTTCCGAGAGGATTAATCTCGGAGATCCCCCTCAGAAGCGTCCGCGATAGTTCCGCCGGTTATACTATCGGCTTACACGATCCGCCGCGGTATCGCGTCAGCAGCACCTATGCATCGTTTAAACGAGTTTCTACGCGGTCGACACGCGGGACACTTCTAAACACTCGGCGCGGTGGGTGGTCCGCACGCGATATCTCCCTGACGTTGATAAGGCGGCGCGCGGCTCGTAGCTCGGCGGCCATCTAATGTTCTCGGACGCGGCGCGCGGTTCGATCGTACATCGCTCGCGCGAGAAGTGGCAGAGCGAGAGGGGGGAAGGGGAGGGGGGGGGAGACGGAGAGGGCTTCTCGGACATTTGTCCGATCATTATACTGCCGTTTCCCCTTTCTTTCTCGACGCTGAATACGCGCGTGCGGACGAGCGCGAATCGTTTCTTCGGATATCGTTGGGATCAGAGGCGATTGGAATATCCATATCGATATACTTTCGCGCGTTTAACGGATATTTCTTTTCTTTTTTTTCACTGTAGAAATTATTCAATTGAATTGAATAAAGAACAATATCGATCGCGCGTTACACGTGCAACGACTGATTGCATTTATTGTAATTAATTTCGCTCCTATTAACGCGGCAAGCGGTTGCGTTAGTAGTAAATATCCCACCGTCGAACGAAACGTGGTTGTATCGCTTGCGCATAGGCGTACGAGGTAGGTATACGTATACAGGTATACGATGTGTAAGGACGTCTTACGTAGGTCGCGCGCGGCAATAATGCCCCCATAAATCAAGCCGTGCATTGTCTTCCTTATTGTACGCGTCAACCGCCATGCGCGCGGCAATCGATGGACCGTGCCGTACCTCTGCTTCCAAGTTACGGTCTCGCTTCCATTGAAAATTAAGCCAATTTAAATCTAATTGGATATAGGCTTGCGAAAAGCTGCAGAGCTCGAGCGCCCGACGCCGGTCGATCGCGTTCGTTTCTGGACGATCGTTGCTCCTAAATCAGAGTGTCCGCTTGTCGCTGGACGAGATCCGGTAGAATTTAATTCGCAGATATATATACAGCGACACGCTGAGTCGAATATTTCTTTGTCTATTGCGGCATTTCGTGATATGCGAATCGTCGATCTCGAACTATTCATTTTAGTACATTTTAATCTGCCCTTAACGCCGGGGAAAAAAGATACATAACCAATCTCCGATAAGTCACACGAAGTAGACGATGACTTTCGACTAATCGGCATTCCACAATTTGCGCGCGAAATTCGACCAGTTAGATCGTCCCAATGTCACTCGGCCGCGAAACAGTTGTACCGCCTGTACACCCGCGCTCACGGATTTCTGAGCCTATAGTGACTTTTCAAAATGTCATATTTCAATATATTAACCAATGAATAATTAATTATCAGGCTTCCATTAGCCCGGGTAAACGCCGCATTAGATAATGAAAGTATGAGATTTAATTGCTAATTGGCTGTTACGTTTAAACGTTACATTTCGAAAAGTCACTAGGCTCAGAATCCGTGAGCGCGGTTGTACATATACAGTCTCGCCGTCTCGAGGACGTTTCTGGATACATGAAATTACGCAACTCGGTGGTATTTGCAGCGTACCCCTTTTTCCATCGCGACTTCAAATCACCGCTACACGCCAACGCCTGCCACATCCATCCGCGGACCGAAAGAAGCGAAACCTCCGAACGATTATCCCCCCCGTTCGCCCGCGCGCGGCAAACGTGGATATGTACCCACCGCGCGCATTCCCGCGCCCGCGATTCGACGCGGAATAATTTCCGATCTCGCGGCTACCGCGACGCTCGAGCGTGCGCGGTACAGTCGCGCGCGAGCCTTTCTAACCGGACCCTTACAGTAATATGGGCATATAATAAGTTCAGTTGCGCGATTAATATTATAAATATTCCTCCAACATACGCGGCCGCGCAGTTATGTAATGTCCGCCTTCGCGGGCCTTCGGCACCGTCGCCACGGACACGCGTACAGGCGGATACGCGTCGATCGACACGCTCGTCGATCCTTTCGGATCTTTTATCCCGGCGGATTCCCCTCGCCGCCGCGCCCCTCTCCCTTTTCACCGCGGCGAAACAGGTGATTTCGGTGGGGATATTAACGTCGCCGGTTCCGCACTCGCGCTCTTTCATGGTCGTCCGGATGCCTCTCGAGTCTCTCTCCATACAGACAGACGCGCGCGGCTCTACGAGGTATCCGCGGTTCTCTCCCGCGCGCGTATACGTGTAATATATATCCGTACGGTTTTTACGGCCGAAACTTCGGATTTATAGGTCGTTCGCGCGGCGGTTCCGGCTCTCGCGCGAGATAAAGGGGATTAAACGCGAAGAGTACGAGAGCGCGCGCGCGCGCTACTCCGGGCCGCGCGTGCATCGGAATTTCCATCGGGATATCCTTCTGGCGCGGAGAGCAGTCCGAGAAAGACTCGTAATCCATTAACGACTCGCACGGGCGTGGGAACGGGCGTGAGGGGTTACGCGCGGCTGGACGTTACGGCGCGCGCCCGCGCGTTGCGGGGAACGCAGCGCGCGTGCGTGTCGCTCGAGGTGAAGATCGAACCGTCTTTCGATCGTTGCGATCGCTCGGCTAATTTTTAATGGGTGGGTGTGTCTTCTCGCTCTCGTATCGGGGCCTCGCGGTGCGCCCGCTGGATTGATTTGTTTTCGTGCACCGATTTTAGAGTCGTCTTCTCGAGGCGGCTCGTTAATCGCGCGGCGGCGCTCCGCCAGGCCGATATCGAGGATCGATTCACGATCGCGGGGGATTTTCCGTGGAGCGGAGATTTTTTTATAGGCGGACCACTACACGTGTCTGTTAAAAGCCCGAGGTGTCCCTACGGTATGTCGACGACTGTAATTTACTCGCGTCGCTATCGCCAATCTCTTTTCCACGAATATATCCGTCCAATCCGATTTAACTCGACCGCCCTACAGTTGTACCGTCTAATAGGCGCGCGCGAGAGAAGTTCCTGTATATCCCACGTGTAACGCGAGCGCGCGCCCACTCTCGAGATTCGCCGCGCATTCGCAGTCGGATCGAGCCGTTTCCAAAGGAGCCGATTCAATTTCAGAGCCAATCTTCGCGGCATTACGGAAAATAGGAGAAATCTAGCGAAAGTAAATCCCCTCGCCGGAACGTCCGCCGCTTTTACGCCGCGGCCGGGCAATAGCGTGTGCGCGTAATAATAACGCGATAACACGGTGCACTGGGTCAGAACGCTGTACGGGAATAATAGGTCGCCGCGCGGCGTTACCGGAACGCGCGAAGCTGAGGCGATATATACGATAGGAGATTCGACTTCCTGCTTTTCCCTGCGCCGCGCCGCCTTTTTAGCGTATCGTCGCTCCTGAGAAAACGTGGAAATAAATGTACGACGGTGCGGTGTATTTGCGCAGGTGTGCACTGAGAGAGATGTTTAGATTGCACAACAATTATAGCACAGCTCTGATATCTATATTTTAAGACTAAGTGACAGATTAACCAGACAATGTAGGTAATGATATAGCAACACCAAATGTATAACAAGAGTAATGAGCATCGTTGAAATGACTACACGTATATACAGAGAAAATTGAACAGTAACAATTACTATGCCGGAATGGTAAATAGGTGACAGCTTCGACAATATCATGTTGAATAATCTGCAGTACAGTAATCATCATTATTCTGCAGATTATTCAACATAATATCGTCGACGCTCTCACCTACTTAAAAAATCAATAAATGCTATTCTATTCTATTCTATTCTACTTGATATTCCGACACAGTAGTCGTTCCTGTTCAATTTTTTCCGTGTAGTTGAAACAGCTGTTTGTTCTGGTAAAGTAGAAATAAGTACAGCCCCGAGACAGACAAAAGCTTATTCATGTGTAATTAAACTATCTACTGGCATTGCCGTGCAATCTATAAAATTTCTCTCGGTGTGCAACGGAGATTCCGACTGCAGGCGGCGCTGTGCGCGCGACTATCGCACCCGTACAGCGAAGAGCGAGCTGCACACGATCAGCCCCTCCCTCACCCGTGAAATCTAAAACCCGCATCGCGGTATACGAGACGATTTTCCCCGGGAAACGCGGGGAAAAGCACCCGCGGGCACGCGCGTCCGTATCTCGTGCGGCGGTTATACGACCGGTCACGCGCGCCGGATCGTTTCGTCATCCCTCGACACACCTACGTGATGGCTAACGCGGGTAACGTCGACTTTTCTCACAGAAATTTGTGAAAGTGCCGCGCGTCGGGGAGGAGCCGCCGGCCGGGCGCGATGCACGAGGCATTTTATTTATTAGCGAGCGCCGCGCCGTCGGATCGGTCATATACGTTCGTCGTAAATAATCCTTTCGCTTTTCAACGCCGCTATACGCGTATAGATGTAGCTACGGATCCTGATTTATACGAATGGGACTGAAATACTCGTTTTGATGTGAAATTTCGAGCTCCGACGTCGAGCGGGAAGGTCTTAATATCGATCGGTAGTCGTCTCGTGACATTTCCGTACGAAACAGCGTGGGATTTTGAATCGTACATCTCCGCGAGGGTTCGATTGATTCGATTGTGCAATGTCTTGCGTGAGCTGTGGAATCGGTATATATTTATATAATTAACTAGACATTCTCCGCCGATGATTGCGCTGACGATCGGTTGGTGGGCTTGCACCTCCTCCTGCTCTCTTCGGGGCACTGCGGAAAGGATTGATAATTGCAGAGGTACTTTCGATTGCTCTCTCCTTCCATCGAGGATTGTCAGGTTTGGAGAAATTGTGCGTAAAAGTGAGAAGTATGAGCATATAGGTCACGTGCGTACGCATCAATGCATTTCGATGCGAGAGAATTAAGCAGACACGCGATGTTCCGTGCGCGTGATTTTATCGCTTCCTCCGTATTATCGGCTTTTGAGTCGCCGTTACAAACCGTGACGCGGAAAAATATGAATATAAATCGGTGCGATTTATCGGGGTTCTCTCATTGCCTCGGAACCGTGTGCATCACAATTGCCATTTAATATCTCGTTCTCTCGAGGGAGCAATAGCACCGGAAGTCCAGCGCCGCGCGTAGAGCATATCGATACTCTTACGGAGGAAATCGCATTATCGTCTCACACGATTCTTACGCGAGGCTTTTGTTGAAATTTTTTTGTCGGTAACACGATATAACTGCGATTATCGTGGACGCGTTTATCAATATTAATAATTATTTCCTTAACCGGTATATCAGTGAAAAACAATTACACCATCGAATCGTTTCACGGCAATGGAGCGCGCGGGTGGTCCGGCCCACCACGTGCGCGACAGATCCGCGAAACGCCAAAGGGGGACACGGCAAGAAGCCCGAGTAATTATCGTACTTTGTCCCGGAGATTTTCATACGTAATCGTAATTGTCTTAACGTTTTAATAACCGCGCGCTCGCGTGCTGCCGAGCACTGCCTCCGTAATAAAGGAGCAAGCAGCGGCAATCGTCGTCTTCTTCGTACATATCTCGTGTAGTCGCCTCCGACGTCGAATCCATTTCGCGGTAGTAAAATCCACGCTGGCTCCGCGCGTGCGCGCGCGCGTTGACATCGCTCCTCTCTCTCGCGCTGTCTTAATTATTCCCACTCGTGTCGCGCGGCGCTATTCGCTCGATCATCCGTCAGTCGCGCGCGGTTAATACGCTATTCGCTTTACCGTTATACTCGCGCCGTCCGTCACGACGAGGTAAACAAAAATCCCTCGGTCATCTCGGAGCCCCTCCGCGGCCGTGGTGTACGAGACACGATTATTCCCCGGCGCTCGAGAGTACTACGCCTCTGCCTGTGTACTATACGGTACGGTATACGAGAAGCGCACGCGTGTGTATATATGTACATATATACTTACACGTTTTCCCGCATCTCCGCGTTACCGCACACTCTTCGTCGTAATTAATAATTATTATTTTGCCCGGCTCGACTCTGCGGGCACGAGCCAACGCCACCTACGTCGTATATACAGCTTTCCATCCCAGCCCTCTCTCTCTCCCTTTCTCTCTATGTGTTCCTCCAGAGTATACTTATTTTCTTCCTAACCTGTTTTCTTACTTAATTATTTTGATTATTTAGCTTCTTTATTTACTTGTTAATTTTCCTTACTTACTTACTTGTTACTTACTTATTTATCTTTATATTTAATTATTTATACTTATCACTTAACTTATTGTTACTTTCTATATAATTTCATACTATAATGTTTATATGCTACATATCCATTGTACCCCTTCTCTGTTTGTATATTTCATAGCTGGCTCCAGAGGGCTTGCCCTAGGGTCTAATAAACGCTTCTTCTTCTTCTTCTTCTCTCTCTCATGCCTGTACTCTCAGAGTAATCGACTTTCAGTTAATATTCGCCCGGATGGGTATGTACGAAGCTCGCGTAGATGCTGTCGTTTATGGGCGCGTCCGTGTACTAATAAGTGATAACTGTGCGAAATAGTACAGCCGCCTATCAGTATGTATGTCGCGCATCTTACGATTCAAAAAAGAATTTCCCGTGAACGTTTCTTAAAATTATACTCTCGTTTCCACTTCGAGTTCACTTCACTAAAATTTCCCGACTTTCAAAATTCCGAAAATTCCACCGATAGCTGTATACCTACGTCACGAAGAAGAACTTCGACGCGGCCTTCTTTACTCATGCGTAGGCCTCGATTCATACACATCGAACATTTATAATCGAGCGCCCATCCGCACCTGCCGGTTACGTCGGAGGTGCGGATCGTTATCGGCAATAGCGGCGGTTTATGACAACACGGAGAGCTCGCGCGCGGGCTTTCGATCGGCATCGCAACGCGCGCCGCACCGATACGACGATAGGCCGGCGACTATGAATTACGACGCGAGTACGTGCGATCTGGAGCGCCGATCTGTGTAGAACCGGGTCTGCACGGGTCCATCGCAGCTCGAGCAGGTACAGCGATAAGGGGCTCGCGAGTCGCGACAAATCTGACCGCCGGGGAGGTCGGGACGGAAAATCGCGTACTCTCGTCGCACGTACCACGGCGCCCTCTGTAAATCGTTCCGCTTTTCTCTTTTTCAGGAGGAGAGCGAGCTCTCGAGCAAGCGGTGGGCCAGCGCGCCTCGCCGCCCGGACAGCCCCTGCATCCTGGGGGCTCCGACGTCTAGGGAGGTGAGTGAGAAAACGATCCCTTACCTCTCTTACATCTTACACGACGCCACCCGTACCTCGTCTCGTACCGATCGCGACGAAGAAATCGCCGGGATACCGTTAACCGGTCGAACAGGTGCGCTCGCCGATCGATCATCCCTTTCCGATTGTCCCGTGCCGCTTGTTCGCGCGGTGTAAAACCGAGATCGGCGGGAGCGAGCGATCGTATCTGCGGCGATGGAACGCGAACCGATCGCCCACGATGGAAACTCGTTCGCTACGTGACGGCACCCGAATCGCAGATCCGTCCGATAGTTCGGCACGTTCGCGCGCGATCGTTTACTAATAGGGATCGGTATAAGTACGCGCAAGAAGCACTGGCCGCGGCGGCGTGTCGGCACGTCGCTAGCGGGAAGGCGATTAGCCGGCGACTCGCCCCCAGAGAGAGGTGTCGATTTAGAAACGTGATCGTGCGATGAGATCGGCGACAATTTACGCCGACCTCCTCGAAACCACCATCGGAGCGGCCGCCGATCGATCGGCAATAACCTTTTTCCCGTCCCAGCCCCCTTTGCCCTTCCCGCCGACGAACGAGTTTTCCTCGTCGTCGCGCCGAGACGCGCTCGACGTTCCGAGTAATCGGTATCTCCCCGGGGAACGATCTATCGTCGAGCGTGACGCGCGCGCGCAGTGGTGAAAAGGGGGGAAGGACAATCGCAGCGCGGATCGACGAGTCGAAATTCGTTCGAAGAAGAGGAAGAAAAGGATCGGCGGGAGAATTGTCGAGACGCGCGATCGCAGTCCCGCCGCCCACGGGAGATCGGTAGCCGAGAATATGATGGGTGTGACTCGCCGATTACGTCGCGCAACGACGGGAGGAATAGGAAAGTCGCGACGCGCAAAAAGGTAGCCTTTCCGCGGATGGAGCAAACATCTCTGGCTCTTCGGAGCGACGGAGTGACCGGGATCTTTGCGTGGGCGAGTTTCTCTCTCGCTGGGATGCGTCGCGCGCGGCTATATCTATAGACGACTGTTCGCTCGCCGTAGATAGAGCAAAGTAGGTATCTGTGTACGCGCGCTAGTTCGTTTCGACGCGGTTGCAAATTAGATTTCGTCGCTCGCACTCGAGGATAACGCATCGATGTGGGCGTAAAGTTACGAAAGCGATGTACGAGTCATGGAATGGTACATGTTGGAAGAAATAAAGGTAACCCTTTTTGCCGGTATAATTACGGGTCGTCTATTGTCGTTATCGATTACGCACCGAGAGTTACAATGCCTATAGGAGATACCCTCTCGGTATTCAGATCAATCGAAAAATTAACTCGCGTTAAGTTGCACGTGTATTGCGACTCGACGCGTCGAATCCATGCGCGAGGACGACGCACGCGCGAGCGTTCGCAACACGCCGATAGTTGCCTAACGGGATCTGAACGAACAAAATGCATCGAAGAAAAAATACGGGATCCTTCGTCCACCGTAGCATGTACGTAGCGCGTAGGAGATACTTCAGTGGATAGACAGACGCAAGGTTCACTGTGGTCGCGCTCTACGAGTATCTAGAGAGAGGGAGAGAGAGCGAGAGAGTGCGGGCGATTAGAGATGACGCGCAGTAAAAGTCCGCGTCGACGATTCCACGGCAAACCTGGAGAACCCGATACGCGAGCATGACGCACGACGACGCTGTATCGAGACGTTCGATCGGTGGCTGTACATCGTGGAGCGTTTATCGAGCAGGTAGAGGCACCGCTGCCCACCATCACCACCCCGTGCTTCCCGCTCGGAGCGTCGGAGCAACGGTGCCTGGCTTATGCATCGTAAGATCGGCCGCACCGCCATCGCGTCCATCGACATCCCAACCGTCCGTGGAAGCACATTCGCATCTGGCCGTAGGTACTCTCCTAGGGGCTTCCCACGCCAATTAAACATGACTCATTAACGGCCAGCAGCGATAGTCGTATACCCGATGCGATGTTCGCCCGAGCGCCCAAGCGGTCGACCCTTCTATATAACTCGGGAAGTAATCGGAACTAATCACCGCTCCGATTCTCCGCGGGAGAGTTGATCCGGATTGTTTCGCTCTTGTTGATAACGCGCGCGGGAATTTTTTGCAGTCGTATACTTCAGTGCTCGCGCTCGCAGACGTTAACGAGAGCTCCTTAAGAGTCGATCGTTTAGTTTTGATTTCTCGTTATACGTGATTGTGGGTGGGATATACTTTTTTTTTGTAAGGAAGTTAAAAATACGATACTCTGATTTATCTATTGGATAATCAGTGGCATCGACGGGTTTACGTTGATTAAAAAATATGAAGTTGCTTTGAGAAGAGATTATTTGACTTGAAATATTTCATTTATGAGAAAATTAAAAAATAAATTTTAATTTTTTCATAAATTAAAATTAAAAAATTCAATTATTCAGTGACAATATTTTTTATTTTTATAAATATTTAATATCAATGGAATAATTAATTATATATAATTATTATAAAAATAATTTTTTATTTTCTCATAAATTAAAAATCACGGTAACTAGAACCTAAGCTATTTCGAAGGAAATATAAAATATTGACGATTTTATTTGCGGAAATGTTATTTTCTTCTCATCACAGGTCACTGATATCTCGGCTTTTCACCGAAATTTCTCGCGATACGGGGATTTCCATCCCGCCCCCTTAATGACGAATAAACGAGTCCAATTTGTCCGAGCCTGATCGCGCGACTTGATTTCCCACGAGCGAGATCCCTCCTCCTCTCCACGCTTCGACGAAAATCTGGACGCCTCGAAGACCTCGCCGAGCGGACGCGAACGCGAACGAAATCGTAACTCTTGATTTCCCACGAGCGAGATCTTCCCCGCCGCGATCGTTCGACGCGAAGAGATCCCCGGGACGCGTCTTACGAAACCGCGCGCGGAAGCAACGGAGGAGTGGAATGCACGCCGCGAAAAGAACGGCAATATTCTTGATTTCCCGCGGGCGAGATCGGCTGCTCCAATCGTTCGTCGAAATCCCGGCAACTCTTCGCTGCCGTCCGGGACGTCCCGCATATCCCGGGGCCCCTTGCACTTCTCCGTAATATCGTAAGTTTCGTTCAGCCGCGTGGCGCGGATCGAGCAGCCGCGCCGCCTCGTGTCGCCGCGCGACGCCGCTCGAGTAAATAATCGACTTTTTCCTCGGGACGCGCGCGCATCCTCGTGCGTCGAACGAGAGCCGCGGCATAACGGGATGCCGTAAAGTCGGCAACAATACAGACACGTCGTCCGGGCTCTCATCGCGGGCATGTATATGCATTAGCCATGCGGAGCTATGCCCGCCGCGCGCTCGGCTTGCAACCTGCTGCTGCCCGGCCCGCGCGACCGGCCGAGAGGGAGCTCTCAGGAGTGCGCCTAGCTCTCGGAGGGACCTATGCGCGCGGCAGCGCGGCCTCCGCGCGTCGGGGCCCCTCGCGCGGGGATAAATTATTGCGCGCGCGCGGCCATTTCGCGATTGCTTCCGATAGTTGGAATTCCACCTCGCTTCGATTCCCGAGCGTCGCCCGCTTCGGCAGCCGCGTGGAATCCTTCGATCTCGATGATCTCGGAGCGTGGACCGCGCGGGGTCTCTACTCTGGCCTACACGAGAGGTGTCCGTTGAAAGCCCGGTCGTAGTGTTCGGACGAACCGTGGGGACCGACTCGTCGCGATCGCAGAAAACCCCGAAATTGAATGATGCTCGCTGTCATCCGACGATCCTCGTACAACGCGGGAGAAAATAGCCCCGTTTTCGACCGTAATCCGTCTCACGCGTCCAGCAACGATCGCAGCCAGCGTCGTTTTCGCCGCGGCGGCCAGCGTTGGGCTGGGCCCCGGTTGAGCGGACACTCCCGGATCCAAAAGGTGTCGTCACCGCGGTCGCGCCGTGCGCTCTTCTCCGAATTACGTAACCGCGAGTACCACGAGCTATACACCGCGCACACCGCACCTTCGTCACGAGCAACATCGTCGCGTTCTATATCGGAGACGCGGAACGCGCATCTGCCGGTCATTCAGGTCTTTGTCTCCCCTCCGCGTGGGTGTTCGGAATCTATTGTTGCGCGCGCGAGCACTGAACGCGGAATGGCCCGGAGAGACGTCGTCCGGTTGTACCGGAGGCTGAGGCGATTACGCGTACGCGCGCCGCGCTGGACCGAACGCGGAATCGCACCGCGATGCGCGGCGCGAAATAATGGGAGGAAGCGCGATTGAGCGCTCGCCGACGCCGACGGTGCGAAGGACTTCCAAGTCGTCCGATCGCGCGGCGATGACCTCTCGGGTCATCGACTTCATTTGTACGTTTTGGAGGCGTCGCCTGTAGAGAATTGCTTCGCGGTGAACCGATAAACCTGTCTGTCGTTATTTTCACGGCTCTCGATCGACGATGATTTTATCTGTTTGTAATTATCGTTTGCGCGCAGAGGGAACAAATTAGTCGGATCTACTAAAAATTATTTGCGGGGTTGCACAAGTAATTATTTATTTGGATCAGTTTGATCTTTTTTTTTCATATCTATTTGATATTTTTTCCTTGCAATCACATACTATTTCACGTGATAGCAGGGAAGAGATAATTAGTTGATGTGTTGAAAAATTTCATTGATATAAATAAATATGTAATTACTTGCGACCTCGCAAGTAATTTTTAGTAGACCCAACTAATTCTTCTTCTCTGTGTGGGAATAGATCTAACGATGATAACATTTTTGTCCGCTGAGAATCTCGTCTATAATGCTTTATTCGTGAGTGAATAATTGATAATGATAACAGTGATCTTTGTAGCAATTGTACAAGTGTCGAGCAGCCGCGGTCTTCTATACCGATCAGGGTCTTGCTCGACCGCTTATGAAAAAGAAGCGCCTGGTGATAGGCCGCCACAAAGTGAAATCAACCGGCGAGCGGCACACCTGTTGATCGGGAGGAGTAAGCTCCCTCGGTTGGAGGATTTCCATTAGCCTGCCGGGATCGAAGCGATCCGACGTCATCGGATCTGTCGATTCGAATGGGAGGTATATCCAACCGAGGGGGGGATACATATAACGGGAGAAACATTTGTCGAGCTCATCAATGCACGGTATACGAATGAAGAAATTGATACGCATATCCGATGTAGTATCATCCGTATGGCGAGGCTTTAACTGAAGGCTTATACGCGAGACGATGTCGAGAAAATAACGAGAGAATCGAAGTATCCCCTCCTCTCGCCGACTTCAAACGGAAAGAAAGGATTTTGCAGCCGTAGCAAAACTGGATTTTGCTGAGAACTTTTTGCTGCCACGACAAAAGTATCATTTGTGGCAGCAAAATGTATATCCAATGATAGTAAATTTAACTGCAATCGAAGTGAAATTTTTATCGGTAAAAATATTTGCCATTTCGATAAATATTTTTACCATCATTTAACGTGTCTTTTTTCACGATAGATGATATTTTTGTCATGATGGCAAAATATTCTCAGCAAACCCCAGTTTCGCTAAGACTGCAAAATCATTTTTTTCCGTGGGCCGATACTCGAGAGCCCTGCTAATAAGCGAAACCACTGGCACACCTGTCGCGGTCCAGAGAAAAGCTCCACCAGGTCTATCGAACGCACCCACACACTCTCGGTCGGATCAGAGCCATGAGCTAGCATTTTCGAGATGGGTGTTAACGAAGCTCGCGCGCGGCTATTCGTCCGCGTGTCAGGTTCGTGCCGCGCGATGACATTTAAAGTCATCGATCGAAGACATCTCTCCTTTCTCTCTCTCTCTCTCTCTCTCTCTCTCACACACACACACAAAGCCTTTATCGCCTACGTCGACCGCAGAGTCCCGACTATACGCGTGCGTTTATACGTACGAATCTACCTATTCTCCTCGCTGTGGAAGCAGGTCCTGTACAGCCGTTCGGACTTTCTTCCTACCTCATATATAGATATACACGAATACGTACCTCTCGCGTCGGTCGTGTTTTCGCTTCGACGCACACTTTAAGCGACAACCCCCCTCCGCGGCGCTATCGAAATTCGAGTCTCTCGCACTCCGTCGACGACCTTACGCGCGCTTACATATTTCGAGAGAGGAGACTCCTTCGCAATCTCTCGGGACTCCTCGTAAAACACTAAACACTTATACCGTACGTACCGAGGAGTCGCTTCTCGATGCGATATTTCTCCGTCTCCCCCCCTCTCCTCTTAACAATCTTTCACTCACGGACTTTAGACCTTGTCCAGACGAAGCGATTTACGCGCGATTCGAGTAGCGCGTTTCAAATCGCGCGACTATAATAACTAGAGATTCATATATTCCGTCCAGATGCAGTCGCGCGTTTCGTTGCTCGAATCGCGCGTTTCATTGCTCGAATCGCGCGTAAATCGCTTCGTCTGGACGTAGCCTTACGCGAGGCTCGCGCTCCTCTCGCCGCTCTTTTTTCCCCCTGCATTTATCACCACCGAGACGGGCGTGGCGGGTCTCACGACTCTCGGATCTCTCTCCGGCGGGCGCGTCCGATGCGCGCACGAGATCCTTCTTCTTCTCCCGCGAGAAAATCCCCGCGCGCGCGCGCGCGGCGGGGTTCGGCGAACGATCGATTCACGTTCCGCGCGGCCATTGTCCACCGTCGATAGTGACAGAGACGGCCGGAGACGCGTTCTCGGGAAGGCGGCTCGGTATCACTCTCCGGCCCTGCTTTGCCGCGCGGGAAGCTGTCCGGCCTCGCGATCTCGATGAAACGACGCGAGACGGATCCGAAGTTTGTCGAAATATTGCGCGTCAGTGCCGAAGACGCGACGACGGCGTGACGAGACGCGTCGTCTCGTCCCCCCTCTCCTCGATATCGAGCCACGTAGGCGGATCGCGCGACTACAGGCTTCGCTCTGCTACGAGGGGCCGTATGTACACAATAGTCGACGCAACTGGCTGACCCGTTGATTAATCGCTCCACTCTGCGCGGCTTCGTGGTAACGACGCGATGCAATGCACGCGGACGTCGACGCGCGATCCGATCCGACCCGGCTCCAACGCCTCGACACGACCTGTGCGCCGCCGCGATGCGACCCCGGCCGCGAAACGAACGTCGCACGCGTCCGAGTACATCGAGGCGCCGTGCTCTTCGTTTTAATCGTCAGCTGCTTCGCCTCGCGGCTGATGGATCCGCTATATACGCGCCGCGGAATCAAACCGTTCCACTCCTCATTGTTCTCGTCAACGGCTTCGAGAGGGGGAGGGCTGTACCAATCGTTTAGCCCGGGCGTACACAGCCTAGTACCCGAGCTCGTTGCCGGAAACAATGGGGAACGAGTGACGGGTTCGCGAAAGGGGCGTGGCTGCTCTATATATGTATATAATACGTATTATCCGCGGCTCTCGATGCGCTCGTCGAATGCCGGGTTCTTGACCTATTCTGCGCGCTGTCGTAATTACGTTGGAGGGCGAATCGTTTAGCCCGCCGCGAGCGGTCGATAATTATTTTCTATTTGGCACCTCGTATCACGCTCCTCGCGGGCGACCTTGGAACGTCGCGTCAAGTGCGACGTCGACCGAAAATTCTTGGGCAACATTTCCGTCGGAAGCCGAATATGAGAGACGACGTTGCATTGTTGGTTCAAGATCCACTTTGCGAATCGCCAAATTACCTTCGCACGACGGAAACGAACGTTACCCGCAGCGATGTCGCCAGATCCGGAAGCGAATCGCCTCGCTGGACGCGACGCTTCGCGCGCTGACACGGCGCGACGAGGCGGAATGATTTCTCGCACCGCGAAATCCGTCGAGTCAGATGCGCTCCTCTCCGCTCCAATCTCACGCAGCCGCGACATCTGCGAATGCCTGCGGTGCGCGGAGCAGACGACGCGCAACGGTAGCGCGCTCGCGCGCCTAACCGAATCCCAATACATATGCGTGAGAGGCCGCACGTGTGCGATGTGGTCGACGTAATTTTCTTCGCGCGCGAAGCGTCGCCATCCTTCTTTCCTCTCGCACTGAGAGAAATTTTATAGATCGTACTGCAATGATAGTAATTTATTCATAAAAAAGTAAGTTACTTTATCAATTTCTATTTCAACTATGCGTATAGTAATTTCAGCTATATGTATCGCTCTTGTCACTATTTGCTATTGCTATATTATCTATACCATCTAATCAACCTCATTTAGCCTTAAAGTATAGCCATCACAGCTATACTCGTCGCCCTACTACCTGTAAATTTCTCTCGACGCGAGATTCGCTGCACCGACGCGATTCAGAATCTCGTCGAGGAGGAAGCGAACACACCCGTCATTACAACGGCTCCCAATTAAAGGCGACGCGCCTTTAGCGCCGCGCAACGACACCCGACGACGCATCGACACCGCGCGCGATGACGTTGCACCGACGAACGATCCTCTCGCGGCGTTCGCGCTAACGATCCGTCATTTTCTTTCGACGATAGATCTCGCGCACGCGGCGAGTGTACCTATACCCGGAGAGAGTGGCTCTGAGCTCGAGCCTACGTAATTTATCGCGCGTCATCTCGCATGGGACGCTCGAAGTAGTGCCCCCTGCGTCGTAAACACACGTTGCAACGCTCGTCTCGTTTAGATCAACAACCGGTAATCTACGGTCACCTACTTCGCCTCTACTCGTTCCGCGCCTCCTCGCGCAGGTGAAGTTATTATTCGTCCACCGCGCGCCGTGCGTCTCCCCGCGCGCCGTCCTTATATGTGTAAGCGGAAAGGGATACGACGGGAAATTATTCATCGGCGCGGAAAAATAACAGGACACACCTCGAGTGTCCTCTCCGCGCGTCGCGTAACTCCGCCCGCGACGAGCTGTAAATTAAGCGGTAAAGAAATTGGGTTTACCCAGTCACGTGATCCTAATTGACCGGGAAGTAATAGGCGACGTCGCGACTGCATAATAACCGACTAATCGAGCGACGGGCGGGTTGTAAACGTTACTCCGTTTTACGATACTCTAAATTAGCGTTCCTCCGCGCCCGCGCGAGAAACGGACCGAGTGATTTATTCGAGTTCGGAGCGGAGAAAACATTTATTCGCATCCGATAAAAGTGTTCTCAGCCTGATTGAAAAATGACCTCGGTCAAATGAAAATTTTTCTGCCGCGCCGGCGGAGTGATTTATTCCGACGTGGATCGCGTGGTGAGAAAAAAAAGCACACTTCGACAAACGCGGCTGGTTATACGCGCGCGCGGGCGCGCCGATCGATTCGCTCCGTCCGAATCGGACGCGATCTTTCGAACCTCGCGCCGTTCGATCACCGAAAATATACACGAAGTATCCGCGGCGATATTATTGAGTCGGAGCGCCGGAGATATTTCATCTCTCGCGGCGCGCGCGTCCAGTCTTCGTCGATCGTTTCAACCGGATCTCAGAGACGTCCGACTGTCAATCATCCAATTTGAGATTTACCAACCTCCCGTGACGATCGTTGTAATTGCAGGCTTGCTCCTCCGCGCGCGCAATGTCCGAGGTCAGAGGCGGGCAACATCGATAAATATAGAATCACCGCCACGAAAGTATGTTTTATCGGGCGACAAGATACGCAGGGGATCGCGTTCCGGATCGGTCGGTCGTCTCGGAATCGTTTCATCCTCGAATTTAATTTCTTTCATTCGTGACGAGTTTCGAGAGCGATTTTTTATTTTTAATTATTCGACATTTTTCGTATCTTCATGTATACTTATTTATGTAGGAAATATGCAAATTTACCGCGAGAATGATCGACTCTCGGTTCTCGAGTGTCGTTATAACCTATCGGTCGTTCGTCTCGCGCGTCTAGCGCAATTTCTAAATCTCTAGGCGCGATCGATGAACGCGTTCGTCCGCGAAGAAAGATGTCTGATGGGAGAGGATCGAGGCAATAAAACACGGCCGTTCGTTATGGTGTATCACTCGCGCGTTCCGTCTGCCCGTCTCTTACATAAATAGGGAAGAGCGAGACGCGAGAGAAATGACGTTTAGCCGGGACGAGTTACAACGCCAATTCGTCTCGATTCTCCCGACGGTTGCCGTAATTCGTCGCCCCAATCCGTACGCGCGGTTGATTTCGCTCGAAATGTGTTTGCTCCGTCATTCGTTTGTTTTCCGGCGAAGCTCTAATGGACTTTTTCTCGCTGTAACGCATTCCTCTCGTCGCTGAAAAATTCGAGTCGAATCCTTGAAATATCTCCCTCGAAGACGCTGAATTTTATTTCTACAAAAAAGGTTCATCTCTTCACGGGTCGTGCGCAAACGGATGCCGGCGATCGAAGTTCGATAGACATAAGTGTTTCGGTCAAATATTCCGTAGATATTTCGAGAAGAAATCGAAAAATCTCATCGATTCAATTCTCGCTCGCGCAATCTCCGTACGATTATCCAGATATGCGCGCAGCTCACGGTACTTCGCGCCTCTATCGTCGGGACTCGCGCGGGATCCCCGGAAGCGTTGCAAGTCATGCAGCCAGGAAGCCGTTAGAGGCTCCGTACTCGGTCGATGTGGTAGCGGCGTAATATCATTATCGCTCGAACCGAGCGAGTCTGGCGAGGTTAATCGATTATCAGTGTTCTCCGATAGCAACTTCGTCGAGCCGATGTACCCGTGGGTTTCTTCGCGGTGTACGACTGGTAGCGATCGACCGGTAGCAAAGATCGTCGAGTCATTCGCCTCGCCGCCCCGCGGGAGAAGGACTAGATAGATATCCCGACGAGATCCTTCGGGCGGATTTCGCTACCTGTCGAAGGCCGGCGCCTCGGAGTTAATATTTGCACGGTCGAGTCTCGTTAGCCAAATCAACGAATTGCTCGTGTCGTTTTTAAATTTCAAATTTACTCGCTCGAGGACCTGCTGCGTTGGGTACCGGTTCGAATCGTTTTGGGCTAATGTGACAGCTCCCGTCTCTTATCCCCCGAGACGTACCTACGTTCTCCATAAAACTCTCGATCGTCCCGTTACCTTTCACGCGCGGGTATACATTTCGAGTTTGGTTCCCCGCGAGAATCGGCCGTTAGATCCTACCGGTTTCGACCGCCCGGCGGCTTCCGCGCACCGCGCGCCGGCAAAGTTCGCGATCCTGATGCCGCGAGGTAGCAATAATAATAACGAGGCAGCGGTTCTTGTCCGTCCGCTCGGCGCGCCGACGTCATTTCCAGTCCGGCACACGCTCATTGTCCGTTCGGCGCGCGCGACTCGGGCTGCCTTAACAGGACCTCTGAAGCGACACCGACGCTGAAAAACGACGGGCGGCTCTGCTACTTTATAATCGACTTTTCTCAGATAGCCGGTGATGTACGCGGCGCCATATCCATATTCCGCGGTAGCTTCCGACTCGCCTTCCCTCCCCTTCGACTCGACTTTTTTCACGGGCGGGAGTTACTTGGATGTTTGTCCAAAAATCAAAATCTGGTAAAA
Organism: Xiphydria camelus; assembly: GCA_963678675.1. Classification (NCBI taxonomy): domain Eukaryota; kingdom Metazoa; phylum Arthropoda; class Insecta; order Hymenoptera; family Xiphydriidae; genus Xiphydria; species Xiphydria camelus. The sequence continues at coordinate 30,530,717 of OY783191.1, read as the reverse complement.
TAACAGGTGTACAACTTTGCTTCCGCCGTTTTTCCGAAATTCGAGGCTTTATTGTAAAAAACTGCTTATACATTTATGATTCAAAGTATTGCCCATCGCTGGCCACTATTTTCTCTAATCTTTCGGGCAGCGTACGAATCCCGCGTTGAAAATACTGGTCATCTTTTGAAGCGAGCGGCGGAAGCAAAGTTGTACACCTAATATGTCGAAAATATTTTACACGCGCACGAGATATCCGTTAGCCTATAAATTCGGTCCACCGAATTGCACCGTTGCGCGTACATGTACAAGACCGCGTTATCGTACGCGCGATATACTCGCAACGCTCTCGTTCCCTGTCATCGGAACCCGTTGAAAGCGTACCGGACGTTTGCTATTTCAAAATAAAGCAAATCCGCGACGATCGTAAATTACGCCCCGACGGCGCCACTGAACTCCCGACGATTTATTCAAAACGCTGTCCACGTATATTTTTCGCTCGCACGGGAGACGGAACGATCGATCGAGGCCTATCCGAATAGTGAAATATATGCGAGCGGCTCGGAGGCCGAGTGAACCGAGCCCAAAATTTGTTTTGTATATATTTTCGGATGCGATGCATCTCCGCATTGTTATCATTGCAGGACGATATACACATTTGTACATGGCTTCGAACCCGTGGATGCGTATAAACAAATGGCGCGTCATAAATATAATTGCAGCGGCGTTGACTCGCTCGATTAAAATTCAATTTTCGCTACACCGTGAAAATAAATATAATGCCGTCCACAAATAAGCGTGAATTTGATTCGCTATGCGGTACACGCATTTTAACCAATTTCAGACACGGTCCACTCCAGTTCCGAGCTTCGCTCGCGCATCGATCCCGAGCTTCGTGAGACCGCGAGACGCGTGTGTGCGTCGCCAATTACTCAATTCCTATGATTAATAGCCGAGGCGAGTCCCCGGTAATTAAAGGTACACCTCTGATCCCCCCTCGAAGAAACCCACGGTGACTCCTCGCTCGGATGACTCTCATTTATTTCTCTCCACGGAGAACCGCCGTCCACTTTGTTCAGGAAACTTTTGACGATCCGCTGCACCGACGCCACTTGCGCATAGACTCGGCGTATCAAAGATTCTCTGGGTATAAACGGATTCGATCGAGTCGATTGATTAATAGCGGGATAATAATCGGAGGTGGTACGTCTTCGATCACCCGGCGCGATGGGATTTCTCGCTTCGATGTTTTTTTTTTATTGCTCATCCGATTCGAGTAGATACATCGTTGAAACGTTTTCTATTTATACTACCTATAGCGGTGAAATTTGATGATCCAACCAGTGGCGCCAGTAGTAACTTCGGCATGCCGAACGCTTCGATGATACTCTGACGGGGAATCTGCCGCCTGGTGTCGTCTCTCCGATTAGCAATCGTAATATCCGGATATTTTAAGCCGCGTGCATACGTCAAACCGTTGCCCGGCGTAGCTCGCGCAAAGTTGCACAAGCTGCGCGGAGTTGCCTTTCGGATGCTTCGAAATCTTTTTCCGTTCCTGTAGGTATAACCGCGCTCAAAGTATTAGATTCCAGTTTTCTCGTCCCGAAGAAATACGTCATAGTTACGTGAAGCTCAGGACGTCGTACATATGTATACATCTCTGGAATGCTTACGTAAAAAGGTTATCATCGAATTACATCTACTTACGCTCCGGGTAGATATAAATATCTTACGAAAGAAATATTTTCTATAAACATTCCAAAGATGGAACGCATATTTCGTGCTGTACGAGTGTTACGACGGGTGTTTACACACACCTATACATTTGGTACGTCTGCTTGACGGAAACAAACATTTCAGCGGAGAAACGAGTTATTAAGTTCGTTGCTCTCTCGGATTTTATTTCACGATTAACGGACGATCCGGAGGAAAGGTCTGATGTCGTCGCGTGGGTGGGAGGCGGGGAAGGTGAAACGAACTGCAGGGTCGATTTACAATACGACGCCTCATGGTCCGGCGACTCTCGACGTCAGGTGTAGTTCTCGTATGTAAAACAACACTCCGGTAATGTTCGGACGTGTGATCGATCGCTCGGCGTCATCTCCGCAGTTAGGGAGCAGCGGGTCTACGAGTCCACCACGTGGCGCGCGATCAATTTGTCCTCGCCACCGTCGAGGCACGCTTCGGCGAGCCTCAATTTCTAATCGATTAGGATGCTCGTAATGATTTGGGGAAAAACATGTGGTTCGTGGGTGAAAATATGACGAGTCAATTTAAAATCAAATATTCAACGATTCGCAGTGGCACGTGGTGACCGGTAGTAACGTCGATATAGGTATGCTAAGCGGTTCCTCGTACGAGACACGGCATTGGAATAACGTTCTTCGCTTATTCGAGAGAAATTCGATGGACCCTCGTGGCGCCAGTCGACGGTTTTGGCATGCAAAACACTTCGGGAATGTCCGTGAGGCCGCGAACTTCCAGTCCCGGTATATCAGCTTTTCGATTAACCGTGAACCTGGTTCCCCGATCAGTTTTTCTCTATCGAGATTTTCGGCCGGTTCTCCTCGCTCGGTCGTGACTCTTCGATTTCTTCTCGCCACGCCCCGCGCACTACACAGGCGATCATCCTTCTTTCCGCGTAGTGTTATAGCTGATGATGAAGAGACGCAGCGTCTGCCGGGACCCTCTCCGATTCTCGGTGATAGCGAGATCGTTAACGCGCGCGCGTCCCCCCGATCGAAGACCATCGCGCGGCCGCGATTTCTCGTTTTTATTTTGATACGGACGATTATTAATCGATGGTTTATGCGCGAGCGACGCGCGTATTCTTCACCTCGGGGGGGTTAAACGTAGGTATCTCTCCGCGGGCGACGTAACGATTTGCGTCTCCGTCGCTCTCGCCACGCGGTTATCCGACCCTCGCATCCCTCAGGCGTCTTCGCTCGTTCGACTCGATATACAGTTTTATAGGTACGTCTTTCAAAGGGAACCGTGCGATATCTATCGTTGATATCCAACCATATATTTGTCTACTTTCGAAATATACAAGATGATTAGACCCCTCCCAACATTTCACACGATCGATTCCCACATTGTAAACTCTCCAGATGCAGATGTCTCCCTTTCTTTCTGATCCGAGAAATATTCCGTACAATCCTACCGCCGCAACATTGTAGTAGTAATGCGGCGAGCGAGTCCTGCAAGAAAGTTGAGCCACTCTCTCTACGGGGGGTTTTTCGTCGCCTACCGTCGAGAACGGCAACACGCTCCGCTATCGGCTCTCGCGCAGCGGCGCGTCTCCGATCGCCGAAGAAAATTCCCCCGATAGAGATTTTCAATGCGTCCGTGATTTATCGACGTGGAGACCGGCCATCGCGAGGCACCACGACCGATCATCGTAGATGAATATTGTAATTCCTTCGTCCGGCCGTAATATACTGCGATGGGATTCCTTTTGCCGCTGCTGCTGCTGCTGCTGCCGCTGCTGTGATCGTTGACCGGTATAGGTATAAGTACTCGCGAGTCGACGACCACAACTGGTACAGCGGGGCTGCACTCATCGGCGTGGGTACCCACACCGCCGCAGCGGACTCTCGCCGCGCATCGCGTCGGTTCCCTTCCGCGTGGCTCGGTATATAAGCAGGTGAAAGCAAGTGGCACGCTGCCTAATTTCATGGAGAATTTACAATTTGCGCCCGCTCGAACTCTCGGCCAGTTATTATTGATTTTCCGTCGTCTCCGCGGCGGCGCGACGCGGTCCCACCGTTCGAGCGGACGTAGTCGATCGATCGCAGGAGCTCTCCGACGATCGATGCGATCGGCAGCCGGCGAGAGCTGAACCCGATCGGCAATTAAGATCGCCTCGTATTTCGACGGGGACGGTCGATTAAAGTCAATAAGCCGTGTTCGCTGCGCCTCGATGAACCGGTAATTACACAGCGTACGCCTCTCGCATGGAGAACGGCGAGTTTTCGAGCTTTTTTTCGGGGCGTATTAATCAAAACGAACGCTCCCGGGGCGGTGGGATGTCTCTTCGTGGCTCCGGGACTTCGAGGTTGGCTCGAGCAAGAAATACGTGGGCTGGATCTCCGCGTGGGTAACTTTCGATCGTTTCGATCGCGCGTCGTTGTGGTAGTGTACGTAATACGTGTAGCATTCGAACTCGGAGCGCATGTGACGCGTACGAAATCGGCCGAATTAAAGCGAACCGGAGCATCGATCAACGATAAGAAAAGCTCATCTTTACGAGCGCGCGCGGCTCGATTATCTCGTTAACGCAACGAGATACGAGTCGTCCCCACCCTTCGTATACCGTATACAAGGCTAAACTTATTCGCCGAGAAAAAAACTTCAATCGCTATTATTTCACAGCCTATGAGGTTTTGGCTGTGATATTTGTATAATATTTTTTTGAAGATTACGTTTCAATCTACAATAAAGTCCTATATCGACAGAGGCCAAAAATTCACTGATAATGAGAAAACAGCGTGATTGAATTTTCTTTCCCGGCGAGTAAGTTTATCCTCACATGGTACTACGCCTCGCCGAAAATAACGCAAATCACCGTCCGGACGAGCCGTACGAAGATCTCCCGAGGATTTGCATGCGTGCTTCAGTTCCGGTCGACAGAACCGATTCGGTTCGACGCGTGTCGCGCCGCATTCGCGCTCCTTCACGCCTCACCGAGGCGCGGCTCCTTCTTCCACCTCTTCTTCTCGCTTCTCGCCTTCTCCCGTCCGTCTCGACCCCCTCGAGAATGTCATTGATCGAGCGAGCAGGAAGAGCCAAACGGAATATTTCTGCGCGCGTCCTCTCACCCGTGCCTTCTTCCCTCGGGTACCACACACACGTTCGGCGGTGTACCGCGCGGAGAACGCGTCAATGAATAGCCGCGCGCTCTGGCCGAGGCACGCGGAGATGCGTACAGGCCGGCCCCGGCACTTACTCGACCCCTGAACGATCGCGAATCAATCCTCGCCTCGATCCGCTTTTCATGGGAGTCGGCACCACGTCGTGGAGATCGATGGACTCGATTTCGTCGGAAGAGACGTCGAACGGGAACGACGACGCGGAATTTTATCAATTATCACAAATCGCATTAGCGGAGCGACTCGAATAGCGAGAACCCGCGAGGTACAATCGGGAGGAAATATCCAATGACGATCGATAGATGTAATCGCGCGAGGGTCTATAACGAGAATATTCCGTGTCGGGGGAAAATCTAGGACGAGGTGACATTACCGGGAAACGCGTTAGTGGTTTGATCGTAGCGACGATGATTGGAATTTCAAACTTTTCTTTTATATCGAAATACTTACGCGTTTCGCTCGATTCGTGCACACTGAAAAAAGGATTTAGCTAATCCACAGCTATATTTCTGGCTGCCTCAGACATTATTTGGTGACAACTAGAAAAATATTGCTAGCGTAGCAAGAATTCTTGCTATTGCGAAGAAAATTATCACTGCAATTGCTATATTTTTCTAGTTGTGGCCAAATTTTTTTGAGTGCACTGAGAAAAAGAAAGTTCGACTTGACTGAATCGGCGCTTCACGGGCAGGGGAACATCGATCGATTTACTTGAATTGAATAATTTGTTCGTGATGATTGATAATTGTTTGACGAAAACAAGTTTGCAGTCAGATCCGGCGAATTATTAGTTCAAGTGACTTGATCCGCGTCCCCCAACTCATGACCGCTAATCAAGTCTGATCTACCATACTTTTCTCTCAGTGTGCACTCTTTCGCCGCGCGAGGATTGAACGTTCATTCGGATTTGGCTCGCCACCCGTCGGTCCGTGGTAATTTCATCGCGAACGCCATATGTGTACCGCGAGTCCGCGCGCCCCCCTGTAACGAATGACATCTTTACGAGGATTGCGATAAGTAAGAGAGCCCGAGGGGGAGAAGGAGATGTAACGACGAGGAGGGAGAAAGCGCAGGCGAACAACAGGGTGTGTCCGGTGCATGATAAATCTGTTGCGGCTTAATTCGCATCAGCTGGAGCGCGCGGCCACGGGTTGATGCACTTCGACTCGAACTCGTTCCACCCCGTCTTCCCCCCTCCCCCGAGGCCGTATACGCTCGAGATCCCTCGGAGATGACGTCACGGGGCGTGGTCCCGGTGCGATGCGAACGGGCGAACTAAATTTCGGAGAGTGTACCCTCCTTTTTTCTCGTCTTCGGCTCCTCGAGAATTCTCTCCCGCGCGGCACATCACGATCGGGATTAATCGTCGGAGAACAAAAGTCTCGATTCCCACTCTCGCGATCTTCGCACCCGCGCGCGGCAATCTTATCGCCGCGCGCATTATCGCCCGAACCGCATTCCATCGTTGCTGCGCCGCGCGTATATATTTCGTCGACTCCCGATGGAATTCGGACCGATGCACCGGCGAACGCGCCACACCCGAAGGCTCGCCTCTTCCCGCGCCGCGCAAAAATCCCGGATCGCTCGGATTCTTCGCGCGTCGTCGGCGGTGCGCGCTCTCGACTGTTCCTCGCGTGTTCCTCGGCGGATAAGAAACGGGCGTCTCGTTAGCGGACGACGCGCCGCGAGCGTTGCGCAATTCGCGGTGGGCGCGTTACGCGACGCGCGTTTGACTCGATTTTTCTTTCCCCCTCCCCGCTTTCCGTCGATACGTCGAATGAGAAGTTAAAAAGATGCCGATACCTCGGGACGTTACGAAACTCCATTAATTTCCCGCTCTCGGAACTCGAGCTGCCGTCGCTGCAGTGTGCGCGCGCGCGCGCGGATCTGTATGGTATATTAGATGTCTCAATAAAGAGCTGACCGTACTAACGGCTACATGAATTATCGCTAATACTCTCCACGGAGTCGTGATTTGTTACAACGGTGTTTCTACACCGGTCGGTATGACATCTCAATCCATAACTCGGCCATCGCGTCGAACGCGGAACCGGATTAAAAACGTGAGAGTCGTGTCCTTCCGTAGACGGCCGATGGGGGATAGGCGCGTCATCGCGCGTAAACGGGAGATCCTCGCGATCTCGATACATCTGTACTCGCGGCGTGCAACGTCCACGTGGTCGATGGAATCCCGATCGACGAGGGAACGGCCGTCTTCGCGATCGACGCGGGAATCTCGCGAAGGATACGCTCAAAAGAATTTGGCCACAACTAGAAAATTATAGTAATTGCAGTGATAATTTTCTTCGCAATAGCAAGAATTCTTGCTACGCTAGCAATATTTTTCTAGTTGTCACCAAATAATGTCTGAGGCAGCCAGAAATATAGCTGGATTAGCTAAATATTTTTTTCAGTGTATAACGATTTCTCCCTTCTCGTTCCGATCGACAAAACTGTACGCTGACTGCGGAATTCTCATCGACGAGGAAATGAGCTCTCGTTTCCTCGAGAGAGAGATACGAGGTGAAATTGATTCCCGCGATCGCGGTGCGTCCGACCTCTACTCCAAATTGTGCTACTCGCCGGCATTCGTCCCGGTTTACGAGTTACGGTCCGGCCAAATAAAGCCGTCTTCGATTGGCGTCATAAACATCTTCGACTCCGGGAGTGAGCCGTTTCCTCGGTGAGCAGTTGCGTTTCGTAATGAGAACAGTTACTTTCGAGCCGCTCGTATCTTCCGTGCGCGACAGCGCCGCGGGAGTTACGCCAGCCCGTTCGCGAGAGGGCCACTTCAATGTCGAATGCGCGCGATGCTGTCGAATGCCAGCCGTATCGGGAAATGTCTCGCGTTCATCGACCACTCGCGCGCCGCGCCGTTCTGGATGGCGAGAGAGGAAAGGAAAAGACGGACCCGGGGATATATTTTTGTGGGATGTACTCGGGACGTGGGTAGAAGGTGGAGCGGGGTTTGTAGAATGGCGAGGAGAGAATTAACCCCTTCAGACCTGGTGTACACGAGAATGTACATTGGATTTTAGCGATTTTATTTTAAAATGTTACGCGAAAATACAATTTTATACTGTTTGCAGATAAGTATGAGAAAATTTAAAAGATAAAAATTGCAAAAATATGTTAAGATATAATAATACCCCAAAGGCTAAAACATCATTAACAATTTTTCTTGCTCCGCGAAAAAAAATCAGGTCTGAAGGGGTTAAACAGCGAGAATTCGGCAAATTAATCGACGAGCTTTTATTTCGGCAAAAAATCACCATCATTCGATGTCTTAGGTTAACGTCGGATGGTCATTTTCATTCATATTATCGTCCAATCGTGAAGTGAATGGCCCGTATCGTCGATACAACCCACTTACGCGGTGACGTTTTAAATTCGTCGCAATTATCTCACGGCTACGAGTCGTTAGAGCCGTCACCGCTTTCCTCGAGGCGGCGAAAGCTCTGCAACGACGCTCGGTCCACCTACGAATTGGTATTCCAAAGGACCCGCGCGAGTTTTTGAAATATCAGTATAAGCGGACCGCGACGCGGCGTTTCGTAATTCGGGCCGGGCGAAGTTATCGTCGGAATGATCGCGGTGCCGTGGGGGCCCTGCCTGCCCCCGTGAAAAGGCGAAGGTATATCCGCGCTATCTCGGTGAGAAATTTAGGAGCGCACGAAACTCGCGCGCGAAACCGAGAAAAAAAGGAAACTTTCCGACATTTACCATAGCTTTCGGGTTCGATGGTATTTATATATTTTTTTTTTATCGGAGATCCGGTAATCTCCCCCCTACCCTGCGAGGTGCACGCGGCGAAGCGCGTGTGTTAAATTACAAACACCGGACGCCGCCTTCGGATTTATCGGAGGGGGAGCTACGGTGGCTGCGGCGACTATGACTTATTACGAAGATAGCTCTATTACGTATTATCCATGCTTCCCTTTTTATTTATACGAGCCACGGGCCGAGACAGCGCGGCGAAGCACACTCGATGCACGTGATATCGCTTTAATATAGACACTCTACCGGAGATGGGGTGTTTGTGGAGCGATTTCCAAATGAGTGGATCAGCCTGGCGGAGCGAGGAGATGGGGAGAAATTAGGATAGGGGAGCCGATAACAGTGTACTCGAACGGTGTATCGAGGAGGCTCGGGACAAAAGTCGTCGTTCGTTAATTGTCGTTATTAATTTAATCCCCGACGTGCACGGAGAGCCTCGCTGAAATTTGCCTCGAAGATAATTAATTAGCGTATGATTAACGATCGTCGTAGACTCCTGCTACGCGAGGCGCTATATCGTGCGGGAACGGGGGCTTCGCGCGTTCGCCACACTCGCAGCCGCCTCTGCTTTCGTTGCAAAAGATCGATTCCGCCTTATTTCGTGGACGCCGCGGTTGAGAAATTTATCTCCGAGTGACGCGTCAATGGAACGATGATGTCATATTTTCTTTTTCGAACGCTTCCAACGCTCTTTCGCGTGACGTTTTGTAACGCGCGTCAGAGACACGGAAATACATATATAAGAGAGGCGGCTCGTTATATCATTCCGCTCGAGTTGCTTTCCATTTCGTCACGTCCGGGTTCGTATCGACGAGGGATCTCCTGGTTTTTTAAATTTCATGAAAAATATAGAGCACTCTAACGCGCGTCGTTCTCCGAGGCACGATTCCATCCCACATTCGACTCTGGAAATCTCGAGCCCTGTATCACCGCGCCACCGGGTCGCCCGCGGCTCGCCGTCGTCGTCGTCGTCGTCGTCCGATTCTCTCCCGCGCGGCCCGGATTTCACCGTACCGCGTCCAACGAACATCTGCCTACGCCGTAAACGGACGTTGCGTGCGAGCAGGAAGATCTTTCACGGACGCGCACGCCCGGCATTATTCATATGTCCCCGGGGACCAGCGAGAGATCGCGCGCGTGTAGGCATATCTACGACGCGTTGCGCTCGGAAACACGGAGACGAAAGTTCATCTCGCCCTTCGTTTCTGGCTTTTTACACGCTCGCCACGCGAGAGAGGAGCCGATTTCGCGTCCAATTCTCGGTGCAATCGCGGCGCGCCGTTGTTATTATATTAGCAGTAGTTACGACTGCGCGGTGCGAGAGGACGCGGGAGGCAAGCTGTATAAAGTATACGCGCGATAAAGAGACGGCCGGGTCGACCGAACCTCGTGGGAACCAGTCGTGATTAGTCCACCGTCAATACCGACGCTGGTTATGCCAATTGCGCGAAGGCACTTCGAACTACTCTACCATCGAGCGACGCTCTGTATACCGCGTGGCGGGTTGCGGTCGAACCGCGCGCGGACCTGTTACCACTGCGCGCGAATATAGCGCCGCAACGCACGCGCGCGGCACCTGCGCCGCGGTAGCGATGCCGCCGCGATAGTCGAACGTGGGATTCGGCCGCCGAAACGTCCTTTCTCCGCGGCGGATCTACGGGCGTTGCGCCGGAGGAGTCGGTACAGCTGCGCGCGCGTGTACAGCATGCGCCGTTCCGCTCTCTTTTGGACAGTCGCGTCGTCGTGCCTCTGCGACTAGCGTGCGCTTCGCGTAAGCACGGAAGCCGTACGGGATACGGGCGATTGCAATTGCGCTTGCACAACGAGCGGCGCGCGGAGGGATAATCGTCGGGGAATGCGTCGCGATGACGGATTTCGTAGCGAGAGAAATGATTTGCTCCGGTATAAATCTGCGCGATAGAACGTATTTGCACGGCGCGAATGGGTGTTCGAGTAAACTGAAAATATACGTTCACCGCGTGGGAATACACTCGGCGATTTATTTTATTACGCGGGTTTTACATTCGAGTAAATCATCCGCTCGCATATTCGATACGCGATGCGATTTTCTCGTTTTACCTTCTACGCGTATACGGCGCACACGCCGCTGTAATATCTCGCAGACCTAAACTAAACTCGTTTTTCCCTCTCTCTCTCTCTTTCTCTCTCTGTTCACAGGCGGCGGGACCGCCGGTGCAGCTTGAACCCGTGGACCTGTCCGTGAAAACTCCCGTGGTGCTGCAGGTGCCTCGATACAGTCCGGCGGCCAGGAGGGTTCCTTCGCCGGCGACGACGCCCACGCCACCGCCGTTTTGCATATCTACCGGTGAGTGCTCCGTACTCGTCTAAATACATTTATATCCGCCGATGATTCAGAGGATTCCATTGTCCGGTATTTGCGTGACGTTCGACGACGTCACGCTTTGAGTTGACGTTCCTTTGCTCCGTTCAGTAGATCGATTCGAAGATTCCTGCGCTATCGACCGTGTCGATGGACGATAGTCGGGTGCCGAAGTGGCTTTTTTTTTTCGAGACAAATATCCGTGCCCCGCGAATCGGCACTACATCTCGCGCGCGAAAACGATTTCCGAGCGCGGATCGATATTCGAGAAACGACTCTGGGAGGTTTCACGGGTCGGAGGGCAACGAGGGCGCGCGACCGTAAAATCACGATCTTCTTTCCCGCCTTCAGAGGCGCGAGAGAGGGTCTGCTCGGCCACGGTAGTTCGGAGCGTGTAATCTCACCTCGATGTTTGCACCGTTTCGCCGATCGCACCAGGCTTGTAATTTCGTTCGACTCGCGATTGCCCCCCGCGGGCCACGGCTTCGTTAGTCGATTCGGGGCGCGGCTCTCGTTGTCGAATTACCGAAAATACACGAACTACGCCCTCTTTCCGCTTCCTCGCCTCCGCCGGGACGGGTCCGGACTCCGGGCGAAAGAGTGGCGCTCGGCGCGAATCCGGATTTCGTTGCGTACATCGTACAACCCACGGGATCGTCGATATTTCTGTGGCAGGCAGTCAAAAGGGCATAAGTCGATATTTCTGTGGCAGGCAGTCAAAAGGGCATAAGTCGATTTATGACTAAATGGAAATTTGTAGGGCATAGGTACATCATAAAAATTAAATATCTTTCCTCTCAGTAAAAACGACATAAAACAAAATTGACAACATATTAAATAACCAAAATGGCTCATAAATTAATTTTGGCAATATCTCTGATTTACAAGAACTAGTTTAACTTTGCATCCCTCTCTTGAAAATGTCAATTTTGGAACTTATGTCCATTTGACTTCCTGCCACAGATTTATCGCGACACATCTCCGCATCGCGGCTTTCGATTTTTCGACTCGATCGCGTCGCAAGACACGGCAATTTCTGCAATCGCACTCGGATTGCCACTTGTAATACCGCGAGCTTTTCCGCGCAGATACGGGGAGAGCAGGTGCACACGCACGGGAGTCGAGTACCACGTACGTTGTTATCCTGTCCCCGGTAACAGGCTAAGGGGGCGTTTAAAATTCCGCGAACCCCATAAATGGTCGAGGGAATTCTACATTATGAACTGAACGTGAACCAAATTGCTCGGGTTGCGTGCACGCGCATTACGCATGGAATAATAGCGCGCTCGCGTGTGCTCGCGCACTTGCCGATAACTCGCGGAAAGGTCGCTACCGATCGCGATGCTTTACCGGCTAATTATACGCGAGAGTTTCCCGTCGAGGATCCGCGCGGTAGCGCAGCGATAGCTGAATCCGCATTTCGTGTGCCGCACCAACCCTTGATAAGTCGTGATCGTAATTCGGAGATTAGGAGGCGTAGGACGATACCCCGACGATTGGCTTGTATCGTTTCACATTGAGAATGACTTTTCGTAGTCCTAAAGGCGCTCGAAGCGTTGCGTCGCGGCTACGTACTTCTCTTCGGTATCTCGGCTGTGTATACCGCTTCGTTTTCTACTAGCTCAGCCGAGAACGGACGGTCGCACTAAAGATCGCTGTATCTAGCAATCGATTGATCGGAGGAAAAAATGTTTCAAACAAAAGTTGCGTGGTTTTGATCACTCTACAACTTTTGTCGAAAGCATTTTTCCTTCCGATCGACCAATCGCGAGATACAATGTCGGTTGCCGTCGGTGTACTTTATGTCCATATTTTTAAAAATATCTTCGCAATCGTCACGAAAAGATCCTCGTTTTATCACGCACTATCATCGAAATATCTGGGTTTAGATGAGGAAAGAGAGAGAGAGAGAGAGAGAGAGGAGAGAGAGAGAGAGAAATATCCGCAAATACCAGAAGAGAAAGAAAACTCGGACGCGCGCTCGGTGACGTCAGCTCGTAGGTCAGCTCCCCGAAGCCAATTACACGACGCGTTGAAAGAGTCTCGGCGTGTGCCCACCTTCGCTTCTCGGGCGTTCCATTGTTTTCCAGCAAACGCCGCGATCCCGGGAGAAGATAGGTATCCGGACAGGCGATATTAAAGCCAACTTAACGTTGGTGTTGGCCAACGACTCTCTCGCGTCCGTCCCTCAGCCGTCCATAAATTGCGACTAGTAGCCGCATCGGAAAATTCCGATCGTGCGCGAGCGCGGCCATACATAGGCGCATGGGAGTGAGATTGGGTCGGGGTTAGGTTGGGTCGGGGTTGCGCCAAAGCGATCGCGCGAGCCTCGCGGACGGGTGACGCAACCAAAAATGAAACTCTCTCTCTCTCTCTCTCTCTCTCTCTCTCTCTCTCTCTCTCTCTCTCTCTTGGGAAACGCGCGGCTTTGGATGGCATTGGATACGGCCGGACGGACGAGAAGGCGGCGCCTTAAAGGGCGACTCGACTCGCGCCGACCAAAGTCACGCGGTGGCTCGTAACGCTTGCGGTCGCCGCGAGGCACCTTATCGGACGTCCCGCGGTTTTCCATGGGTTCGAGGAAACCGTCTTCACCTTCTCCCTTCGGTTTTTATTCCGTTTAAAAGTAGCGAGATGGTCGTAGGCGGTAAAAGGGAGGAGCGAAAGGACCAAACGGTCCATTCGGGCTCTTATCACGGTGACGTAATTGAAACGCTCGGCTCAATTCATCTCGCGGCGGGGAAAAAGAACACACTGGTACGCGGGTCGGACCACGCGCGCGGGCGCACTTATCGTAATTTTCGAGAAGCGTGACGAATCCGGAGCTTCGCGCGAGAGAAAAAAAATATAATTAAGGGCACCGAGAGAAGAGAGGCGAGTAAGGAGGCATTTATTTTTTGTCGCCACATTAATTATTCCCTGATGTCCCGCGCAGGCGCTCGTCGCACGGCAGCTCGCCAGAGGCGCCCGTCGCGCGTATGGAACGCATTAGCGTTACCTCATTATTTCCGTAGCGCCTTTCATACGAATCGCCCCGTTCTTTATTTTCGCTTCCTTTCTAAAGTCAAACGCTGTGAAAGAAGCCTGTCGCGCGCGGCGAACGCGCGAATGAACGCGGACGGGCTTTGGCTCGGAGAGAGAGCGCCAATTATATTATTTATCCATGTAGGTATCCGCAGGACGTGTCCGCTCTGTATTTGGATGAGGAAGGAGCGATAGAATCAGTGCGAACGAATCGTCGCGAAGGACGGACGCGTTACATAACGCGCCGTGCGCTCCGGTTCTCGAAATTAACGTTTCGATAACGAATCAGCATTTTTGCTTTAATTCACCTTCCTTTAACGACGAACCAGTTCGATCGCTCTTCGCTCGTTCGAGGCTTCCGATGATAGCGTTCCCTCGCTTTCCTGGAACGTTCCTGCCCCCTCGATTTTATCGGCGCAGTCGCACGCCCAAAGACGAAAAAAGAAGAGAAACGAGAGAGAGAAAGAGCGCTCCGGCAACAATCGCTCGTCGTTATCGGACTGTATCGCGACGCGAAAGATGCAGAATTACGATAGGGACCTCTTCCGTTGGGAGTCCGTCGGAGCGGTCGCTCCCAGAGTTCGATCGCCTTTGATAGATCGCCCTCGCGGTGGATCCGCCATCGCCAGGAGCCAATGAGATGATGAATAAGTGATGCCGGCCGATCGCCGTCGATGTAACTTCGATTACTTCATCTCCGCGTTAGTCGGAAGCGCGAGCGCGGGTTAGGCTCGACACTCGCGGAGTGACTACGAAATAAATCGCCCGTATCAACGCGCAATTCCGAGCTTGGAAAAAGTGTCGCCAGAGAAAATATCCTCTATCTCCGGCTCGCCGAGGGGAATGTAGGTCGAGGGCCTCCCTCTTCGATCTCTTTCCCCGTATCGACGCCTCCTCGCGCCTTGCGCGCGCTTCCAATCTAATCTCATCTCTCCCCTTCTCATCGGGCGGCAAGCCGATCGCGCCAGTTGGGAAGCGGGAGATATACCCCTCTCTCTGTAAGACGAGTAGCAGCCGAGCAACGGTCATATCGCGCTCGGAGCATTCGAAGATACGATCTGAGAGATGCGGGATATACCTCCCGTTTCTAAAGCGGGGACCGTATAAACGGCCGCTCGCCGGAGTCTAGAGCGCACCGCATGCGACTCAGCAACGCCGCAACACTTTGCGCGCTCGAACGGCGCGCGGCGCCGCAGCCGCTGCGAACAAAGCCTCCGCTTTTTCCCCGCGCTCGCACGCTCGCCTCGTAATTAATCGGCGCGGCGCGGGACGCGCGCGGTTCGATGAGAGGAATACCTGCGCGTGGACGTTGCCGGGGACTTGTATCCTCGATTCTGAAAATACTTTTTATTTCCGCGCTCCGCGGAAGTGCCGCTGTACGGTGTATACGCGCGCGGCTCGGACGGTTATCACCACGTGCCGGTGGGAGAACGTCGTGATGAATTCGCGACTCGTGCCCACGAGCGACGAATAGTTCATCCGTGACCCGATCGAAGCGTACGATACTTTTATAGCAGTCGGCGTCTCGATATCACGGCAAGTGAACAACTATACTTATGTGTTGGTCCTATTGATATGTCGATAAAAAGCAGCTTAGCGAGTGTCTCGAAGGTCCGAATATAGAAATACAGAAATTGTTCTCTTCGGTTGACGTTTACAGTAGTGAGAGTGCAGGAAAATTGTAACGGAAAAAGAATGCAATTCGATAAATTCAACCGTCTGTTTTTCAAAGTAGAATATCGAAAAAAAGGACCCGAGAGTTTCTCGTTCGTCAATCTTTTCAGTACAACGTTCAGCGCATTTGGTTGTTTATAAATACTTACTGCATCTGTTTTCAAAATATCTGTTATCGACAACTAGTGAATCTGTGTCATCCGGGGTGCGGGAAGACCTTTCCGTCGACAGAGTACCTACGCCGGTATCGTTTCGCCGCCCCGGGGATGACTCGACGCGACGACGGAAGCGCGGGGTAATTAAACCGATTAGTCGTTCTTCGGCCCCTCGTTAACCCGCTGCTTCGATTAATATTCGTTACGGGGCTGCTCGCGCTCCTCTCTCGCCACACGAGGTATCGAGCGAAATAATCATCCTCTCTCTGGATGTCTCGGTCGGCGCCGCGTACTCGAGCGCAGAGTGGCGGCGTTCAATCACGCGCGGTTGTGGCGCGTTAACATTTTGTTTTCCTTTCTATCTTTTTTCTTTTTCTTTCGTAGACCAAGACACTCCTCGTCTCGCGATTTCTCTTTTTGCTATTGCGGGGGAGCCCCTGGGAGGATCGCGTGAATCGTCGAGTCATCGCTTTTTTATCACGGACTACCGACATTAATTGAGATTTTTTGTCCGATCAGAATACACAGATCCATCGCGCGTACGAATTTGAAACTCCGTTGTCGCATCCCCCGAATAAGTTCTCCCACCTGATCTTCCGGAAGTGCAACCCGAGAGCGTTATCGAGCGAGAGAGTGCACCGCGCGCACGTCTTCTACGAAACACGATGATCGATACGTACCGTCACGCTCGCGTGTTAGCGGCAATTAAGCGCGTATACTAATCGTTCGCGTTTGAGATATGTACGCCTCGTCTAAGTGGGCGCTCCGCGGCAAAGGGAGGGCGTGAGAAGTGCCTTCGCCCTGTGACCTTCGTGACTCGGGTACGAGTACGACGTACGGAGTGGATATACGTACGCGGTACTCTCCTTCGCGCGCGATAGATACGGAACGTATACAGGTATAAACCACGACGCGCGGCGGCGCGTTGCATTTCGAGCACGCTCCGTTACGTTTACACGCGGCCGAAGGAGCGGATAGCGCGCGTCCGATCGACATTTGACGAGCGCCTAACGTTTCGCCCCTCGATCTTCGATCGAAACTCGACGACGCGCCGATGAGAATGATAATGGGACGAAGGAGGCGTGCGCCGAGGCGCTCTTCGATTCGTGGGAAGATTATTTCGTCGAGCTTCGGCTGCTCGTGACGCGAAGGGGACGAGAGAGCCTTCGAGAGGTGTAGAGAGACGATAAGAACTCTACGGAGTGTCAAGGTTAATCGCAAAACGGAGAACGCGTCGAAGCCCCGCTGGACCGGTGGGAGCCACGTTGGGGCTTCCGTCCCGGAAGTGACGTCCAGCGGGCGAGCGGCGGGAGACGCTCAAAGGGCATTCCGCGACTCCCGGCGCTATAAATATTCCCTCCCCTTTTTTTTTGCGCCGCGATACCACGCGCCTTCGGTATCCAGGGGCTTTCCGGTGCGACGCACAGCGGTTAACCTTTGGGGAACGGTCGTTTCGCGACCGCTTGCCGAGTTCAACCGCCGCGACGATAGATACCGATACGCGCGCTACCTAACCACCGACCCGCAATTCCAACTTTGTGATATCTCGTCCTCGGATAGCGTTCTCGTCTTCGTTTCCAATAACTCGACGCCCTTTCCTCCTCGACCGCCACTACTCATCAAGGTCATCGCGACCGAGAACCTCTCAAAACAACGACGCCGAACGTCGCGCGCGATCCGAGCACCTCTTCCTCCCCTGACATTTCGCACCGCATTCGACCGCGCGATTCCGGTCCCGACGCTCGAGATTAACCTCGCCGCGAGCGACCGTTTCACGGCCACACTTCCTGGGTTCAACGCTCCTACGGATTTCTATGCAGGTAC
This sequence comes from Xiphydria camelus, assembly GCA_963678675.1. Classification (NCBI taxonomy): domain Eukaryota; kingdom Metazoa; phylum Arthropoda; class Insecta; order Hymenoptera; family Xiphydriidae; genus Xiphydria; species Xiphydria camelus. The sequence goes on along the minus strand of OY783191.1, from coordinate 30,513,072 downwards.
ACACCGCGCCAGGAGAGCTAAACCGTTCCCCTCTCGCAGCGACCCATGTTCCGCGTGTACCCGTGTAAGCGGACCCGGGGATCCGACGCATTCAGAGACTGCGCTTGCATAATATTAGACCTTATGCAACCTGCCCTTCCCACACTTATCACTGCCTGGTCGGTCGGCGTAGCGGCGCGGAGGGGTGGGAGGAGACGAGGGGAGTCCGGGGCCCGGAGCGGTGCCCTTGGCGATGCGCCCGCGGGTGGGGTGGCTCGACGGGTCGACGGGTCGGCGATGCGAGCGTGCGAGCGAGAGAGAGAAAGAGAGAGAGAGAGAGAGAGAGAGAGAGAGAGAGAGAGAGAGAGAGAGAGAGAGAGAGAGAGAGAGAGAGAGAGAGAGAGAGGGGAACCCGCGTGGGGGAGGGTAAGGGAGAACGGGGGAGCGAGTCGGGTGATGGCGATGGCGGGGCGGGGGGGCGAGAGGAAAGTCAGCGGGGGTCAGAGCGGAGATGCTCCGCGGTCGTGTCGGGCGGGGCTGCCCGCTCACGACTTGAACTATCGCACGCCCCCACTAGCACCGCCATCCACCTTCAGCCTCTCTCGTTGCCAGCGCGCTCGGACCGTTCCTCGTCCTCGTCCCGCGCCGGCTGGTGCTCTCCGGACGCGGGGGAACCTATACCTCTACCTGCCTGCCTATCCGCTTAACGGCGCTTAATTCGATAAACGTGCCCAGGCGCTCGCGCGTGCGCGTTCGATCACGGGGGCCTTCTCTCGCCGCGAGGCCGGCCGAGAGCAAGGTTTTCGAAAAGGGAAACGCCGCCGCCCGGAGGTGCGCGCGCGCCGAATGTCCACTCGAGTATGCCGGCTCGCGGGCACTTGCAAGACGCCGCGCGCGAGGAGGGGAGTTGGACAGTTGACGAGCGAGTCACCCGTGCGCGAAGAGCGGCGGGAGAGATCTTCGGAGATCGCGCGTGGGTGTCTCGTCCTGAGTGTAGGCCTGGCGCGCGCGCGCGCGCGCGCGGAACCTATATTCTTCTCCTGCATACATAGATAGGTGGGACACGCGCGAGTGCCTGCGACTGGTAAGGAGATTTGCACACATCCTCGATGCGCGATGCGTGAATACTATCAAAAGAAAACGCGCGCGACGATTTCAGTGGCTTTTATTGTCTTCTGAAGTTCCCCGTTATCAAACAGAGGATTACTCTCTAATGAAAAAAATACTTACCCAAGTGGAAAAGTTCGTATATAATTTGTATATGGTCCATATGTCGATTTCTATATATTAACCCTACAAAGGCTATATTTGGATCTCTGAATGTTCATATAATCCACATATAGATCATATACAAAATATATATTAGGGGGTTGCATTGAAACCCGCTGTTCTCCTATAGAACTACTCATGTCAATACTTCACATATCACTCTGAATTATGGACATTTCTCATTAAGATTCAGTCATTTGACTGCCATTTTTGGTTAATACAAGTCTATGTCTGTAACCTGAAAAAAATGGAAAGCGACGAGTTGTTTTTTCCTCCTAATATAACTTTTCCGCCTGGGATACATATCTTCGCGTCGTCAATCCGATAAACCCCCGCGATGAGATATCTCCGACGAGCCGATCGACCACCTCGCGCGTAAGAAACCGCGCGCCGGCCGATCTTATTCGTGCCCCTGAGCGCCGGCGCTTGACCCAGTAGCGGTAGCGGCGGCGGCGAAGCAAGTGGATAACCGCCGCCACGGCGATCGCTCGCTCTCGAGTCGATGGCCTAACCGCCGCGCGAGAACGCGGCCGACGGTGGTGGTCGATTCTCTCGCGCTCTCGAACTCTTCGTTTCGTCTTGCTCTCGGTATCATTACCCGACCCGACCGCGTGTAGGAATGCCTCGCTCGACGCGGCGGCCTCACCAGGCCGAGAGCGTCGGCGCACCTGTGCACCGGGAGTCGGTAGTTCGCGCGCGGCTGCGAAGAGATATCCTTCGCGATGCGGACCAATAATTCCCGGGGTCACTCCCGAAGCCTTGCCGTCGTCGCGGAGGGCCGAGCCACGTTTCCGAATACGAGATCCCGACGTATCGCGCCGCGCGCGCGCCTACCCACGGAATGTGCTGCGTTGTGATGGGCTCTTCGCCGCGGCTCCGACTTAGGACCGTCGGAATGCTAAATGGGATATAGCGCGTATGGGTATACGTGGGTCGTGTACGGTTGTGCGTACACTCGCGTGCTCTACGTGGACACCATTACGATTCGTCATCGCGGGCGCGATAAAGGTATACGAACCGCGTCTCCGACACTCGACCAATTTACCTTCGGGTATTAGCCAAGTGTGGGCACGTGCTGGCACTTCGTCGTCTTTAGGCCGCGGCTATCGGCCGCGTACCTATACGCTCGACGATTCTGGATAATCCTTGCCGATAATCCTTCGGGGACTTCGTCATTGACCGATGCTCTGCCTGGCGTGCGCGCAAGACGATTCTCCTTTTCTCGTACGCGTTCGTGCTTTTTGCGTATCTTGTAAAAATAACTTCGAAGCACCTCTGGATATTCTCCACGTCTCAAAACTGTTTTCCCTCGTTAATCGTTATTCGCGTTTCTGATTCCGTATTTTGCTCACGCGTTCTTTTCTCCCGCGGAACGATACGACTCGCGTATAATTTACGTTCGGCCGCGTCACTACATCCTCGACGAACGCGCGTTTCGTGGCTCCGCGCGAGTGGGAGCCAAGACGGGCCGAGTATCTACCCGTCACGCGCTCGCGATCGCCTCACTCGTTTATCCGCAATTTACGTTTCACCGTCCGAAAGAAAGCTGATTTACCGTGAGATGCTATCTGGCGAATGTCTCTGGTAAACGCGCACTTATCAAATGCCCGGGCATTATAAATGCCTGAAGATAGCCGAAGCACCCGCTCTCAGCGGTACCGGGAAACGCGTCGGACGTCGGGACGCGAGTCGGACGCATCGATCGCGAGAGAGCGGGCAGCCCGCGGGTATTTAGGCTGCGTCTTTTTCCGGCCTCTCGTTTTTTCTCCTACTCTCCGCCTCGCTTCCCGACGTCTCTTCGGCTGTTGACACTGATTAGTGCAGGTATAGTGCAGTTCACACCGCACGTCTAAATGCATGTCTCGAACCCCGGCGTCGCGTCGACGCAATTATTTTGCGCTCGATCTCGATGAAGTTCAATAATTTCGAGCAGGGATTCGATCGATTCGAACGAATAGCGAGGGTCGACCGACTTCCGCTCGCAATTTGCACGGACGTGAAAAGGGAAAAGAAGTATACCGCCAGGAGAGAGACACTCACGGATACAGGCAAAACTCGATATTCGACCGCAACCGCAACACGCGCGGCACGCCGGGAGAGAACGAAATATGATTTACGACTCGTGTGCCTCCGTCTTGCCCACCGTGACCAGGGGCCCTGACCCCCCGGGGGGCGGTGATGGAGGAGCAGAGGGGGGATCGCTGCCACCGCTGGTTTGCATTTCGCCCGTAGCCCGGTGGCGGATATACATCATGCATCCGCCGCGGTCTTTAAGTCGTGGTGCAAGTGCAACTGCTCCACGGGTACGAACCTCTTCGGCAACGTGTATTCGTTGTCTTTCGCTCCACCCGGAGGCTCACGATCCGCCGATAGCCCCGGCGAATTTGCATCCGTGGAATCCTGGCGTGGGCCGCCGCCGCCGCGGAGTCTCTCTCCTTCGCTGTCTCCCTTACGTCTTTTTCTCTCCCCCTCCTCCTCGCTCCCGGCGACCGGAGGACGCGCAGGTATCGAGTGAATTGTGCCCGTGCCTCCGGCTCTCGAGGAGCCGCGTGCGAGAGAACCCTGGAGTCCCCCGAGCCCGGAATTGCGTTGCCTCGGGACGGTTCGTCGAATGGTCGTCGGAGCGCGCGAGCTCTGCCTCGAGGGATGAGCAAATCTCGCGACGAGAGGATCATCTCTTCGGCGTCCTTCCTGTATCGTCGGTCGTCGTGTCTTGGACACTAACGGCTCGCGGAGATTTCCAATCCCGACTGCTTTGTAGTCATTTCAGCCCTGCAGCAGCGAGTCTCGGAATGTCAGAGTCGAGCGTTCCGGGCTCTGATTGTTCTTTATTATTTCACGGGATTTCCATAGTTACGGTGGAAGCTAGACGCGATGACGTTGTCGTTGGATCGTCTACTCAATGAAAGTCAAATTTCTTTGACCGCGTACGAAGTGGCGTCTCTTCGTCCAAAAAATGTAGAACACTTCTACGAGGACAACTACACTTTAGGCTGTTGTATCTCGCAAATGATGGGACGTGTGAAAAAATAGTTCAAACAAACGTTCGAGAGCCATGAAAGCTCTGCAATTTTTGTCCGAACATTTTTTCTCTCCGATCAGTCAGTCGCGAGATGTAGCCACGTCCGTCGCATCCGTCCGCTGTTCGCTAACCGCCGAAGCATCCCGATACCGAAGCCCAGCGGCGCGCAAGCTTCCGTAACTCGGACGCTAATGCGGTACAGAGATGGAAACCGTCGATACGGCAGTGTCGTTAGGCGGACGTGTGGTCATTACGACGCCGTATCCCGCGTCGACGTCATTCAAGATCAACACGGCGTTCGAATCGACAGGCGCTTCCGGACGAACGTGACCGCGGTAGCGCGATCTTCGTCGTCGACGAGCGACCGTCGTCATCGCCACCTCCGCGGGAAACCGCCTCCGCGAAGCGCTGCGCGCTCGTATTCGGGTTCGCCGTGCGCGCGCGGCTTCCCGTATCGTCGTATCTTATCGGATGGATCACAGATACGGACGCCTCGCACCGCTATAAGGTCGGAACTAATAGACCACCTTCGTGCGCGAGCGCGGCGCGGTTCGAGACACCTAGCGACTCGCGCCATCTACATACGGGCACGATCCTGCACGGTTTCCCATAGGTGGTCTCCGTGGCGAGGTACGGACCGTGCTTCGTTACCGCGCGTATCCTTCCTATCGGCGTTTTTATCCCGCCGCGGGGGTATACCTATCTAGGCACCTATCCCGAGAGAAACGCTAGTTTGTTATTTTTTTCAGCGATTGCTCGCCGGCTTCGGCCCGATCGTACGTTCTCACCGCCAGAAGAGACGGGCGGAAGTTGGAAGCTCGGGGCCGGTTTTATCGGCTTTTCGAAACGTAATTAGGTGCACCGCCGGTCACGAATTCCGTCCGCGGAGAAATTTTTCCGCCGGTTTTCGAGTTCCTTTTATTCCGAGTCTCTATTCGGTTGAATTTTAATCTCGGAAGCTCTATCCGGGCGGAAAAGTTTTGTATAATTTGTGTACAGGATTTGGTTCTATATGGATTAGATATCATATGATTTCTATACTACACGAGGCTAAACTTACTCGCCAGGAAAGAAACTTCAATCGCTATTATCTCATTATCTATGAGCTTTTGGTTGATATTTGTATAACACTTTTTTGAAGATTACATTTTTATCAAAAATACAATTTTATATCGATACAGGCTAAACACTCATCGATAATGAGATAACGGTGTGATTAAAGTTTCTTTCTTCCCGACTGCGTCGAAATAACGTCATTCCTCGCGTGTGAATAGAGTCGAAAGTGGTCAATTTTCGCCCGATGACAAATGATGCTTGCGGAATCGACCGCGCATGCGCAGCACAGTCTCATTACGTCCCTAGGGACTACATGTAATCCATATACAGGGTGTTCATTTTAAAACTTACCACCCACGTTATCTGCGTAAAGAGACATATTTCTGAAAATCGCCGAGACACGTCAACAAAATTATTGAGGGGGAACATTTTTTATAAAAATTCGACGCCCCCCCCCCCCCCCCCCCTCAACCACCTGACTCCGGGGGCGGTAACCCCAATATTCTTAAATGGAACAGGGGGTCGAGTGATACCTCATTCTAACGTCAAATTTGAAAAGTAGGACGTCAAAATGTACACAATTAAAAGCCCTTTAAAATGAGGTGAGTCAAGCCATGTCAAGTCGGACTCGAAATTTCCACTAAATCGCGGATTTCGAAAATAATAACTCTATTACGAAGGGAGTATGGCACTTACGTTACCGTATTAATATTTCGTGAAAATTCCGTTATTTGTTAATGTTATTAACAATCAAACTTTGAAGCGCGATTAAAATGAAAAATCGTTTTCTCTTAAACTACTTTAGACAATTACTTAAAATTTTGCACACTGATAAAGCAATGTTTACACTATCGAATAAATATTTGCTTGAGGTGAAATTGTTTTAAAAATGAATTTTGCATTAATTTTTTTAAAACAATTGCAATTTTTCATGCGTTCTTCACGCTATAAAAAAATGGAACTTACATAAATTCATGCGGCAAACGTTGGCCTTTTATAATCTGCAAAGAGAACTTTGTACTTTTTCTCCATTCCGGAGATACGAAATTGTTTGTTACGCGGTGCGCTCGTAGATCGCGCGGCGCGCTCCGCTACTGGCGTCCGCGGCATCTTGATGGCCGCGCAAACTTGAGCAAAAACCGTTTGAACTTGCATGAACATGATTTTCCGAGTTTGGCAAAAACATACACAGTTTTCTTGTCAGTTTGCTGATGGTGCTCGTGCGGTATACTTGCGTAAAAACTATTCGGTGTCTCAATATCATTAAGTGAAAATGGTTCGACCGAAGGAATGTTGTAATCCTTTGAAAAAGAAAGGTCATAATTGTGTTCGTCATAAGTTGTTCCTCGCGCGTTACCGCCAAGTGGAATAAAAAATTCGAAGAATACATTGATCGATATATTTGTCAGATATGTCGTAAAGACATGTATAATGATGTTAAAATTGCTTCAAATGTAGAAAATGAAGACCCAAGCACGAAGTGAGTTTACTAATTACACAGGTTTACAAAAAAAAAGTCCGGACTATTTGACCATGGTATTCCGAGGTATTTTTGCGTCCTGAATCCGATCCCGAGGTCATCTGAGCCCCATCACGTCAGAAAAATGAGATTTCAAGATCATTTAGAGGTTAAAATGACCATTTTTTGGAACTGGATCCGGGACAATTTCTCAAGCGACCTGTTGAGTTGGAGGGTAGCTGTTTAGGTCTTGAATACCTTCCAAACATTGGAATGGAGTCCTAAATCTCGACCGGGACTATCACAGAACCACCCCAGTGGATAAAATGTTGCCATGATCGTTGTATCTCGCGGATTACGATCTCCCTGTCAAGGCATCCAATTCCGGCGATCCGTTCACTGTAACAGTGGACCCAGCACTGACCGTAATGGCCTTAGAACCTTGGAGTCATGCTCTGGGTGCTGCTCAGGGCAGTCCCATTTCCTTATTTATTTATTTCGAAATCTCGTTTTTCTGACGTGATGGGGCTCAGATGACCTCGGGATCGGATTCAGGACGCAAAAATACCTCGGAATACCATGGTCCGGTCAAATAGTCCGGACTTTTTTTTTGTTGTAAACCTGTGTTATTTTTATATTTTATTGTATAATTAATGGCTATACTGTAACACCTTCTTTAATAGTGAACCACGAATAAACTTCCAAGTAATTATAACTGTTCACTGTTCAAATCCAATATTTACATTCAGTTAAAAATTCAATTCGTTCCCTGGAAGGTATTACAGTATAGCAATTAATTATCGGTATTAACTATCTTGGGTCTTGGGTGCTTGGGTCTTCATTTTCTACATTTGAAGCAATTTTAACATCATTATACATGTCCTTACGACATATTTGACAAATATATCGATCAATGTATTCTTCGAATTTTTTATTCCACTTGGCAGTAACGCGCGAGGAACAACTTATGACGAACACAATTATGACCTTTCCTTTTCAAAGGATTACAACATTCCTTCGGTCGAAAGATTTTCACTAAATGATATTGAAACACCGAATAGTTTTTAAGCAAGTATACCGCACGAGCACCATCAGCAAACTGACAAGAAAACTGTCTATGTTTGCCAAACTCGGAAAATCATGTTCATGCAAGTTCAAACGGTTTTTGCTCAAGTTTGCGCGGCCATCAAGTTGCCGCGGACGCCAGTAGCGGAGCGCGCCGCGCGATCTACGAGCGCACCGCGTAACAAACAATTTCGTATCTCCGGAATGGAGAAAAAGTACAAAGTTCTCTTTGCAGATTATAAAAGGCCAACGTTTGCCGCATGAATTGATGTAAGTTTCATTTTTTTATAGCGTGAAGACCGCAAGAAAAATTGCAATTGTTTTAAAAAAATTAATGCAAAATACATTTTTTTAAACAATTTCACCTCAAGCAAATATTTATTCGATAGTGTAAATATTGCTTTATCAGTGTGCAAAATTTCAAGTAATTATCTAAAGTAGTTTAAGAGAAAACGATTTTTCATTTGAATTGCGCTTCAAAGTTTGATTGTTAATAACATTAACAAATAACAGAATTTTCACGAAATATTAATACGGTAACGTAAGTGCCATATTCCCTTCGCAATAGAGTTATTATTTCCGAAATCCGCGATTTAGTGGAAATTTCGAGTCCGACTTGACATGGCTTGACTCAGGTATCACTCGACCCCCTGTTCCATTTAAGAATATTGGGGTTACCGCCCCCGGAGTCAGGTGGTTCCCCCTCAATAATTTTGTTGACGTGTCTCGGCGATTTTCAGAAATATGTCTCTTTACGCAGATAACGTGGGTGGTAAGTTTTAAAATGAACCCCCTGTAGTATCAAATCCATATACCCCGATTATACGTATACAAGCCGTATAGAATTTTTCCGTTTGGATATCGGAGCATGTTCACATTAACGAGGGAGAAAGAGGGACTGGATTTTTTCCATCGCAATTTCTGATTAAATTTATTTGCTAAAAATGCCAAGTCCTTTATAACGGGACATTTAGGTACTCGATTATTTCGTCGCCAGTCAACGAGTCGGCGAGATCGATCGTTCGTCAAGTATTGTACGCATAGCGGATCGGTTCGTGTAGCGGTGATCGTCGTGGGATCCCCCCCCCCTTCCTCCCCCATTCAACAGGTAGTACACGCTATAGAAAATCGGAGCAACGGCGAACGTATAACCTTTGTCGAGTCAGCGCGAACGAATTTACGATTGCGTCGAACGTTTGTCGCTGCCCGGAGATCCGAGGTCACGATGTGTTCCGTCGAGAGGCGCGAACACTTCCCACGATCGGACCAACCGCGTTCCCATTGTCCGTATCTGCATGCGGATGATCGTTTGGACCGCTCTCCGCGCGCGAAAGCTATATCTGCGAAACGCGCGGAGCGGCCCCGTCTGTCGTGAAGAGAAAAAAAGATGAAGTCGAACTATCGCGCTCTTCTGAAATAGATCCACCGAGTATAACGCGCGAGTTGAAATATCGCCGTGTACCGTTGGAATGACGCGATGCCACGGAGATTAGCGACTAAAGAGACTGATGACCGACGATTAAGAGCCATAAGAAAGAGGATACCGGAACGCGCGAGGCTCCGAAATACCGAGACGCGGAGATATAAGAGTCGGTACCTCTAGAAGAGATCTTTATCTGGACCCGAAAACGAGAGATCCCTATAAGGTCCGCGCGCGCGCGTAAGTTTTCTTCCAGGAGGCTAATCGTCCCTTCGGACGATGTCGCGCTCATTTCTCGTCTACCGCAATTGGCTGTCGCTTTTGGTGCGGTCGAGTGTTGTACGGTCAAATTTCCATTTCTCGGTAAATTTATGCAAAGTCGAGGCGGCTACCGGTGTGTAGGTACACGACGTTTAACCGATACCTCTCGTCTTCGCTGCGTCTAAATTTCAAGCCGAAAAAAACTCGGAATTCTGGATTGTCTGTCCCTCCCCGAATTTACATTCGTCAGGGAACGATCGAAGTTATTTTTCTCGCGAGAGCTCGCTCAAGGGGGTTCCGGGTGACCAAGGGCCGTTGCCCCCGAGAAACCCCGCGCCCCCTGGTAGGTCCCAACGGACCCCGCCCGGAGCTAGGGTCACTCACCTGTTCCACCGCGGTGCATAGCCGGCGCACAACGGGCTAATTACGTCTGATTACCTGCGCGACGCGGAGTCCGGCTTCGTCTCTCTCGGCGACGCGCTACCTTGACACCGTCGAACGCGTTGCGCGTAGGCACACACATTCCCGCGGTCTCCCTCGAGCGATCCCCGCCCCCGTCTCCGCCACCCTCGTCACTTAAGTATGATGATACCCGCGAATGAAATAAAAGCGATGGTACCGATTTGTCAGGACGAACGCTCGGCCTCTCACCGATTCATCACCTCCAGCGCAAATATACCGTTGCTCCGTAGCCGCGGCGTCGGTTGGTAGGTAATAAAAGATCGGACGAGAGCTACCGGATTGCCACTGTTGGCGCGGGATCGGGTACGAGTTAATTCCGCGATTCATTTTTCTGTACGCGTCGACTCTCGGGCCTGCGTCGTTATGTTTTTTTCTTTTTTTTTTTCGTAAACGACCGGAGGAATAAATTGGAAATGGTGGCGACTAATTAACATCGAACGAGCAACGAGTTCTCTCCGATGTGTTTCGCTGGATTTATACCGGCGTCGGGGTTGCGTCGGCACGGCTCGACGAGCGTACGAGCTCCCGGGATGTGATTTGTGCTCGGGACGCTAAAAGCGGTCAAACTAAAAAGCTGTAAGAGTCCGTGACGAATTTGTCTACCGGAATTACTCCGCGCCACCGCTTCGGGTACGTCTCGGCTCGCTTTCGTCTACCGGGTATAATTGATTCTCAGAAGTACGAGGCGGGGATAATAATCCCACGGATTGAAGGTTGAAAATAGCGGCTGGCCTGTCGAAGAGCGAAAGAGAGAGAGAGAGAAAGGTGGGAGAGTGAGCGATGGAATCGAAGAAAATCAAGGAGAGACGCAGAGGGAGGGAGGTGAAAGAGAGTCGGAGGGGCCTGAGCGTGATCATCGCGCGATATTCCTATCCGTCTTGCGCCTTAAACGTGATCTCGCGTTTTGGCACGTACGCGCACGGGATCATTAGGAATTAACGATGACGGAGGCGTGAGAGGGAGAGGGGAAGGATAAAGGGGAGATGGCGAACGGGTGGGAGCGAATTGACGTTATTAATGTATTCCTGGAAGCCGGACCGACTCCCATTCCCCCGTGATTGCCTATAATTTATTCGTAATCGTCGTGAAAGTTATCGCCGGGATCTGATAACGCGGCTAGCCGCGCCATTACTCGCCTTTTCCCGCGCGTGTGCCGGCGCCGATCCCCGGTGCGGTGCACAATGCCGCGCGCGCGCGGTTCGAAATGCGTGGGACTCGAAAAGGAATCCCTTTTGCGTCGCGCGAATCCGATATTCGACTTTGCTTCGTCGATCGCGTAGGAGAGGGGCTTTATTTCTGCGACGTCTGCCACGGATCGAGGATACAGAGCCGGGCGACTGAATCCCCGGAGTTAATTACGCCGGCGTCTCTCCTTTATTTTAGGGAGAGAAAGAGAGAGGGGTTCGGCTGCGCCTGGTGTGTAATATCGCCGCGCGAGAGCCGCGCAAAGAGGACGAAGAAGGCGAGGAATCGCGCGAGCTCGCTTCGCGTGCCTCGGTACAATTGCGCCTCGAGACGCGTGATTTGCATCCGCGGATTCGCCGATGCCAACTTTGCCAGATGGTTCGCCAACCGGTTAATCGTTCGGGATGGGACTCCGTGCCGTTTTACCGTCTTACGTTCTCGCTCCTTTTCTCTTTCTCTCTCTCTCTCTTTTCTGCGTACCAATATAGGTATTTCTGTACCCTCCTTTCGCATATTCCTTCGCTTTCGCATTCGCACGCTCCGCCCTTTCTTCGAACTTCGCCCTCCTCGCGAGAAAGAAGTGACGACGTTCGATCGATCGGCACGCGAACGACTGCGCGAAGGAACATTTCTCGGCCTCGGGTCCGTGAGGGCTGCATCTGGATAATATGGCGTAATTGAAATTACCGCTATAGGTATACATATACGCGAGCGAGTGTCACGAGAATGGGAACGCATTTTTTTTATCCACTCAGGACAGAAGCGGACGAGCGGGTATTTTTTTGCAGGAATAAGATTTCGCTCTCGCGAGCGGAACCTCACGATAGGATCGAGAATCGCGAGGACGAGAATCTCTTCCACGAGAGAATCGAGATCGATGATCTCGCCGCGGATGCAATCGCAAAGCGCTACATACCATCCCTTCCGCCGTAGGTACGTCGGACGGATTAAAAGGAGCGACGCGCCTTATAAGAGTCGTCGGTTGTATATACGTACCTACGTGCCTCTCTTATCTCGGGCGTATCGCGCGTTCACCCCAAAACGAGGCAGCGTCTACGTGAATAACCTTGACGAGCCACGGAGAGACGGGATTAGCATACACGCCCACCCCTCCGCCGCCGCGGCCGGTTCCTCCGAGACGACGGCGGCGGCGGTCACTCTCCTTGCACTTGCCCTCTCGCGGGATCTACGAGTGCGCCTTTTAAGGCGTTATAATTCAATGCCCGGAGGGCTCGTCTCCTTCGTCTAGAAATCGGGAAGAAGTCGCGAGGGAGCGGGACGTCGCCGCAGATCGTTATCCGCGGATCGCGCTCGACTCCGACCCGCGCGATTTGCATGCGTTCGGTCTTTATGCTCGCCGGAAAGAAAATTCCCTCTCGTCTGTCCCGCGCTTCACTCTGTCGTTGATTCCGGTTTAAAATACGCGCGCGCATCGCTGCGTTTACATCTTGCACTCAGTCAGAGTTAGTTTCGGGACAATGGGCGCTATTTGTTCAGCTCTTCGAGCGACTTCGAGGAAAGATCGAGCGAAAAGTCAAATCGAGACGAAGACGGAGACTCTCTTCGCTCGTCATCGTGGCGAGGAGGCGACTCTGCGTGCTGTTTTTTTTAGCAACGAGCTCCACGCGGAAACATCTCTACTTGCTACTGGTTGTAACGTTGCGACGTTGCACCGAGAAAACAGTTTATTAATAATTGATGAACGTAATTTTAAATAAGTACGGCGGAATAAATATTTCATTAGGACGAGAAAAAATAAGTTAATTGTAAAAATGTTTATTTCATTCAAACGGTTGCCTCGACAGATTTAATTGTGCCAAATAAGTATTGCAGTAGTTGACAAATATTTATAAAATGTTTATTTCGCCATATTCGAGCAAACATTTATTAACTGCAAATAAACCGTTTTCTCGGTGTATCGACGCGATTCCGAAGTCAGGCCTCGACTTTCCCACCGGCGATTCCACGATTCCGATGCCCTTTGCGTATGATAAATTGCTAAGTGCACCTCAAAAGGGTCAAAGCGAGAACGTATAGTAGGATAATTGCCAGGATCGATCGGCAAGGGGGGGGGAGGAGGTGCACGCGTAAGTCTTCGAGTCATCGGCGAGGCGGTGTATCGCGCGGCGCGGTCCGACGCGCGCGTTCCTACACGTATACGCAACCGTTAATTAAATAAATATTCAACTAGGAAACCGAGGAGTCGCGCGTGACACGGACGCCAATCAAGGGGAGAGAAATGGAGAGAGAGAAGGAAAAATCTCTCTCCCTTCGCGGATCTTCCGCCACTCGCTCGCCGCGTCACGACTCGCGCCGCGGCGCGCGGCACCGTGCGATTCCTAAATATAAACGCGCGCGCACGGCGCCGCGATTCTCCGCGGCGCAGGGACCGGTTTTCTTTGCGGTTATCCGACGATCGCCTTTACCGCGCGCGCACTGCCGAGCTTAGACGGGGCGACCTTAATATCCGTTTGATTAATCGCCCCTGCGCCCCCCCTCCCCTCGCCGTTTACCTTAAATCTCCTTTCCGAGGCCGCGTCGTCGCGTGTGAACCAAGACACGGCGCTGGAAAGCGCGCGCGCGCGCGGATCGCGGCGATTGAGATCGGGGATCGAGATCGCCGCGATCGATCGTCGCTCGACCCGCGCTCACGCGAATCACGCGCACGCTGGGGGCTTCCACCTGAGAGAGAGAGAGAGCTCTTTTTTTTCCGCCCACGGTATGGCGGGATACGAGGCTAGATCGAGTTCGTATATATACTTTGCTTTTCTTCTCCAAAGCGTTCGCCGGGAAAAAATGTTTCTTCGAGATATAATTAAAGACTTTTGAGTTATCAGTTCTGGTGTTCATATTGTATCAAAGAGAAGCGTCGTAAATTCGGATTACGGCATTTGGGAGGATTGAGAAAATGATTTTACATTAATTTCAACGAGTAATTTATTCTATACAATTTTACAAACATGAAATAATATTGATAGAAAAAGAGAGACGAATCTTCTTCGCGACTCTGCTCGAAAGAGAAGCAACGGAGAAAGAAGAGAAGAAGGAGAAGGCGGCGAGCGAAGCGCGTAGGACGCGCCATGCGTGCGTTTCGTAGCGGCGCACCGTTTATCTGCGATCTGGAAGCGCGTTCGCCCTGCACGGTATATAGGTACCTATGAAGAACGCAATACATCCCGATGCCGGCTGCGGGCTCTGTAATACAACGCACCTAGCAGCCACCGTGATAAATATTGCGGTGTGAATGCATGTTAATGAGCCGCCGCGTACACTCGTACTTACCGCGCCGGTATATATCTATACACGTCGCGCGTTGCACCGTGCTTCGCTCCGTGTGTATGATCGGTAGGAGGATCGGACGAGTGTTACAATGGGAAGCGGATTTTTGCACGATAACGACTGCTCGAAAATGATGAATTATCGATTATTATCGATTATAGAAACGCATTAGCTTCTACACATGGAAAAAAATACAGTATATTGAACTAAATCGACGGTTACGGGTGGAGGAATGCAAATTTAGTTGCTTGGACTAATAATACCCAGGCGGAAAAATTCTATGTGATCCATGTGTGGTCATGGTTATATGTGGATCATACATGTATACAGACTATATAGATTATACAATAATTCCAAAATCTATTACCTATATACAGTCCTTATATGGTTAATATAGAAATCATATATAATCCACGTATGACTAAAACCATATATGGATCATGTAGAAAATATATAGAATTTTTTCGTCTGAGTAATTAATTCGAATGGACTACAGCCTGTTCCCTGCAAATAGCTGTTAATCGTTATAATCACACTTATTAGTCGAAGCAGATGATTCTGATTTCCCCCCACCTATAAACGCCAATTTAATTGAATACCTATACCATTTTTTCTCTCAGGACTCCACGCACCTCGGGAGACTCAACTGTACCGATATTTTCCCATGCTCGAACACCTCCCGTGTATAATCGCGACGTCCAGCGATAATTCCCTAGCCGCGTGGACGCGCGAACACGCACTCTCGTCGCGAATCGCACCGCTCGTCGGAGAGATCGTCACGCGCGACGACGCCGCGGATCGTTCGGCCGTGTTCTCGCCGCGCAATCGTCTCGACGTATCGATATCGCTTCCCCTGTGTATACCCGCAAGCGGGCCGCTCGCGGTTATTTCTCGCATTCGCGCACTCGTTAATTATCGACACGCGGCCTCGGTGTGTACGTGTACGCGCTACTATCGGCTCCCCGCGTGTGTTTGTCAAACGCCTCGCACGCTCCCTCCTTCCTTTCGCGAGCATACGTATACACAGATATAGGCGATCGATATTGAATTAAGAGTCTGCTTCGATCGCGATTATCTTGGCGTTTACGAATTTTTTTCGGCGTCATTCGGTCAATTTTTTTTTTCGAGGCTCGCATTTCGATGGCTTTGACGTGTTCGAAAAGGCGGTAGAAGAATAATCATAGGCAGGATAGGGTGGGGATAACAGTGCTGGAGGTAAAAAGTGCCATTCGATAAATTTTCATAAATAAACCATTTCGTTTGTCCGCGATCAGCGTTCACCAGCAGCTGTCACATACAGAGATTATTTCTACGTAATGCAATTATCATTAATATGTAGTCGTTTATTTTTTAAGACCAGTCGAATGGTGCTTTTTACCCCGCAGCACTTATGGCCCAGCTCTATTCTTCCGCATCGCGAGTAACGATTTATCGAATACGTTCCCGATCGAAAATCGCAGTCGAATTCATGCTATAAGAGATCCGCGTTACCCCGAAATCTGAACCAACGTCGTCGGTGTCTTCGGCAGCACCGAGTTCGACATCCAGCATCGCGGCAGGCGCAATATCTGCCTATCTCGTCTAGAGCGCGGAGAATTACGATCCGGGTGCGACACGATCGTCGTGGCCTCGCTCGCGCACTGTGCACCGCGTTAATTGCGGAGACACCGCGCGGACGGCATTAGACCGTTCCCGGCGCGGCGCGACTCTAGGCGTATTATAAATATTATTTACCAGCCACACACACACACACACTGCCACGACGACGACGACGACGAAATGGTAGCCAAACACAATTCCTCGGCGGTAATGACGGCTACCGTCGCGAGGCAACCTTGTAATTACGCCAGTGTTCTATTACTCGCGGCTAGGCGGTCTTCGTCGGAGTCGCGGCGAGCGATTCCGTTTTTCTGACCCTCCACGTGTTCGGTGGAACGCGACTGGCGAGACACGGAGACTCCGTAGCGTGGCAAATTCTCGGGGTCTCCATTGGGCGTCGGGCGAACGCGGGAATAGGGAAATAGTGGCAAAATGGGGCACTTTTGACGTGTGAAAGTAGAGAAAACTGTGTTACGTACACGCAGAAAAAAGAATTAGTTGAATCTACTAAAATGTGTTTGCGGGGTCGTGAGTAATTATTTATTTAGTTCAATTTGATTTAAAAAAATGCCACTGATATAAATAAATAATTGCTTGCAATCCTGCGAGTAATTTTCAGTAGATCCAACTAATTCTTTTCCTCTGATTGGGAAAGAATTTTTTTCATATGAGAAATCGAATTCGATTACCATCGAACGTAGGCCTATCTAAGAATTATTAATTATTCATCGCATCGCGCACATTTCACCTAATCGCACGATTATTCAACACTAGCCTCGTCCGACTATCGAGATCGATCGATCGATCCGATTTCTTTGAATAACCCGCTAGATTTATCGAACGACACACGACCGCCTTTTACGGCGTTACGAAGGATGCGTCGTTCCCTTTATCGCACGCTGCCGACGAGTAATTACGGAGAGCAGCGCCGCAACCGCACGGCGATGCGGTCGCTGCGACGCGCGCAGCGTCGTTCGGATGCTTTTCTAAATTGTAGGTCGAAGTCGAGGAGGGAAAAAATGAAGGGTATCGCGTCACTCGAGACAGGTGAGTGATCGTCTCGTCCCATAACGTTCCGTGCTTATACCGAACGCATTATCGACAGTCCTTCTTCGTCGCTCGTAACGCGATACCTCGAAGCTACATCATCGCTCCTCCTGCGCTTCGACGTCGACTGTACGAGCCCGATGTCACCTCGTCGCGAGAACACCGCCGCGGTCGAGAAAAAAGAAAGAGTAAATCCCCTCGTCTCAATCCTTCGCGCGCGCCGCGCGATTTTGCCTCGAAATCGAGTTTCGTCCCCGCGATACCATCTCGAGGCGGGATGACGCTGCAGCCTGTATCGTGCGAGGCGAGCTTGCGCGCGTTCGGCGTATCGCACCATCAGCGAGTTACCGCGCCGCGGCACACCACTCTCGAGAGCAGCGAGCGACAGCTACAGTTTACCCTGATAGCGAGAGAGAAAGAGAGAACGAGTTCGTCCGACGAGCAGAAACGAAGCGAGTAGTCGAATCGCGTCGCCGTATTCTAACGAGATGGAAAGTGAGCGAGTATACGCGTGCGGTGTTACGGTTAGCGATCCTCTCCTCTCACCTTCCGCCTATCCCTCTCCAGCTTCCCATCCGTGAGACGCGCGGGGCTTCGACGGAAAAGCGCGTCGTCGCGATCCCTTCGCGTGCGCGCAGCTAGTCGGAGAACCTCTTCGCGATGCACCTGACGCGATCCTATCGGGCGCGGCTTTACGAGCCCGCGGCGGCGACGGACCTTGCGAAATCCGCGCGCATTTTATCGCCGGGCAGAGGTGGGCGGACGAGCCGCGCCGTGACTTCTGCCGGGGATACGGGTGTATATACGCGGTGTGTAACGTTACGACGCGTGTAATGCCGGTGCGGATGTTCTCTCGCGGCCGTACGTCCCTATAGCGGAGAATTTGTGGAGCGCGTCGTCGCTCCAGGCGCGAAGAGGATGCTGCAGCGGCGCGGCGGTGTTCGGTTGGATATCGGAGTCGATGGGCGTTATCCGAGAGAAATCTACCGATGTTGCAAAGAGTTGCTCGCGCGAATTAAGAGAGGGGAGGGGGAGCGAAAAATAAACTCATCTCGGAATTAACATCGATTCGACACGCTGGAACGTATATCGTCTAAATTCCGAACCCGATTTTATTCGTAGTAAGGAGAGAAGTAGGAATTCTTTATACGATTTTTTATATAACAATTCATACCCGTGAACTGCACTCATCGTGAGAAAGACTCAACTCTCTCTCTCTCTCTCTCTCTCCTTCTCTCTCTTAGCTCTTGCGTGCTCAAAAGATTCGTAGTTGCGCCTCACCCTGTCATTACTGCAAAAACGCACGATTTACACCGCGTCTGTCGCGGCGGCGAGACGAAGGGAGCCGGCGCGGCGTCGTGAAGAGGCGAGGGCTCGCGCGACCTTGCGTCCGTCGAAACGGAAGAGAGAGGGCGGAGAGAGAAATGAGGGGAAAAAAGAGGGAGCGCGGAGCGCGAGAAGCCGGTCCCTCCGTCTAATCGTTCGCCGCGTACGCTCCTACGCGGGTACATAGCATGCCAACGCGCCCCGAAGGAAACCTTGAAGTCGCGGGGAACGAATCCTGGATAAACCGTCCACGTTGCGCAACAGCTTCGGCCGAGTCCGTTTCCTCTAATGACCATTCGTCATTTGTCAACCGTTAATTTTAAGCCGCCGCGTTCTGCATGTTCGACAAATTGGGCCTGGCTCCGGGTTTTTAGCGCGGCCTTGCGCGCGATAACTTCGCGTTGCGCAATTTTGGCTATGCTGAATTCAAAGCGAGAGAGAGGGAGAGAGGGGACTAGCCGTTGTCGCGCGGAGCGCTTGCGAGGTGGAGGGGGTGGTAATTGGACTCGTTCTGGACCGCGGGCAGCTTCCGCCTGAGCGCACCTTAACGCACCGATCACCGCGTATTTGTTGCCGCTGGAGTGGATCGAGCGGTTATCGATCGAGATCAACAGCGAAATCTATCGATGGGAGTTGAAATGAGAATTTATCGGAGCAGGCACCGAGCGGTGGAAGGGAGCTTTGTTAAAATCTAGAAAGTGGTTCGCGTGTGAAATGCAAAATTAGTCGAAGGTGTTAGTTGAATTGCGATTAAATGGAAAAAAAAAGAACGAGGAAGAAAAGAGAATGGAAAAAGAAATCAAGGCAACTTATGTGCTATTATAACGGGTGTAAATGTTGCGATAAATCCACCAGCAGAAATTTGGGTTACCGGAAATTGAAAAGCTTGGACGCGCGGTTAGAAGTCATGAAGTTTCTTGTATTCTGCGGATCGCTTCTGTTCGTTTCTCCGCGCTGCAACTGATTTCGCGCGGTTTCTTCCGCGAATCTCCCCCGCCGTCCGTTCAAGCGAGGAACACGCCGCTTCCGCGAACGCAATCTCGATCTGACATCGTAATTTAACAATCGCGCCCATTCGCGGAAATACGACGACCGGTATTACGCGAAAGGGAAGTCGCGCTTCGCTTTCGGGGCAGTTGATATAAGAAAGGGAAGTTCGATATCTGTATTCCCGTTGAATTACTCGTATAATTGCTTAGAAAATATTTCTGTATCAGCACGATTCTAATCTCTCATTTTTGTTTTCTGTTCCAGGTGAGTTCTGTTCCAATTCGAACTTTTCATCCCGGTAAGTCGTATTCTCTCTCCCGCGTGAAATTTTATCGTCGATCGCATTTCGCGTTCGCAGCTCCGATCGTGAGTGCTCTCGCGCGATACGGTAATTATCGCCATCGGCCCCAGCGATCTTCTCCTCGCTCGCTTCTCTTCCTCTCCGCGTCTCGCGGCTCAATCTAGTAGCGCCAAAGACGAAGAGACCGCGGCGGGGCGCGTCGTTCGTCTTTTCGATGCGAGACGCGACGCGATATACGTATATATATATACGCGCGCGGTTCGTTCGCGTTTAATTAAAAGGAACAAGAGAACGCGCGATAAATCAGCCGCGCGTATAACCTTTTCTCTACGTGCCGCGCAGAGACAGTGAGCAATTAGTTCGGCTAATTAAGGATCGGCTGTCGATACTTTGTCGAGTTAATTTGGTTCACGCGTCCACTTTCGACTCGGCGTCGAATCCGATCGAGCTGGCCTCGCGAAATGAAATATTTGTCGCGTCAATCCCGGGACCGCGGAATCGATCGGGTTGCGCAAGATCGCTCGGCGCGGCTACAGGTACTCCGCTCGCGGCATCCGCGTCGATTCACGGGAAATGAAATCCGACGCGAAAGAAGATCGATGCATCCGTTCGAACGCGAGCTTCGAAATTCTCCCGTCGAATGGGAGAAAACGTAATACGACTCGTCCTAAATCCAGCGCGAAGACGTAGGAGCGCGAACGCGCGTGCACGAGCCCAGAGACCCGTAACAGCGAACCATTAACGCCCGCCCGGTTCACTCTCTCTCTCTCTCTCTCTATAATCGTAAATTCCCCTTGCAATTATCGTCGTAAATTGCCTTCCTACGCATTCCCGTGAAGGAGGAACGACCGAGACAAATTTTACTCGCCGACCGTTCATGCGGATTTATGCATTTTATCGGGGAGTTTAATACGCGGACTCGCGCGAAACGACGCCGAAGATCATCCTCGTTACTCGTCATCGCACCGACGCGCGCCACTCGTACGCCGGAGCGTCCGTAAAAGGATTCGGCGAGGACTGGTCGTCGTTGAATTTATCGAAGACCACAGTGGTGCTGCCTCCCACGGTAATCGGGATTGTTTATTTAATCAGTGGACGCGGTCGTTGTTATTATTTATTTTATTACTCCATCGTCGGGGCTCCTACCACCGCAGCACTACAGCGCGCCGTTGCTCCGATACGCTTGAATGCAGGCGATCTATCCCGTATACCGAGCGGATGCGACTGTTCGATCTCACAGTCGACCTTCCGATCGGCGGTTCAATTAAGAGCTTGGTTAACGACCGCCGGTGATCGGGATGACCGACTCGACCGATTAATTAATTTGGTTCGTTTATCAGGTACTCGATGCTCTCACCTTTGCGAGAGGCAGGAGTGAGTTTCTTCAATCCTTGTCGTATACTTTTTGGATTTTTCAAAATTTCTCGCGCCGCCGCTATAGATACCTACGCCGTGAATTCTGATCACGTACAGTTGTGCAGGGGCACGGGATCTTGTGCCGCGTTATCGATACCGATACCGATTTAATTATAACTAAATTCCTTCCGTACGACAAAGGACATATATTTTTTCTTCGCTTCGCCTCGAGAGCGTCTCGAGTTTTTTTTTTCATCATTGTCCAAAGGCTCCAAACGTGAAATGAAATCCCAATTCCGAGCCTTAATTCTCCCATTAGACGACACCCGCAACGCGACTGTCCCGCAATTAGAACGCGGGTTTAGATTTATATTACAGTCACCAGCGATTTATGGATACTCGATTGACTTTCTATGTAGGATGGAGAGGACGACGCGACGTTGCGCAAAATATGATTATCGCAAATCTCGCTCGCACGGCTCTTTCCGCGTGCGCCGACGCCGCAAAATCTTTGCGGCGAGCGTCATCTCGGCGCCGTTCCCTCGTCTGACAAGGACAAAGCGACGTCTTCGCACCCCGTGTACGGGCGTCGTTAAACATTCGTCGCACTCTATTCGTCTCCCTGCTTGTCTCCCTCTCACCCGATCGCATCGACACCTCTGCCGATATAGACGCGAGATTTACAAGATACTCTGAATAGAATGGATCGTTATCGCGAGAATCCTTCTTCCTTTTTATTCCTCGAATCAAATTCTCCATAACGAATGAGACTAGTACCACTTATTCTCACCAGCACGATGTTGATGGGAAAACTATCGAGTTGGCTATTCAACCAACATACTTATTTTTCAAAAAAATAGAGTTTATGATCTCGTTATACTTGTGTAACTCGCCAAGATATCATAAAGCGAACTAAGAGTATATTTTTCCACGATATACCTATTACTCGTCTGACGAAACTCTATGGCGAGAGTTCTAACGAGATATCATCGACCTCGACTAATAAACATTTAAAGCGACGTCCCGAGAGTCTAGTTAGTCGCGATCTCGAAGCAACATCTATCACGCCCCTCCGCGGTCTATCGCGACGTATAATTCAAAACCTCCTCGAACGCTCGATCATCAGGAATCACGAGGAGATTGCTGATCCTCTTCTTCTTTCGACTCCTCCTCCTCCTCTCTGTTCGTCGTCAGATATAATAAAGTTCTCTCCCCCTGATTCGTCCGATCCGCGCGCTCTCGCGAACGCTTCGAAACGCTCTCGTGTCCAGTCGCGGACGATCCTTTCTCTAATTTATTCTAATGGTATGCCGCCCCGACAATGAGGCACAACTCATCCCGGCATCCACCTACACCTCCGTCCCCATCACGGTGAACGCACAATGCTATCTCGTCCGCGCGCCGGCGTTTCTGTCTCGTCCCCTTCTTCCGCACGGGCTGCGGCAGTCGCCCTTCGCGAAGTGGAATACTTCGCGCGCTGCACTTGCGGATGCAGAGGGACCTTTGAAATGCTCATATCCGTCGCTGTAATAGGGGCAACTGATAATTGTGATTTTATTTGGGAAGAAATGAGAACCACTGTTCTTTTTCAACGGGATGGGACTTATTACAACTTACTTCAATGACACGATTAGGTATATAGGTGACATAAAAAGAATAAGTATTTTTTCTAAGATTAGCGCGAAATTAAAGTCTATATTTTTACTGTCATTATGTTCCAACAAATATTGATTTGAACGCTCGATATACCCATCAAAAGTATATCACGTACGAGTGAAGAGATAAAATATGAAAATTGCGAGAATCGTTATTTTAATAACTTTCAGCGCTACACTTGTTATAGCGACTTTGCGCCTAGCATGAGGTATCGTGTCCGGACTTTCCTTCAGGATAATCGACCTTATCTCCGACATGCTATTTCTACTGTAATCTTCCCAATTCAAATTTCTTATGTCGAAATCGAAAGTTTGCTTGTCGATCGACGACAGCTTGTTGCGAAGCAGCTCCACGTTTTTCGCATGGAATTTCCATTCGTTGTTCATGAAATATCGGTAAACGTCAACAGCGCTGTGGACCTTAGCAAGAATTCTCCGGTAGCTGCAAAAAAATTGGAAATATGAGAATGTCTTCAGAACATATTTTATCAATCGTTAAATTGAACGTACCGTGGTTTTCCCCCGATAAGATACACGAAAATATCTGCAACCAACGCCGGCGCGCGCTCCAATACCACTTGCGTAATAATGTGTTTCTGTCGATTCGAGTTAACATTCACGTACGGTATCATGAAGAAAGTGCTGCTTGGGATCTGACGACACATTTCGTTGCCGTAATCCATAAACTGCTTCCAAGTACAGGGCGCGAAGGGCTCCGAAGTGCAGTTATACACAACAAGGTCCGGTCCGAATTCTCGGCTCTGTCCTAAAATACACTGTGTATTTACCGTCGCGAAAAATATTTCGGCAGAACTATAACGAGTATGTCGGTATTTTAAGGCGGGACAGGGCGATGTGTTCGATTTAACGCGGAATTACCTGTGGACCAAGCTGCGGCAATGATCATGTTAATACAAGCATCTACAGGGATCAAATCGATGACATAGTTCGGATTGCCATACATAGTCTTCCAGAATCCTTTCATGGCTGCAGCTTCGAGCCCGGCGATACCGTTGGCACTGTCGACCCACCCAGGATACGGCTCCTTCCAGCATCCCGAGACAATAGAAGGCCTGACGATCGTTACTGGCAATTCACAGGCGTATTTGGCGACTACGCTTTCCGCTATTGCCTTCGTAAAGGAATAAGTATTCGGCCAATCCTTCTTCAATCTACGAATAACGAAACAATATTGAACCACGCGTATTCGCGACGATCTCCAAGTACTGATTTTTACCTGGGCACGAGATACTCCAACTCGTCGTCGTCCAAATTGACAGCCAATTGGTTCAACTTTTCGATATCCATAGGGGGTGGATATATCTTCTCCTCGATGATCGACTTATTGCAGTTCGAATAAGCAGTCGACACGTACACGACGGACTCGATTCTTTTCATTTCGCGGCAAAGTTCCAGCACCGCTCTTGTCCCGTTAACGTTTATCGCCATAGACACTCTCAGGAAGTCGTTGAATCTTACCGTAGCGGCTACGTGAAAGACCACCGAGATGCACTCCAGCAGAAGCTGTCTATCCTCGCGGGCCATACCCAGATCGGGCTGAGACAAATCTCCCGATACGATCTTTAATTTGCCAGCAAGGTCGCGCTGTTCGTTCCGACTGCGATTAAAAATGCTAGACGCTAAGATTTTCTGCAGCCTTTCGCGCGGTTCGACTTCACGTTTTGGCCTCATCAGTACGTAGATCTGATCGAGGTCAGGGCAAGAATACAGCAACTTCTCGATCAAGACTTTGCCCAAGAATCCCGTGCCTCCCGTGATGAAGACCGACTTATCGGCCAACCACGAAGCTATATCCGATTGATCTTTCATGATTAATCACCGGTGAAGAACGTAAAGATAATTTGCGAAAATCCGTTACACTGCTCCACGCCCGATTTTGAACTTTTCGCGCAGAGCCTCCGCTCTCAGTTATCGACTCGCATCTTGGAAGAGTTTTAGGTAGACTGTCATCGACTAGTCGTCGTACTCCTCTCTTAATCCTCTAACGCCCGAGAATTTTTTTTCTTGGATTTTGGACACTTTCTAGTATGTTAATCAGTGTTGTTTGAATACACACTATGAGCCTTACACGATGTTGCCAAACCTCTTCCACCGATTTGTCGCGACAAGAAGCGTTTCGGGTATTTCATCGTAATAACACGGCAGACAAAGTCGCGCGCGAAAGCGTTACATATATGTAGTTGTAGGCGTTAGAGGGTTAAGCTAAAAGCAGGGAGCAATATTTTGTACATGCAGGAGGATACTAACTTAAGCTTATTTCTTTTGAGAAAAAGGTGAGCAAAGTCTGACGTCTCTAAAATTTGCTTCTTCCGGATTCTCAGTTAAATATTATTCAATGTTGACGATAACCAAATCCATATTCATCGTAGTATTTCGTAACGCAACCGCTTAGCATTCTCGTCTATCTTTTTATTTCGCGACTCGAAAATCAATCTTGTCGATATGTACCTACATATGTATTTAAAAATGCCGTGAGGTCGGTGGATGGAATTTGTGCATCTCTCGATGCGCTGTCATCGTCACCGCGCCATGCACACACTTAAGTGCAGTCCCGACTTTTTTCGGTTTCATATATCTCATTACATCACGAGCGACACAATGAAGCAGATCTCATGGAACTGCAATTTGCGCGAACGCAACGATCTGATCGCAGAAAATCGAAACCCGACCGCGTGCCCCGAATGTGGAGCGTTTAAAGCCCGCGTCCGTCGGACAAACCGCGCACGGCGTCCCACGAAGCGACGGGGAGCTCACCTCTTATACGATGCTTCCTCATCCGACCACAATACCGCGATAGTTCGGTCGTAAATGTTATGAATAGTCCCGTGTAACACGGATCTGGTTCCAGATGACGCACCGCGGGTGGGAGTTGTCTTCTATTAATGTCGTACCGATTTAATTATAATTAAATTATCGGTCTTCCGTACGACAAAGGACATATATTTTTTCTTCGCTTTGCCCCGAGAACGTCTCGGGTATCTTTTTTGTTATCATCGTCCAAAGGCTCCGAACGTGAAATGAAATCCCAATTCCGAGCCTTAATTCTCTCATTAGACGACACCCGCAACGCGACTGTCCCGCAATTAGAGCGGGTTTAGATTTATATTACAGTCACCAGCGATTTATGGATACTCGATTGACTTTATATGTAGGATGGAGAGGACGACGCGACGTTGCGCAAAATATGATTATCGCAAATAGCTCGCACGGTTCTTTCCGCGTGCGCCGACGCCGCAAAATCTTTGCGGCGAGTGTCACCTCGGCGCCGTTTCCTCGGCTGACAAGGACGAAACGACATCTTCAGATATGACGCACTCCGTGTATAGGCGTCGTTAAACATTCGTCGCACTCTATTCGTCTATCTGCTTGTCTCCCTCTCACCCGATCGCATCGACACCTCTGCCGATATAGGCGCGAGATTTACAAGATACTCTGAATAGAATGGATCGTTATCGCGAGAATCCTTTTTCCTTTTTATTCCTCAAATCAAATTCTCCATAACGAATGAGACGAGTACCACTTATTCTCACGAGCACGATGTTGATGGGAAAACTATCGAGTTGGCTATTCAACCAACATACTTATTTTTCAAAAAGAATAGAGTTTATGATCTCGCTATACTTGTGCAACTCGCCAAGATATCATAAAGCGAACGAAGAGTATATTTTTCCACGATATACCTATTACTCGTATGACGAAACTCCATAGCGAGAGACCTAACGAGATATCATCGACCTCGACTAATAAACATTTAAAGCGACGTCCCGAGAGTCTAGTTAGTCGCGATCTCGAGGCAACATCTATCACGCCTCTCCGCGGTCTATCGCGACGTATAATTCAAAATTTCCTCGAACGCTCGATCATCAGGAATCATGAGGAAATTGCTGATCCTCTTCTTCTTTCGACTCTTCCTCCTCCTCCTCCTCCTTCTCTCTATTCGTCGTCAGATATAATAAAGTTCTCTCCCCCTGATTCTTCCGATTCGCACGCTCTCGCAAACGCTTCGAAACGCTCTCGTGTCCAGTCGCGGACGATCCTTTCTCTAATGTATTTTAATGGTATGCCACCCCAACAGTGAGGCACAACTCATCCTCGTATCCACCTACACCTCCGTCCCCATCACGGTGAACGCACAATGCTATCTCGTCCGCGCGCCGGCGGTTCTGTCTCGTCCCCTTCTTCCGCACGGGCTGCGGCAGTCGCCCTTCGCGAAGTGGAATACTTCGCGCGCTGCACTTGCGGATGCAGAGGGACCTTTGAAATGCTCATATCCGTCGCTGTAATAGGGGCAACTGATAATTGTGATTTTATTTGGGAAGAAATGAGAACCACTGTTCTTTTTCAACGGGATGGGACTTATTACAACTTACTTCAATGACACGATTAGGTATATAGGTGACATAAAAAGAATAAGTATTTTTTCTAAGATTATTGCGAAATTAAAGTCTATATTTTTACTGTCATTATACTCCAACAAATATCGATTCGAACGCTCGATATACCCATCAAAAGTATATCACGTACGAGTAAACTCTTGAAAGAGATAAAATATGAAAATTGCGAGAATCGTTATTTTAATCACTTTCAGCACTACTCTTATTATAGCGACTTTGCGCCTAGCATAAGGTATCGTGTCCGGACTTTCCTTCAGGATATTCGACCTTATCTCCAAAATGCTATTTCTACAGTAATCCTCCCAATTCAAATTTCTTATGTCGAAATCGAAAGTTTGTTTGTCGATCGACGACAGCTTGTTGCGAAGCAGCTCCACGTTTTTCGCATGGAATTTCCATTCGTTGTTCATGAAATATCGGTAAACGTCAACAGCGCTGTGGACCTTAGCAAGAATTCTCCGGTAGCTGCAAAAAAAAATTGGAAATATGAGAATGTCTTCAGAACAAATTTTATCAATCGTTAAATTGAACGTACCGTGGTTTTCCCCCGATAAGGTACACGAAAATATCTGCAACCAACGCCGGTGCACGCTCCAATACCAGTTGCGTAATAATGTGTTTTCGTCGATTCGAGTTAACATTCACGTACGGTATCATGAAGAAAGTGCTGCTCGGGATCTGACGACCCTGTTCGTTGCCGTAATCCATAAACTGCTGCCAAGTACAGGGAGTGAAGGGCCCCGAAGTGCAATTATACACAACAACGTCCGGTCCGAATTCTCGGCTCTGTCCTAAAATACACCGTGTATTTACCGTCGCGGTAAATATTTCGGCAGAACTATAACGAGTATATATCGGTATTTTAAGGCGGGACGGGGCGATGTATTCGATTTAACGCGGAATTACCTGTGGACCAAGCTGCGGCAATAATCATGTTAATACAAGCATCAACAGGGATTAAATCGACGACACAGTTCGGATTGCAATACATGGTCTTTAAGAATCCTTTCAAGCCTGCAGCTTCGAGCCCGGCGATACCGTTGGCACTGTCGACCCACCCAGGATACGGCTCTTTCCAGCATCCCGAAACAATGGAAGGCCTGACGATCGTTACTGGCAATTCACAGGCGTATTTGGCGACTACGCTTTCCGCTATTGCCTTCGTAAAGGAATAAGTATTCGGCCAATCTTTCTTCAATCTACGAATAACGAAAAAATATCGAACCACGTATATTCATGACGCTCTCCAAGTACTGATTTTTACCTGGGCACGAGATACTCCAACTCGTCGTCGTCCAAATTGACAGCCAATTGGTTCAGCTTGTCGATATCCATAGGCGGTGGATATATCTTCTCCTCTATGATCGACTTATTGCAGTTCGAGTAAGCAGTCGACACGTACACGACAGACTCGAGTCTTTTCATTTCGCGGCAAAGTTCCAGCATCGCTCTGGTGCCGTTAACGTTTATCGCCATGGAGACTCTCAGGAAGTCGTTGAATCTTACCGTAGCGGCTACGTGAAAGACCACCGAGATGCACTCCAGCAGAAGCTGTCTATCCTCGCGAGTCATGCCCAGATCGGGCTGAGACAAATCTCCCGATACGATCTGTAATTTGCCAGCAAGATTGCGCTGTTCGTTTCGACCGTGATTAAAAATGCTAGACGCTAAGATTTTCTGCAGTCTCTCGCGCGGTTCGACTCCACGTTTTGGCCTCATCAGTACGTAGATCTGATCGAGGTCAGGGCAAGAATACAGCAACTTCTCGATCAAGACTTTGCCCAAGAATCCCGTGCCTCCCGTGATGAAGACCGACTTATCGGCCAACCACGAAGCTATCTCCGATCGATCGTTCATGATTAATCACCGGTGAAGAACGTAAAGCTAATTTGCGAAAATCTGTGACACTGTTGCACGTCCGATTTTGAACTTTTCGCGCACAGCCTCCGATCTCAGTTATCGACTCGCATCTTGGAAGAGTTTTATGTAGACTGTCATCGACTAGTCGTCGTGCTCCTCTCTTAAGCTAAGAACAGCGAGCAATATTTTGTGCATATGCAGGGGGATACTAACTTAAGCTTATTTCTTTTGAGAAAAAGGTGAGCAAAGTCTAACGTCTCATAAATTTGCTTTTTCCGGATTTTCAGTTAAATATTATTCAATGTTGACAATAACCAAATCCATATTCATCGTAGTATTTCGTAACGCAACCGCTTAGCATTCTTGTCAAACTTGTTATTTCGCGCCTCGAAAATCAGTCTTGTCGATACTATTTAAAAATGCAGTGAGGTCGGTGGGTGAAATTTGTGCATTTTGCTCGATGCGCTGTCATCGTCACCGCGCCATGCACACGCTTAAGTGCAGTCCCGACTTTTTTCGGTTTCATATATCTCATTACATCGCGAGCGACACGATGAAGCGGATCTCGTCGAACAGCAATTTACGCGAACGCAACGATCCAATCGCAGAAAATGGAAACCCGACCGCGTGCCCCGAATGTGGAGCGTTTAAAGCCCGCGTCCGCCGGACAAACCGCGCGCGGCGTGCCACGAAGCGACGGGGGGCTCCCCTCTTACACTATGCTTCGTCATCCGGCCACAATACCGCGATAGTTCGGTCGTAAATGTTATGAATAGTCCCGTGTAACACGGATCTGGTTCCAGATGACGCGCCGCGGGTGGGAGTCGTCTTCTATTAACGTCATATCGCGGGACGCTCGAGACCGCGGGACTCCAGAGGAAGAGGAAGAAAGGGGTTCCGCTTTGCGAAGAGCGTCGACGAGAGACGAAGAAACGGATATATATATATATATATATATATATATATATATATATATATATATATGTATAAAGAGACTCGTGGCGATCGAGCATCGCGCGCGAGCCCATTGATATGCCGTTATTTGGGACGTCGATTTGAATACGAAGCGAAGAGGGTCCGGGGAGATCCGACGACGAAGCGGCAGTTTCTCTCCTAATGGCTTTGCGGCTCCGGGGACAAAAGGATCGGCCCGACGAACCCTCGTCGCGCGATAATCGTCTTCGCGTTGAATCGCGATCGTGGGAGGGGTTGCAAGTGGCCGATCGTGTGACGTATAGCTGTGGGCTTTGAAGATGTTCGTGGCTCACTGGTTGGCTTTCAGTTGCCTTTAATACAGACTCGCCTTTGCTCGTCTATCGTCGTATCAAAGAATTCTCGAATCGCGATCATGAGAAACGTTGCTATTCATTGATAATTCAAAGGAACATCGAGAAATCCATGATTTTCTAAGGAAAACCACAGTAAGTGCGAGTGCGCCGATCCCAAAGAAAGAATAATCGCATTCGCACGATTTACGGCCGCATCTTCTCACCGTTCGGCGCGTTAAAAACGAGATCGTTCGGGCGGAGCAAGGAGTCTTTTATCGGATTTACGCGCGATATCGAGGCGCTCTCATAAGCGCGCGCTGTGTATTGCTCCGGCAATACGGGGACGGGTTCAAAGAGATGGCAAATAGAGGGAGAGAAGCAGAGCTGACCGGTGCCGAGCTCCTTAATTGCCAGTCGATCCGTCGTAGAAACTTCCTGAGTGGGTACTTCTTCGATTCTCGATTCAGAGTGGAAAGCAGAGGTAACGTTCTCTCCTTGAACTGCGCGCAAGATACTTTGGGTTTTAATTAAGTATGCGCGATGGTCTCTTTCATTACCTCGAGTGCCTCGATTAAAATCATATCAAGCTGCAATTCGAATCCAAATTTTTCCAATACTCGCACGGAAAAAAAATAAATCGTAGCATTTGCAAAGTTTGTGGTAAATTTCGGGGCAAGACCAATTTATTATTACGATAACTAGAATTTTAGTAAAAATTACAGCAATGTTTGCAGCTTCTACAAATTTTACTATAATTTTTGCTAAAATATAGTAATAATAAATTGGCTTCGTCCCGAAATTTACCGCAAACTTTGTAAATGCTACGATTAATTTGTTCCGTGCGAACTCAACAAACGATCACGCGTTCTCGACAGCCAGCGCGCGGCATCTCTTCCCCGCCCATCCGTGCTATACCGCGGAAGTGCACAATTCTCGAGGAAGAATCCGATCGCTTCGCAGCCGGCGGAGGATCGCCGCGGCAGTTACCGATGAAGAAATTGAAATAAATTACGCACTCGTCAGGTTGCGCGCGCAGCTCTCTAGCACCTTCGCTACGACCTATAGTATGGTAATTTGGCCGTGCGACCCCCAAGTGCCCTTTGATAATAACGTCGGTACGCCGCGTACAAGAGGCGGCGGTGGCGGCGGCGCTAGACGAGGAGGGAGGAGCGCGGGCGGCGGGAGTGGTACTGCAGGTGAACCAGGAACTCGCCTCGTGCCCGTCTGCGATCCTCGACCCGTGCCGTGCCGTACCGTGCCGCGTACACCTCTCGGCGAGGACGCGGACGCCTTCGATCTTTACGCTTGGTTACGAAACCATCGCATCGCGCGAGGAACGACCGCGTCGATCGAGAGCGTCACGAGAGCGAATCGACGCACCGCGGATCCCCGGGGCGAATGCTTGGCACGCGCGCGGGCAGCGTGCAATTTGGAAACAGCTGTTCGATCGAAGGTGTGTCACGTGAGGCTGAACTGACTCGCCAGGAAGGAAACTCGAGTCGCTATTATCTCCATTATCAATGAACCTACATCGATATAAGACTTTATTATAGATGAAAATGTAATCTCCAAAAAACCATTATACAAGTATGAGCCTAAAGCTCATAGATGCTAAGATAATCGGAATTGGAATTTCTTTCCTGGCGAGTAAGTTTAGCCCCATGTGTGTGTGGTGTGTATTTCTTTACCGAACAGCTCGTTCGATTTTGATATCAGATATATATGCGACTCGACCGCGTTATCTTCGTACCCATCCGCGTATCGTTCTCCGATCGGTAGTACCTACGTCTGATCCAATTTAACGCGTATATGTATACGACGCGTGAGGCGCCGCACACGCGTCACTTTCTTCGATTACCATAACGAGCGACACATCCGAGGGGTACACACCCATACGCCGCGGTCATACACGGTCCGCCGAGTCTAACCGAGCGATCCTTTGCCATTTGAGGTAGGATCGTAGTCCCGGCGCGCCGATCTGGCACACTTCGTGCACACCCGGGGCACACGTATGCCCCGAGCATCGCGCACGAGCTCGAAATTTACGGCACGCGAGCATCGGCCGCCTCTCCGTCGCTCGCATCTCCCGGTGCGCCTTGCGCAACCGCGTCGAAGAGGCTACGGCTGCACCCAGTCACCCGCTCTCCTCCTATCCCCGCACTCGCGCGTATATACCGATCCTCCGTACACCCGTCCACCTACCGATGCAGCCCGTCCGCGCATAACGTCGTCTACCGTGTGTATGATACCTGCCTACGTGTCTCTGTTACTCCGCGGGTTATACTACCCGCGATCGAGGTATTCGATCGGCAGGTAACTTCGTCGTCGGCGTCGTCTGGTGCCGTTGTACAGTTCTGATTAACGGGCTACTCGGGTTATCCGGTGTCTTCTACACGCGCGAGTCGTTTCGCATTGTCGTCTCTCCGCAGGCCGCATAAATCTAGCCGATCTTCGTGTCTCGCGCGCGCGCGCTGCATCGTGCATCGTCGCGCGGTTACGTGCTGCGGTGGTACCGGTAGTATGTACACCGGGTACCACGGAGGGATTGATTTTTGACGGAGATTTTGGGGGTTGACACGTGTGATGGATCTCTGTGAAAAGATTTGAGATCATTTTTTTTTATACTTCATTAGACATATCGCACGTTTGTGCTGCAATGGCGTCATAACTCAAAATTAGAATTATCCAAAGCGACGACTTTTTCAAAGTTGAATTATTATATTATACGAGCGTTGACCATTTGCTGCCAAATTATGATAATTATCGTAATCTGGCAGCAAATGGTCAACGCTCGTATAATATAATAATTCAACTTTTAAAGTCGTTGCTAGGGACAATTCTAATTTTGAGTTATGACACTATTGCAGCAAACGTGCGATATCTGTAACGAAGTACATATTTCAATCTGAAATTATGAGATTGAAGTATCGATTTCACGCAAAACAAACGGCAATCTTCGAATGAACGAATAAACCTGAGAGAGCGTCCGTCAACGCGTTCTCGTCGGACCGCGAAAATCGGGTCGATCGAGCAACCCGCGCCGGGAGCTCGTATCGAGGATCCCGAGATCCGCCACTGTGTGTGTGTATACCAGTGATTTTTTGCGAATCGCCGTTCCGTAAACGGCTTCATCCGAACGGCAATACAATCCGGTCGTTAGCTATTCGTTATCTTCGATCGTAATCCGCGGAGCCTCGGCGCAGGAGACGCGTGCTACGAGACGTTCCTCCGCGAGTAACGAAGTAAATCAGCCGCCGCGGAGAGAGACCCGGAGCCGCGCGCGGGGCCTTAGTATTCCTTCTGCGTCAAATGTGAACTCGTGCCGCTAACTATGCGCCGCTCTTCTCCTTTCGCTACGGCGGGCAATATTATGGAAATCCGAGCGCGCGCTCGTCGAAGTAACGATCTACCGACGACTCTTATTTGTATCGCAACCACTCGCAAATGGCAGCTAATCATCATCATCCTTCGGGTTATATTTAGAGATCCACCCGTCTCTTCGAGAGAAACTCCGCCGACTATCTCGAGCGTTCGCTGCCTCGCTGTTCTGAATGCCTGCTCGTGCGATGGAATCGCGGCCGATCGATCTTATCTATACGGAAGCGCTAAAGGACGCGCGCGCATCTCGGAACGTTTCCAAACTCTCCTTCGCGATATCCTTCGTGTATTCGCGCGGTATACCGAATGCGAGTAATCGATAGCGTGTATACCGAGGCAGTGCGGCAAATTGAGCTAATGTGTCACTGTACATCTCCCTCTTCTATAGGGTAGACTGAGGCGAATCGGATCATAAGACGAATCAGAGAGAGTACAGATCTATGTATATTTGTAGAGTGGCGGGGCTAATTGATCTAGGGTGCCAAAAAAATCTTTCCCAGGAAAATAAGAAAAACTGCCCATCAGTGAAACCAAATTGACATTTGACCACCTTTTGACGGCTTATATTTATTACGAAAAGGAAAACGCATTGGCACTTAAATCATATAGCTTTGCATTGGCCTTGGCGCATAGGTCATTTTGTAGAAAAAATCCGAAATCATGGAATTTTGGCACTTAGATCAATTAGCCCCGCCACTCTACATTTCTAAAATTTTGTTGAAAATGAGCATTTCGATCGTTCGTATCACTTCGTTTCTCTCCAATTAAGTAACGCGAACGATCGAAATGCTCATTTTCGCCGTGATTTAAGAAATATCGATTTACGATCTGATTCGCCTCGGTCTACTGCCCTGCCTCGACTTCGAGAATCGACTTGATACACCCTCGCAACTCCCTCCCACATATCTACGTTACACCGGTTCAACCCATCCAGTGAACACTGCCAATTTGCACGTACTTTGACCTCGCCCCTTTCATGTCGCATCGCTCCGAGTTATCTCGATATGCCACGTCAAAAAATAAAACGAAGAGCGTGCGAGCCACGGCTACGCGTCTCCGCTCGGCCGGCTGTCCGTGAATGGTCGAACACAGGGGCCGCTACCGCACGAAATATCGACATTTATCATTGGTACACAACGCGCGCGGATCGAAAGGAAAAACCGCGCCGACACGAGCGCGCGGCCACGATCCAGGGACTATTTGTCGCCGGCCGGGTATCCGCTGGATCTTATCGGCGCGCTGGGGGGCGAGGAAAGGGGGGGAAATAAAGAGAGACGAAGAGAGAAACGGAGGTTGACTCTTGTTCGGGCGCCGCGCGCGCGCGTGCGGCGATTTTATCGTCGGACCTTCCTTCCACGGAGGAAGTTCGCGATCGCTCGAGGTGGCCGCCGCGGGTTGATTGCGCGCATAGGTGCCTGCTTATCCGCGCCAACTTGGACGCCGACAAAGCCTCGCACCTCTCGGCGCACCGCCGCCGCCGCCGCCGCCGCCGCCGCCGCCGCAACCGGTCGCACTTGCTCGGGATTTGCATCGCCTGTATTTATGGCTAGCGCGCGCGCTATTAGAGCGCGCCGGACGCCGTTGTAGTCGCTATTCAAGTCGTCGGAGAACAATACGCGAGGCGCGCGCGAACGGCATTTCGCGGGTGCGCGCTGTGCGCGCGTCCTCGCGTCATCTAATTCGCGCGAACGCGTGACGCGCATGGGAGATCGAGCGGGCGCGATCGCGGAGCGCGAGATCGTAGGTACGGTGCGCGCGGTTGAATAAGTGGAGCGGCGTGGCGAGTCGGGTGCAGCTGGTCAGCTGATGTGCACGGTAAAAAATGGGTGCTATAATTTAACACCGTCTCATCGGCGTGAATCTACATCCAGGAAAAAGGTCTGATTGAATACGAGCTTAATAAAAAAAATGTATTTGAGATGAATAGGAATTTATTCGCATTGAATAAAAGTTTATTTGAACTAGATAAATGTTTTACTAGGTTCGTACACGATTAAAAAGATGTGCCAAACATTTATTTCATTCAATTAGACTTTTGTTCGATGTGAATAAATTGCTATTTATCTTAAATCAATTTTTCTATCAGGTTCGTATTAAACTAGGGCTTTCCTCTTAGTGTACATGTACCGCATCTGGTTTCATTCAGCCTCATGCAGTTGTTATCCAACAGCAAAAGTGTCATTTAAAATGTTTAACCGGGTATAAAGGTACAATTATTACAGGAGGGGAGACTTGTGAGAGAACGGAATTTCTTTTTCATTTTGTAATCTTTTTACTCGCGATCCAAGAAATTTATCGCCGCGATATGACGGATCGACGAATATTTTACCCATTCGCCGCAGCGTCTTCTCTTATTTATCTGACAAAGTAACGCGTACGCGCGCGCCAACACTCGTACAGAGAGGAAGCGCGCTTTGTCGACATTTAAATCGTATAGGCTCGGGTGTCGCATAAATTCAGCGTCGCCGCTTGTATGCCGCGTCGAGGGAATGAGAAAGAAGCACCGACGCGCCGCAGAGTTTTTGCAACTGTCGCCGCAAAGACTTCGGCGTTCGAAGCTTCGAGTTATTCGTATGCGAAAATCCGCGCGACCGATGCGCGCCAGCGATATCTTATCGGTCGTGTAGGAGTAACGCGCGCGGAGCCGCCGCGGATGCGAGTGCGCGCGAGCCTCCGGTGGATAGATCACGCGCGCTCTCCGGACAAGCCCCGTAGGTAGTCTCGACGGGAAATAGGTATTCGTGTCGCGAGAGGGTAGATATAGATAATACCGAGGAAATTTTGCGGCGACTCTTCGCGGGGAGCCAATTGTATCGCCGCGATACGGGCGGACAGCGTCGCAACCGAGAGGAGGGATGAAATTCTCGCGGCGCTTCGATGCCGTGTCCGAGACTCAGCCACCCTCGTATGCGCGCACATCGCCGCGGGTAGACAGCTTTCTCGAATTTCTTCCTATCGCGCGTCGCGCGATAAGGAAGCTGATAAATTCACGTCGAGACGGCGCAACGGGTTCGTTAGAGGTTCGAGCGCTCGAAGAATTAGTACCCGCGTTTAGAATTTCGAATAAAAGATCGATCGAGGCCGAAGATTCTAAACGACCGTGGAAATTGAGCGACGTTAATCGCGCTTGGGTGGGCGAGAGGGAGGGAGAGAGAGGAAACGAGCTCTAAGATTCCCAATGGCAACGTTATACGAGACAACATCTTCGTAACCCCTAATGACTAATGAGATACAACGGTCATAAAATGACTCGGCCTACGCCCAACCCGCTAATCAGCCGGTACTAATTGCTCCGAGGCTGCGCGGTAAGGATCGTGCTCTCCGCCGGAGAGGATCGGCATCTGCATAAGGATTGACGGGGGGGAGAAGTCGATGAAATCGAACGAGCCTCGTAAAACGAGCGACGACGATATCTCTGTACATTGGAGCAATAACGACGAACAGTGCCATCCCGGCACTCGGACCGCGATCGTCGTCTCGTTAGCCGCGCGTTTCTTTCACCTAGATCGGCGAAGGCCGACGACGATTTCCTTGACCGAGCGGCGATAAAATACGCGTCTATACGATCAAGCGTTTCCAGTTGGACGATACGCGAAATATCGCATATATTTACAGGGTGTTCACGCCCAGGCTCCGCGAGTGGGTAGAGCCTTTTTCGAATTTGCCGCATGCACGAACCAATGGTGATCTCTGTAATTTGGTCTTCAGGTAATAGTAGCTCGCAGTGACAACAGGGAAGGTTAACCGAGCCGCTAGTTGATTTGTGCATACGGTAAATTCAAAACAGGCTCCACATACTCTCGGAGTCTGGACGCGAACACCCTGTATTTCGATCGACGCCGGCGTCTTTTACGTCGCTCTCGACCTCCGTGCCTGTATACGTCGCCTCGCGGGAACATACGCGTAGAACAAACGCGAGGCGTGTAATTGGTTCGCGAGCATTGGCCACGGCTCCGCGGCAAGAAGCGCTCTCCGCGCCGCATGGCGCCCGATGCATCATATTCTTGCGTCGATAACTCGGCCCGGTGTTTGCACTGAGGCCACGCAAGAAGGGCATTTCGCTACCGCTCGACAGGCAGCGAGCGTAAGAAAACTTGATTAACAACGGAGTAATAACACGCTATCTCCCTTCTACGCGCTTCATTGTCCGCGCGGCAAATGGCACCTGCGCGCCTATCATCTTCGCGGTGCTTCGGCTACAACCTGCAGAGGCGTTACGTCGAGTCGCTTCGAAGGCGAACGTCTCGACGCTCGATTCTCACTTCGTGCCGCCGGTCGACGGTTGCGCGCAATTAAAGTGCCACCGCGGTGACATCCATAAACGCAAATCCAAAGCTCAACTCGACCAGATCCTTTCTCAGGACGCGATCGACGCGTAGTCCTCGACCGCGTCCGCACGGTCCTCGCCTATCTGATTCATCGATGATTTAAACGGCACTTACGATTCGAACGCGTTCGTTAAACGCGGCGTAATAGTCGCGCGTTCGTCCTCTCATTTGCGTGCTGCTACGCGCATAAGTGTACCTCGTTAGTGGCGTAATTAATTCGACGCGCGGTGTCCGCGGGACCCGAAATGCCCCTGCGAATGCCGTTCGCTTATCGCATCTCCGAGCGTGTCCGACAACGGGTAATTTGCAGTGGGTGCCCTGGGATTGCTTCCCGGTGTCGCCACCCCTTCCGATTCGCTGCATTTTCAATGCATGCTCGAAATGTCGAATCGACGATTCCTCGATTCGTCTCTGTGCAGCGCGAAAAATACCGCGAAGCAGTCGTCGACGTCTCGGGAGGTCGTATACCACCGCGAGATGCGCGAGAGGAGGATGCCGCGGCGTATCACGGAAAGTGGCGTTGGATGGCAATTAGGAGGAGAGATAATCGCGGGATCATTGCCTGCATTCGAGATTGGCACGGACGCCTGACGCTTCTCAAACCCACACGCATAAGTCGTAGAATTATGCACCGCGTGAGCCGAGGGAGAAAGAGCGAATCTATTCGCAACTTTTTGCTCGTAAGCTGCAGGCCTCCTCCAGGGCGCTCTCCGTAAGTCATGTACGCTTGATCTCATCCGCGGTAACGATCCCGGCGCTTTCTTGTTTCGACGCCGTCGAGTTTGGCGCGGATGAGCTTTTATTTGATGTCGAGGGGACGCAGATATAATTCATTCGCAGAATGTACCCGGAACAACTTCTTTTTTGCTCGCGCTTCAACGTCCGCCCCTCTACGGTATCCAGTGCCACACCAATAACTATTATTTCTACTCGCCCTTCTTCTTCGTCTTCCTCTTCCGTATACCTTTAAACGCTATGACGCATCAATTACCGAGCCAATAACCAGTTATCTATTTTCCTTCGACACGACGATATCGTGGCACCAGCCGCTCCGTCGTCGGCGGGGATCCAATCGGCAAAATGCGGCGCGTGGAGAACGCGCTCATCGAGGGGATTCACCTGCCGGTGTCGAGGGCCCCACATTCCCCCCACGCCCATCCGGCTGTTGGGGCCCCACGATCTCGACCGACGGGGCACGAACGCCTCCGAGCTCCCCCCGCCGCCCCCGCCTCGCGAGAAGGAGAAAAAGCCAGTTGGTGGGGACTGACGAAGCGACGGTGGAGAGGGAGGTTATTTACCGCTAGACCACGGACCAACGCAAGATAGGATGACCTACTTAAACAGGCTCCTCCTAGGAGAGGGGCATCTACTTCGGCGTCGATTTCTAATCGGAAAAATCGCACACGGATGCGGAGCGAGCGGCCAATAGGAGCCGATCCCGCGCTCGCTCTTGCGTTCTCGTTTTTGCGGGCGCACCGTGAAAAAAAAATCCGACCAATGAGAATCTATCGCCGAGTCGCGCGGCATTTGCATACGAACGGCTAT
Source organism: Xiphydria camelus (assembly GCA_963678675.1). Lineage (NCBI taxonomy): Eukaryota > Metazoa > Arthropoda > Insecta > Hymenoptera > Xiphydriidae > Xiphydria > Xiphydria camelus. The sequence continues at coordinate 30,473,547 of OY783191.1, read as the reverse complement.
AGGGACGTGTGATCGCGCTTGCATCCAGGGCTACGGTAACTTCTTCCGCGAAGCGTTCGCCTCTGCTTGACGGGGGATGTCGACGCTTTTCTCGCGGTGGTGGTGGTGGTGGTGGTGGTGTCACTTTTAGCGCACGCGAAGCCGAAGATGGCGGGTGAGACTTGGTGGGTGGCCCGTGAGGCTGATGATAGACTTTAAGACTAGGTACGGAAGATGCAGGCGGGGTGTTTCTCGTTGTACACCGCGCTCGTTTCGCCGTGCGCTATGCATCTTTGTGCAGAGTCATCAGGGGGAGAGAGAGAGAGAGAAGACGAGGAACACTTTTTTAATGAAATAACATCGCTCGGCTCGTAGGTGTCGAATTGATAATATTTGAAATCAGAAACTGGTCGATTCTTAAGAGCTAAAGGGGGAGGAAGAATATTATAATTAGATAAAATTAAGATCTTATTTTTAACGCAGATTTTATTGCAATGAAATTTTATACAAAGATTGTCGTGGTTTCCGGAACTTCTACGTAGCATAGGTACTATTCTCGTACACATTTGAGTATCATCTTATGTTCTAGAAAATGCGCATCCGACGCAACTCGCCGTCTCAGCGTTAATAGAGACGCGACTCACTTCGGAAAGCATAATTTTCTCAGAAACGCGATCCTTCGGTCTCGCGTGTAGGTTACACCGTCAGTGGCGAATACGAGCCGCAACCTCGGACTGCTCGTCCTCCGGCGACGTCGAACTATTCCGCCCGACGCGGAGAGACGACCATGAATGTGCTAATGGACAAATAGAAACCGCAGGAAGTGAAAAAAAAAATGCAATCGCTCGTCCCGGGATGATCACGGTCGCGTTTACCATAACCAGCCTCACTCGTTGCGATGCCGCCGTACTCGCGTCTACCGGTGATTACGTGCGATCTAAAGAATTCTCCGCCCTCTTCTCTCTGATCGGAATCCGATTAGATCGATGAGCGGTATTGGTTGCATCTCGGCACTTCGCTTTGCAGCGATTCCCTATTACATACACGGAAAAAAATATTTTGGTCAATTTAATCCAAATCCTGGAGACGATGACTAAACCGTTTGGTGAAATGTGGAAACTTCCATCTCTGTTTGGTTGAACTGACCACTTTTTGGTTGAAATAATTAAACATTTGGTTGGAATAAGTAAACATTTGGTTGAAATAACTAAATGTTTGGTTCAACTGACCAGTATACTAAACGTGTTTAACTAGATACGTTTTTTTTCTTCATCTAAAAAATCTAACTATTTTTCTCAGTATAGATCTCTGCAAACGAAACGACCGTCGCACTTCCAACCCCTGCCTCTCCATACCGCGGGTGTCCCCGTGGATAATCGAGCTATCAGGGCGGCGTGCGTGAGCGCGTCAGCCTGGAAATTAAGAGATCCGCCTGCATCGTTCCGGTAGAAGAGCCCTGCGATCTCGTGGGAATCGCCGGACCCGCGCTAGTCCGCGTTCTAGCGGTGCACGTTCCAAGACACGTCATTAAGGTTAAACGCTCTCGCACGCGGCCAGGCCTGTACGGTATAGGTACCTTGCCGATCACTCGCGCGAGCAGTTTTCTATTTAAGGTAAACAAAGTGGTTCGAAGGTGCAACGCGCGTAGCGTCATCGCGTCGGCTCTGCGATGTCAAAGATGTGTATTTGTATACACCACCCGTTCGCCGTATCGAACGGATTAGACGTCATCGTTGGAAATACTCGAGACGCGTAAGAGCCTCCTGATCTTGCGAAGGAGATCGCTCATCGATGATATCCGCGAATAGAGGCGAATCGAATCACAGGGCGAATTGGATCACAGATTATTTCGTTCCTCTCCAATAAAGTATCACGAACAATCTTAGTGCTCATTTTCATCACGATTTAAGAAATACGGATCTGCGATCCGATTCGCCTCGGTCTACCCTAACCCAGACTGCTTGGCCATCACGCTTTTGAATAATCGCTCGACGCGACCACAGAGCGTCGTTCCACCGCTCGTCTCTCTGTTTCTCCGCGAGGGTGACGCCACGTGGAACGAGGCGCAATTAAAGTGACTTAGAGCTGAAAGTCGCGTCGGAATCACACTCGTAGTCAGTCCCCCATCAACAACTGGAAGTATACACACGAGATATACGGATGTGAACTTTGCCCGGCTATTCTTTCGGCCCCGGTCTCTCTCGCCAGCGTCGAAAGAGCCGATCCTCATCGACGGCACGATGAGGATTGATGACGACAGATCCCGGGGAACGATAACGACCGTTCTTTCCACATTGCGCTTTCGTCAGTCGCTCGAGATGACGGCGAAGCGTTCGCTTCTCTCTCTCTCTTTCTCCCTTCGTCTCTTTCACGTTCAACGCGAGGAAGGCAGCGGCTACTCGACCTGGGTTTCGGTCGCGGTGGGTGGACGCGCGCGCGCGCGAGGTGGTGCGGTGTCGTAGCGGTGGGAAATGTCGAGGCCTTCGCGACTGGGAATGAGTTTGCGCCGTTCCTCCCACAAGAGAGTCGATCGACCTCGGTGGTACACCTGGTCGACACTTGGCCGAAGGAGCGGAGTACGAAGAGAGAGTGTCGGTTGTTTTCTTTTCTCGGGATGATAAGCTCGCGAGATGACGAAGATGAAATCGGGTCTGTACGGCGCTGCCGTGTCTGAATTACTCTGTGATCGCTTCGGGTAGGTACATCGGGGCGTATATGCGATGGAGTTCGATAAAGCGTTATCGTCTCAAAAAGTGAGACTCGTCTGATTTACCGACCAGAGGAGTGCGACGATCTGATAAAAGAAGTCGAATCGAAGCAGAAGACGTCTCTGTTCTACAACTCCCTGCACTAAAACACGAAACTTCCAGCAATTCGTCTTCACCTACTGGAAAAGTCCTTCGAAACATTCGATCCTCCATGTGCCGCGAATAAGAATCTCGATCTCCCCACATCCTCGCCACCCCCTGTTCAAAGGAGGTTGAAACGCTCAGACATACGCTCAACCGACATGCTCCACGTATTTATACCGAGCGACTCTGTCGGATCGTCGGTCGCGGCAATCGCGCGTCACGATTTGCACCTCCGTTAGCGGCGGCAGGTGCCCGCCACGATCGCGCGGTATATTTATTCGCGAAAGTGATCGAGATCGAGACGAGCGCGCGCGCGGCAGCCTTTCGCAATCGCCGCGCTCGAGTGCGAGGCTCTCGCGTTACCTGGATGAGCGAGCTTCGCGGCGCGAACGAAACGATCGCTCGAGCGCACCCTTGAGCCGAAGGCCGCGCGGTAGGTGCGGAAGGAGGATGTTCCGATTCGATCTTCGGACAGCCTCCGTTTGAGTGGGCTGGCCACGCGGGCTCTCCGCGATCGAAAGGAACATTTCGAGCTGTCCCTTTCACGACCGCTAAAAGGACTCCCCCCCCCCTTCGCCTCCTTCACACGCTCGTCATCGAATTTTCCGCATCTGTCGGGAGGTGCATCGTCCGATTTGAGCGAGTCGATTGAGAATTCAACTTCGTCGCAACACTTTCAGCTTTTCGTTCGACGCATTATCAGCGCCGTAGTCAGCTTTCTGCCGCGAATTCGGTCACGGTCGACGATATACACGGCTTGTGCCTTATCTCGGTCGCGGCAACCCGTTCGACTCTCGATCGCGCGCCGGCGCCGCGCCGAAATTCGGATTTCGTCACGCTTTTTAATAAAATCCAACATTTTATTAGACGTCCGGATATTTATACAGCAAAAGTCATCAGCAGGATTTCAATATTTTTCGAGTCCAATACCGTTCTAACGTCTCTCCCCCTTTTTTCCACCAGGATATACCAGTTTTTTGAGGTGGGTTATAAACACGCGTCGGGTTATCATTAGTGTTTTTACGTCGTTCCTCGCGGTGTTCCGCAAGGCCGACCGAGAGGCGTTCTCACGCTCGAGGTACATGGGAGTGGACGTTCAAAATGTCCTGAAAATTAGCAGCCGTCATCCCGTTGATCGATGTCGAGTTTGCGCAATCGGTGCACCTGAGTGCAGCGCGCGGGGATCGCCTTCGAGACCGTTCCGTCGAATCCGGACGATTCGGAGAGCGACCACGCCCGGAATCGTTCGGATGATCGTGCAAGAATCGAACGCGAGAATTACACGCTCCGGTTTGCAAGACGCGAATTTATGCGATCCGCTATGGTTACGTCAACGGGCGTGTGCGTATGTGTTGCGCACTTCGATTAGTCGTCATTACGGGCGTGCTTTCACTGGATGTGCAATTATGAAACGTTAATGGGACGTCGTTAGCGCGCGCGCGCGAGGGAGATAGGGACATTTTGAAAGTGGCACACGCGTACAGAAATCGAAGGGTTTCCGCCGCGTCGACGAATTTCTGCCTCGGTTTCCGTATGCGTGCGCGCGCCCGCGCGTTTCGAACACAGATAAAACTTCTCGGGTATCGACGGCGGACTCCTATTATTATTAAGGTGGTGGTTAAGCCGTGGTGTAATTGGTTCAGACACCTCGCGTTAATTGATTGCGGACTCGTCCGAGATTTATGCGAGTATTCGGTGCTCGTATCGTCGTGTTTTGTAATTACTACAACAGCTCTTTTTACAGTCCTCCCCTCCGAACGTATTCACGCATCGTCTCCGCTAAGTTCCGTGTACGACTCGATGCGTTCTTTTTTCGATTACACGAAAGGATATTCGTCCCGCAAAAGACACGCGCTCTAGCAATGTCTCGGGTGAATTTAATTGTCCCGAGCCTCTTTTTTTTTGGAACTTTTATTCCGCACTTTTATCACACCGAGAAAAATAATTAGGTTCAAATGAAGAAAACGCATCCAGCTAAGCGTGCTCAGTTGTTCCAACCAAAATACTGGTCAGTTGAACCAAATATTTCATTATTCTAATCAAAAATTGGTCAGTTTAACCGAGTACCTAGATGAAGAGAATCCATATTTCACCAAACGGTTTGTTATTTTTCTCGTTGCACCGACATCGATAGACGAGTGTCATTCCCGATATTGAAAAAACATCTCAACCACATCCGGTACCATCCTCCACAGGGGTTATTCTCGCGAGAACCTACGACGACCCTTCACCGCCGCGAGGACGAGCCGCTCGCCTCGCCAATAACCCACCACGCGCGTTATCGTGGTAACGAGCCTCGGAACGCGCGTCGGCGCCAACTTCCAATGTCGAAGGTCGCGCGTTTAGCCGCTATAACGAGAAGGCTTGATCCTTCGTACCCCCGCGCTCGCCGAAGGAGCGTGACACGACCGTCGCTCGCGCACGCGCTGAGAGGCACGAACGGAGCCGTTTTCTCTAATCCATCCTCGTGATTGACGTCCATCCGTGGGATTTCCTCCTTGCGGCGAGCCGTGGCCGCGCGAGGGGATTATATCTCTCCGGGGACGGACGATTCGTCCCCGCGATCGCCTTCGAATATATTTACTCACGGGGGACGTGCGCTCGACGGAAGAGGTACGCGCACCGCCGCCGGTTCCCGAATTACGCTGTAACTCCCCCGAAGGAAGGTGGTGTACGCCACCGTGTGTTCCGCGCACGCGCTTAATTACGAGAGAGGATCGTCCGCGTTCCCATAACCGCGTCCTATCCGCCGGCGTTCGCGTGCTCCCGATCACTTACCCGCGCGCGCTCCGCTTTAATCGTCCGGCATTAAACGAGCGTCGGCCGGTTAATTGCGCGTGTCCGCTAGAACGGTAATATCGGCGGCGTCGGAGAAGCGAATCGCGAATCGGGTAAAATCGAAAGCGATACTCGCGACGACCGGTCGGATATGCGCGTCGCTGTAATTTTGTTCGAAGAGTGGGGCGGGCTAAACGGTTCCCCTTGACGATAACCCGAAGGACATCAGCGTCTCGCGACAGTGATTTAACCGGGGACGACAGAAAATCTTATCCGAACGTGTCGCCCGAAATATATCTCAATTACAGTCGAATTGTGCTTCGTATATTTCGTGGCAGCGCGCGTTATGTAGTTCTATGCGAAGGTTGACGTCGAAATGAATAGTGTCGTTAAAGTTAATCGGGTTTGCGTAAGCGATCGATAGCGCGTGCGTCGCAGCACGCCTTGCCGTCCGTAGGACCGGTAATTTCCCCGTAATTACGAGCACCGATCATATGGAGACATCGCTCGCCGGTTCGCCGTGCGTCGATGTACGAACCGGTAATTACGAGCGCGAGGCGACGCGCCACACCGAATGCGAAAGGTCGTACGCGTTGACGCGGAGCGTCTTATGTAGATTATAGTTCGAACGTTTTAGAGGCGTGCGAGAGGGGCGATGTCAAAGCTGCCGCAAAGTGCTTCCAGTTTGGATTGTATGTACATATCGGATATGGTCGATACAACTGTTGACTTTCTCACGGTCGATCGTGAAAGAAGGTACGACTCGATGATCGCTCGATTGGTGTTTTTCCAAGTGTGATTTGTCGAAATGAATTTACCACAGACAAAAGAGTATAATGATCACTGTTATATACTTAACGGAATAACAGTGATCATTATACTCTTTTCTGCATATACCTCTGTTATTGTTCAGCTTTCCTAGTTTAATCATTTTCAATTCAATTTATGTCTCATTTTTCTTGACTGTGTTGAATTAATTTAGACCTTTGCACACATCTATGTAGCCTTGCTCTTAGGAGATCTTGTCTCGGGGTAATTTACGAGTAATGAATGCTTCTTCTCTTTCTCTCTTGGCAAGGGTTGAGACGCCAACGCGCACGTTTTTGCCGCAGGTACACCAACGCGAAAGAGGAGGCTTTTTCTTTCCCCGTCTCGAGATCGTATAATCAATGGTCGCGATATAAACCGACATTTTTTCCCCCGCGATAATGTCCCTTGTAAAATCCCGTAAAAATCCCGCGGAGTCCGCGCGCCGAGAATTTATCCAGCGGACTTCTTGCCACGTGATACAGTGGCGCGGCGTTAATTAAGTAGTACCCGCGGGAAGATATTCGAGCTTCGCAGAGACGGCCAAGTTCATGACGCGTTTAATGCGATCGTTGAGCCGATGTGCGAGGGTTTCTTTGGGGTGAATTGTTATTCGTCGTAAATGACTTTACATTTCATTGCGCTCCCCACGCGCCGGTACTACACGCAGCTTTTTCGGTGCGACGAATCCTTCGGACGTAAAGCTTCTCACGACGAGGATCCGAGCGTACGTTGATATTGAATTCAAATGACGCCGTCATTCGCTTAATAGTTAGCAACGCTATCGGATGAAGACCAGATCGTGTCTGACGTCATCATGGTAACCAGATACACCCGTACATCGCCTCGTTCGATCGCAGCTACTTCGAATAGAGACACGTTACGTCGATTCCGCCGCGCGCGGTACCCCCGGGATACGCGAGTGAACACCAAAAGTCGCTGTATACCGGCGCGCTGCAATCTCCGGTGTCTCCGGCCTTCCAAGCGCTGCGCCTGCGAGCGGTGCAACACCGCAGCAGCGACCTACCGTTACGCGGTTAACGAGCTACCATCGCTAGATCAACGCCGCATCGCGCATGCACGAAATATAAACGTGAGAACCGGAATCGGATAGCCGGGGGATCGGGAACGTGTTCGCGGCTGTTAAACACTGCGAGTGCGGATCACGGTTGGCGAATAAAAAATGTCGAAGATATTCGGCGACTTAATTATCATCAGTTTATTAGACGAATCGGCCGATAATTACCGTACGACGGGATAACGATTTGGCGGATCGGAATTGAAGCGGACCAAGTCTGTCCGGCGAAGTCCACTTCACTTCCGAATTACTCGATCGTCGTTAAACTCCGATAAACTTGCTTCTGGCTGCCATAAGCGACGAAGACTGTCAAATAGCCTCTCGATAGATGAGAAATGAATTGGTGAACATTCGATATGGTAATCGAAATATTGATTTACATATGTATGGGTACTTCGTATGGTAATATTCGACTTTTACACACGCGACGCTCAATTTCAACCATCGTTTCTCCATATGTTTCAGGTGAGTTCCGACTTTACGTCTTCATTCGTTTTACACGCTCGCTGCGGTAAGTCAATCGAAATTCCTCGTAAAGTATCCGCATCTGCAAAGGGACGCATAGGGTAGGCGTACCAGTTATAGCCACTGTACCAGTTATAGCCACTTCCTAGATTTTTGTCTTATAACTAAGATATGTGCTTTAAATTGCCTCCTTAAGGTTTAAAATAGCTGATCAAACAGTATAAGCTGACGTGACACAAATACATACACCTGGTTATTAATGGTGATGAGTGACTATAATAAGGAAAATCGGCAGTTTTTCCTTTTTACGGTTTTTTTTTTCATTTTACGGAAAGATCGTTACATTTTTTTCGCACATGAATTGCTGCAAGAAAACTATACAATCTATCTCATTTAGCACCATAGAATGTAATGATATGTTAATTCTTTACAAAATACAAGGCATGACATTTGAAAAATCCTTAAACATGGCTATAACTGGTACACCTACCCTAGATGAATTAATCGTAACGCACCGCTGGAAGCGAAGATGCGATCTTTTTCACACGCGTAGCCTAGCCGCGCTGTACCGCTCGCGCCTCGAGATGCGAAATCGTCTCGCGTCGAATCGAACCCGCCCAACGAGAAACAGCGACTCCGACAAAAATAACCACCGCGCGCCCCGTCCGGGTCACTTCGTATATTTCAGCGTGCCGGTTTTCGCGTTCCGAACCGGTTCCTTCCGCGGGGCGACATTTAAATCCTTGTTAAGGATTTCCCCGTGACCCCGCTTATCGCCCACCCGATCTCGCTTCACCTGGTATTCGCCGTGCCTTCCAGCAACACCACCACCACCACCACCAATCTGCGCATCTTGGCATGCGCCCCCGCGCGTCGGCTCGCAGATCAGCCTCGCGACGCGGCGGCCGCTACTCCGCGTAGCGCAGCGCCGGCACGCTGTGTCCCCGCTAACTCATCGATCTGATAGCGCGGCTCGCTCACCGGTGCTCGCGGACCCGTGCGCCTCCTCTGCCCGATACTTCTTCGAAGCGACCCGTGTGACCTTCTCTCGTCGACGAATGAAGTAGTCGGCGGTAATCACGAGGGTCGAATGCACATTCTGCGTCTTTCTCTCTCGCACCCTCTCGCGAGCCGGCCGCCTCTCTCGCGTGGCACGTATGGGCAACCGCGTGGGTAATTGCGAATCGTGTACGGCGGTGGTGTGGATATGGTTTATTAATGCAGAGAATTTCTTCCCGCGCGGAAGACGTCGAAGGGGGAGAGGTTGAGATGAGGGAGGGAGGGAGGCTCGAAAGTGGGATACCTACTTTGTGAAATATGCGGGGAGGATTTTTTTCTACGGCGATTCGGGAACGGATACGACGCGAGAGTTTGACTTCCGTTAACGCGAACACGTGCTCCGCGCAGTCGACGCGGCGGAGCGCCGCACAGAATGCTCGCTTTTCGAGTTTCTCACGGGGGAGCAGCAACCGCGGCGCGCTCCGCCGTCGTCGAATCGCCCTGAGCTCGTTAGGAGATCATTATCGGCGATCCGACTGCCGACGAAACGTTGTCATTACGAGAGGCAACGCACCGAGATGATTATACCTTACACCTCTCTCCCCCTGCTATCGTATACGGCCGCTGTTTGTTCAACGAGGCTGGAACACCGTGCAATTACCCCGATTCCATCAATGGCCGATCTTGCGCCGTTAAATCGACCTCCTAAACGCGTCTAATGTAACCTCCGGCGCTGTGTATATCGCGATAGGTGGTCGAGAGCGGCTGGAAGTTCTCCGCGACTCGGATTAAACGGCTCGCGTCTTCTTCCGCGCGTCATGGAAGAAAGTGAAAGAGTGAGAGCGACACAGCTAGGATTTTTGTCTCGTTAAGTGGTAAACGGATCGATGTCCGTAGCTGGACGAACGGAACGGATATTACCGGTAAAATGTATCGTCCCGATAAAAAAAGTGAGAGAAGTCGATAGTTCGCGCTCTTCGGAAATAAGAAAAGTACATCAAAGAGACCCGGGATCTGAATCGTTAATTATCGTCGAGTCGAATGCACCGCGAGCGCGTAAAACGGTCCGACGCGTGTGTGTTGCGCGCGGCAAAGGCCAGCGATACTCGTTCCCCGTTAACGTCATAATAATTCACCGACAACGTCGATACCTCCCATCGACAAGAACCGCTATTATGCTATTTTTATCCCCCCCACCTCCCCCCACTGAGAAAAAACTGGAAGAATTTCCAGTTACGGCGTAGCGAAGCTGTCGCATTTGGAGCTATCTTTCATCGGGCGCTCGATCCGCGGCTGTAACTCGTCACCGGTTCCCGCGGGGACAACCCGTTTACACACAGCGAACAAGCTACTCGTATAACTCTGTCGCCGATAAAACTGGGCGCGTTTTCACCGATTACCGACCGATTGTCCCCGCTGCCTACCCACCACACAAACCGTACCATACCGCGGTATCGTCCTCGCCGCGGAGAAAGGGACGCTCGATTCTTCTCTTTTCTTTCCCACAACGCGGAACTCGGCGACGAGAACCGATCTGACGACTTATCGTGTTCAAGGAAAGCGTATCGTCTCAACGGCGCAACGCTTGCGACACGTCCTTCCGTAATTCAAACGTCTTCCTCTCGCGGTTCGCTCTCACGTGACCGCGATGGCTATGTGAAACATGTTTTTTTTTCCAACTATCACACCGCGATTTCCAACAACATCTCCATCGTGATCGGATCTCGGGTTCAAGTGGAAGCTTACATCTATTTATCTCGTTATAACGCCTTTATTGGTTACCGAAAATTACGACCGGTAATAGCGAGGCACCGTTCGGAACCGGACGATCCGTAATGGGATACCGGGACGAATCGTATTGCCGTGCGTGAACAGAAGTCCCTCCTATCGGAGTCTGGACAGGTGCGCGTTCCGTGCGTCCGTTTATTTTTCGAGCCGAAAGCGCGCGGATCCCCCGTCCGTTCCGAGATTACATAGAGATAGTCCGAGTGCTTCTCGTGCGGACGCGACGGGTCATTCGATCGCGGATAGAGGTAGACGTATTATTTCTGTAAGGCGTTTATTAAGAAATTACTTTTTTTCCGCCACTCGGAGGGCCGCCTCGTTGGCTGTGGGAAATGAGCAATCTACGATTCGATGCGCCCATGCGTCTCTGCATATCCGAGAAAGATGATCTCGTTACAGTGAGATTTTGTTCTTTTTTAGTAGCCAACAAAATGATTTCGTCGAGTCAATTTGATAATCCAAACAAATATTTGTCGGATCATCCAAATGTTTAGTGCCATCTGCCATCAAAGTTTTTGTGAAAACAACCGAAGAATTTTGCGATTCCAAAAAAAAAACATTTTATCGGCTCGTATTTATTCATAGTTATTTTCGTTATTATAATAATATATAGGGCGTGAAGCGCTGTTTCTAACGAGTGTGAAGTTTGCCGCACGAGCGAAGCCTACGGCAATCACACTCGTTAGAACGGCGCGAAACAACCGAATAACGAATTCTATTTTTTGTCACTAAGTGTCAAATACGAGGTTGACGATTTCACGCACTGCGCAGGTTATTTCACGCACTGCGCAACTTTTCACGAATTGGTGTGTGAAAGATGATTTCACATGCGTCGAGGACGCCCGTGAAACCGAGTATTTGACACTGAGTGACAACAAAATATTTTGTCAGCCCAACCAAGAGGTTTCTTGTTTTACACTCTCAACCGTGCGCGGTAAGAAATTCTCAGCCCGTATTGAAATTCTCGCCTAATCGACGTCTCGCACGAAGTGGCTCGACGTAAATAATTAAAAGACCCACATATCGCATTAGAATCCTAGCTAGGTGGTCGTCGAGCCACCCAACGCCCCCGTAAACACACGCGCGTCGCCTCGACGAATTTGACACCGCATCCGGGGATCCACCCCCCCTCTGATGGACGCAACTAGATAACTCGATCCTTAATAGCTCTACGCGCGAACGGGACGACGGTTCTCCTCGTAACCCCCAACCTAATCCGACGCAAAGTAAAGCCTACGACCTCCGACCTTGCCTTTCCCGCACAGGCGTCAATATGTTGCTGAGATCTCGCGGCCGTGTCGGCCGATGTATTACGGTAATTGCAGAGACGTACCGCAGCGGCACTACAGGCGCGCAGGAGGCCGAGCAGGGTACGGAAGAGTAGGTACGAGAGAAGCAGCGCGCGCGCGGGGATGTTGACTCGCGGCAACGCCATACCGGAACGGCTACAAGCACCCGCGTGGGAGAGCCGGCCCGGCTCGACCGGGTGTAGACCGAGTTCTCTATGGGAACCAACCTACCGAGGAGATCCTTCCTCGCGCTCACTCTGGAATATATTGCCGTTTGTTCCATCCGCTGTAAGGCAATACGTTTGTCAGTATCGCGGAATCGAACCTGACGACCCCACGGCCGACCGAGCAAGTTGATCTTGACCGTTATTTCTCCCGCGGTGATAGGTGCACGCGCCACCTACCGGGCTTCGGCCTGCTCTCTTATGGGATATCCTATCGTTTCGCGGCGATTCGTATCTACGTATACGGAGTGTATGCGATGGTTGGATTTTTTTCTGCGGGATTTACGACTCTTTTTCCGTCCATCCGAGCGAGCTTTTCGCGTTTCATATTTGGGGTTAAATATGCATGATATACCTGTCTGACATCTCATTTAATTGTCTTCGTTAAATTTTTTTTATTGTCTCATATTACAGTAATTATTATCTCTTCAATTAAATTTTTCTTTCTCGATGTAAAGCAACTACCTCACGTCCGATCGGACGAGCCGACTTAATTCCAGACTACAAATCGCCCCGACAACGAATGTCAAAATCGACTCGGCATCACGCGCGCGCGAGCGGAAGGCCTTCGCCCGGCGAACAATTTCCTGGTAATTATGCCAGACGCGGGTATACATACGCGGCGCTGCGGAAAACGGCGTAATTTCAGAACGGCAGATACGCCGTTGCAATTTCAATCGTGGGTAATGACCGCGGGACGCGATCTTCGCGCGCGCCGCGCTCCGACGTGTGCGGAATGACGTTAATGAGGAAACAACCGAAGGTGGCGACGGGGGTGCGTCGAAATACGACCGATCGGTGCGAGATGATCGTCTCGTGTCGTTTCTAGATGATCGAGAAGGGGGGCGAAAGGGAGAAAATCGGAAAAGAAACGAGAGTCGCTTTCGAAGAGCGACTGCCGCGACGCCACGCGCGTCCCGCGCCGCGATGCACCGCCTGCCACGGGCGCGTATGCCTGACGATATAATCGATTCGTACCGCCGTACGTGCTCGAGGCGCACGAAGCAAATGATCCGAGGGGATATCGATCTCGGGATAATTCGTCCCATTGATCGCGCATCTTCCGTATGCCTCGCTATGGCCGGGGCATCTCGATGCGCTTCTCACAATCAGCGTTGCCGCGGCGACGCGAGTTGGACGGGCTCGAAGATGGAAGACCGCTGCGTGTACTTCCCGCCGCGGATGCAGGACTCGCGCGTAGTTCGTAATGATGTTGAAATTGCAAATTTCAAACGAATTTCGATAAACGTACGGGTGATCACGACGGATCGCGTTCAATTTTTCCTCATTTCCAAATTCAATCGGTCTTCGAATCGTGAGAATATCGCGAAACGATCCCGAAATTCCGAGATCGAATTGGAAAAATCTCGGGAAGTATAAATCCCACGATCCCCCCCCGCGCGAAACGCGCCGCCCGTAGATCCGTCGATGCGGCGTTTACGAGATCCCGTACAAGCGCGGCTTCCGAAGTAGTAGCGTCCGGAGAAGCGCAGCCGCCGGGGCTCGCGGCGTTTGGATGAAAGGTACAGGCGGCAGGGTTGAGGAGGAAGCGCACGGGGAGATGCTATCTCTCCACTGGGGCGGAACATCGAGGGTGGTAGCTCGGTACGGTAGTTTATACTCACTCTCGCGCTTACTTTACTAGCTGCTAGCTATACGAGACGAGCGGCCGACGATAGCATCTAACGTGCTCCGCGCCAGCCGCCTTATAAAGACGTGGTGATACGCGATAACGAGCGTAAGAAACGGCCGATTATTAATTTCGTGTGGCAGAGGTCGAACCTCGACGAACGTTTCCACGCGTTACACTTGCGCGCGTGCGCGTGCTTTCACTCGTCTAACGCAATAACGTAATGGTAATGGAATATGAATAATGCATGAATTCGAGCGCGTAATTATCGCATCGAGGAACCGCGCGCGCCGCTGCGTATTCGTACGGTCGTTCCCTCGCTACGCGTATTCGCCGGTCTGTCGCGTGGCGATCGCCCGTTTCTCTGCATTATTTATCGTTGCGCCTCTCGCACGGTACCATCCGTCACCGGTTTACCGAGACTCGCACGTAAACGTGCCGCGACTCTAATTCTCATTTGAAATAGGTTCCCGCTCAAAGCGACGTAGGACAACGCGGTCTCGTCGAAGAGTCGATTTTAGACGCGATTATCTCGGTAGCTATATGAACTTTTCGTCCGAGTCGACGGGATACTCTTTTCAAGATTACATCGCGGCCTGCAAAAAAGCTGCGTGTCGATAAAATTCGGGTGCTTCCAAACTTCCATTTACACGAAACACACGATCATCGTACCGTGTATATCGCGATATCAGCTTCTCGCCGCATGTGTGCCAACCTGTGTCGCAGGAGTGCATGCCGCATTCGTACGTGTCCCGATACCCCCGTCACCGCTTACGCATACGCACCGATATACCCGCCGTCGCGCCCGCAGCGCAACTATGCGCACGTAACCGTGTGTCGAGATACGACGTGACGTATCGCGAGGAAACCACTTTGCGAGGACCCCTGGATTCGATATACGTACCCGCGCGTATATACTTACTCGGCCTGGCCGCGCGATAACGATCGTAAGCTAATTAAGAAGGAAGCGCGCGAAAGGAGGGGACGCCTGTCCTCGCGTGTAAATGACGATGGTTGCATCCGAAGAGACGACGTGGCGCGGGATATCTCTTTCGGCCAAAAAGACGACACGTAACGCGAATTAAATTATGTCCGTTCAATATAAAACGTGACGTACACGAGTGACGAATTTATAGCGACAATTATCAGCGATCGCAGTGTGCTCTGGATCTTTCATTCGAAGTATAACGAGATAATCGTCACTGAACACGAACGCACCCGGTATTCCGCCGATTTGTCATATTCCGAGGTACGGAATTATTATATTTATGGAACAAGGACACATTCGATCGGATCAAAAGAGGTCCTCGCGTTCGCTTCCAAGGAAACCATATATCGGAGCGACACGCGCTCAGCTTTCCGGGAAATACGTTACATACGAGTTCGCTCTACGAGAAAAGCCTCGCTTCGAGAAGGGAACGCACGAACCGACCGACGCGTTTCCTCTCTTCGCCCCAAGCAGCTCGTCGTCATCGATCGCCGAACGGGTCCGTGTCGCGCCGCGGCTGTCCGGCCGGGCCGCGCAAGCGCCTCGGAGGATGGAGCGCGGATGTATTCCGTCCTGCGCGGCGGGACAACGGTGTCCTCGTTAGGTACACCTGGTTCAACTCGCGGCGAACAGAAGTAATAACGCGTTTAATGCTAATTATGCCCATTGCCGGGTAAACCATGCGATTGCATCATACTCACGGCCGTACTGCAGACCATATCGGATCTGTTATTTTTCCCCGATTGAAATGCGCTTGACAAAATTGGCGCGGCGCGCCGCTAACGGGCAATATCATTTCAATACGGCCCTCGCCGCTGCCGTCGCCGTTGCGGAAGAGCGATCGACGCGCGGATCAATGTTATCGAGAGGGATAACGCCTCGCGCGTATACGCGTACCCGGTGCGCGCTCGCGTAGGTGTATCGGAGCCGTTCTACTTCTGCGCGCTCCCTATCGGCTGACCGACAAAGGAGTCGGCGGCGCGATATTGCTTTCAGAAACGACCTTCCGCGGGAGGCGTCGTCCGTCTTTCTCGTTTCGACCCTGGAACGAGAAGGTACGTAATCTTAATCGGACTCACCTTATAAGTATCGCTTTATAAGTGTATCGGTTTGCACAAAGAATCAACTGATCCAATTGGGGGAGAAATTGAGGGGGGGTTTTCTCGATAGCCTACACATCCAAAAGGAAATCGAGCGAAGATCTTCCAACGTTATTCGTGGCGTAATCGTCATAATCCGATCTGATCCACTTTCATTGCGGTTCCTCGAGAATGCAGCGTCGAAAGAGGAGCACGCGCGCGAATTGTCACGCGAGCGATACGTGACGCCGGAGATCGTCACGCGATGAGTATTCGGCGCGCGACTTTATCATCCGTATCTAAGCGTTACATCGCGATCTAAACGTCGATTGAATACGCGTATCCTTATACACTCGTGGTAAAAAATTCGCGCGGAGCATCGAACATGAGGATATGGCGCCGCGCGCGTATCGTTAAATATTCGGTGCGCGCGGCTTACGCGTTATCTCCGTGCAGTATCGCGTTACATCCGTGTAACAGCGATTTTCTCCATGTACGATCGGCGAATCTCATCACGCGTTTTCGCTCGGCGGAAGAAAACACATAGCGATCGACTCGCGGCGACGGCGCTCACATTGCTGCGTGAAAAGTGGAGCAAATTGCGCGCTGCGCAACGACGACACACCTTCCACGGGCGGATATATCACCGCACGCGCACCTCGGGTGCGCGCAGTGCCGACAAAGCGTCAGTGCCGATCCCTCGCGAAGCATTCATAAATAAATGTTAATGAATCGCGCGCGCGCGATAGCGCGGGGTCGCGCATTGTGCGCCCCGCGGAATCGTCTGGCGCGGCTGAACCTTCCTGAAGACATAACGGGAGAGATGGAGTACGCGCGTTGCGCGATTCCCTCTGCGCGCCTCCCAAATGCAGTTTTCCTGATTTCCATTCAACCCGCGCAAAGCACCGAGCGCGGTATAATCGCGCGCGCGCGCCTTTCGGTCACGCGCGACTCGCGAAGCGATCGGACGCGACTGCCTTGACCGTCACACGCGAGATCCCTCTTCCCGACACCTCGACGCGAAACGACGGTTTGATTTATAAGCGGTGCCGCGCGGAAGGTCGCTCGTCTCGTGCACCTACCTCGGGTACGTTGTGGGAATTCTGCTGAAAAAACCGAGGCGTGCACACGTTCTCTCCTCTCTCCCTTGCGGGTGAGGAGAGCGGGGCCGAGGGGGGGAAAGAAATTGCATACAGGCGTGTGTATGCGTACGCACGCGGGTCGTCCGGTGATGCCTGCACCTGCCGTCGTTTCAGCGCCTAGTCGCGGTAACTCAGCTTCCATCGGACGGACGCGTACGTGCGGCATACGACGACGACGACGACGAGAAAAACCGCGAGATGCTCGATTACAGCGCTGGCCCGCCCGTTAGCTGTCCGCGGTTATGTAAGCAAATTACGAACGCGAGTTTCCCTCGACGCGCTTAAAAGCTTCGCTTCGCGTCGTCGCTGTCGGTCCGGCGGTGGGTCGCTGCAGGGTTGAGGGGGATAAAGTCGAGACGGGTCTCGACTGTCGGGATTAATTGCGAGAGGATGGGATGGATGGAATCATCGGTGCATGATGCACGGAGAAAAGGAATGAATTGGATTTACTGAAAATTACTTGCGGGGCTGCATGTAATTATTTATTTACATCGATAAAATCTTTTTTCGTATTATTCAGATATATTACTTCCTTGCGATCACATACTGTTCCACGTGATTGTAAGAAAGAGGTATCAAATTGATGTGTGATTGATATAAATAAATAACAACTTGCGATCCCGTAAGTAATTTTCAGTAGATCCGATTAATTCTTTTTCTCTGTGTGGACGGGCTTTGAAAACCCTCGTAAGGGGTAAACGAACAAATTTTCTTCGTCCGTGGATTGACGTACAATTTTATTTCCAAACAGTGTCCCCAAAGGTCGTCTAATCACACTTCTAATTTAAACGAAATCTGAATCTTTCACACCGATGTAATAATACCTTCTCAAAAATTTATTACCGCACTTTGGTCTTCATGAAAGCCAAACACAGTTATCGCCCCGAAACGCGATCGCCTCGACGAAGTCGTCCCTCGGAACTCTCCTCGTCGCAATTCCGAGCCGTGCGCGCGCGGCGACTAGAAGGGTGGAAGAAACTCGAGAAAGGACGAGACTCCCGGGACTAATTGCAAAAGGATGGATGTCCGCGCGTCGCTGTACGTGCAGGCTTCGAAACCCTCGCGATGCCCCGCGACCAAACGAAGGAGCCAGGCTCTCGAGTTTCCCATTTGTCTGTCCATCGGCCATCCTCGTTGCGCGTCCCGTCGAAGGGGTATACATCTGCATACGTGTGCACACCCGACAACGTTATGCCCACCCATTCCCATCGCTGCGAGCGAAACGTTCGTCCGTCTGGCGGAGCTCCGCGTCGTTCGCGCTCTCTCGTTAACCTCGCTGCATACATGGATGTATGTGGCTAAGTCCGCGCGTCATGTCCCGCCAATTATCGGTGTAAGACTAACAGCTGATTGTGCGCGGGAGACAGCCGTCGCCGGAGAGAGAAAGAGAGAGGGGTAGGGAGGGTCTGAGATCGCGAGAGAGAGATAAAGAGAGGCAGATACCTACTTCGATATAAATAGATATTTATAGTCCGGAACGCCTAGAGGAACAGAGAGAGAGAAGCATCGGGCGATCCGCACGCAAATCCTGCCGCAACGGCCACACTATCGAAACCGCGCGCAGGAGCAGAGCCCACTCTCCCGTCTATTGGGCAACGAGCATACCTCGTAGGGCAACGTGGATGGCGAGTTTTTTACTCGTCCGTATAGGGACACAATCCCGCATCTACTGACAGCACCGCGTCGGAGAGCCCAGCGGTACGGGGAGCCGCGCGCGCCGCCGCCGCCGCCGCCGCCGCCGGACCACGGGACAAGATAAACGGCAGCCGGCGAAAGGCTACGCGCAGGTACGCCTCTGCCGCCGATCTAACAGAACGTTTAAATGCTCGCGGAGAGGCAATCTCGTAATCCGCTTTAACGAGCAACGCGGACGACGAGTACTTTACCGGTTACTCTTTACCCCGCGTCGCGGGCGACGGTGGTGCATCGCCAGGCACCGATGCGATATCCCCGCGATATACATTCGCCTCGTTGGCGCGAGCCCGATCAAAGCGGACTTCTCGATCCGCCGAAACGGTAGTGGCCGTGCGGGTAGTTCTCCGCTGACTGGGAATTGCTTACTTGGTGTGGCGATAGCCGGCACCGGCTGCAGATCCTATCGCGTAGGAGGGAACTGGTTTTATTCGTTGCCGGTACACGACGGTGTGTGACTCCGCGCTCGTAGAAGGAAGTGCGTTGATTTTCGCGATAGCGAGCGAGGCGGAGAGGATCGGAGTCGCGCCGTCGATTCGCCTCGAGTTGGCTTTATTCGTCGGGAATGCGTCGATTGACCCCGGGTACCGAAATCGCGATAATCTCCGTCGTTTGTTTCGTCTGCGAGGATCGCGGGGGATACCGGAGTCCGCGTATATCCGAGGTGGACGGATAAAAAGGGGCGCGATTAGAATCCTCGAGCGTGGGGTGCAACTGTGTGTGCGCGCCTTTCGATCCGCATCGGCGTTTGCCGAGGCCCGGCCGAGATCGTGCGCGCTCCTCCGACGGGGCGACGTCTCGCTCGGGGATACCTATTTAGCGATGATCGAGAACAACGGGCTACCGTTCGATCGCCGATCGACTCCTCGGCTGCGCTCCGAGCTACCGCGTCGCGCTGCTGCCGCAGGCGTGTGAGCGCGCAGACCTTGCAACTGAATCACGCTGACTAGAGTTCCGAGCGCGGAACGGTAAGACCACACGGAGGATCTCTCTCGGTGGGGAAGGCTGTAACGGGGTTTCGAGGGAGCGAAATTGAAACGAAGACGCGGTCACGCTCGACCGCTGCCTTTGGTCAATGCGATTGATGCGCGCGGGAACTGCCTGGTAAATTGAGCGATTCGCAGGATCGACGCGGATACGTTTCCGTCGATCGAGAGATCGCTCTGCTCCGAATTCATTTTTCCGATATAAATCCCCGTATCTGCTCCGTTGGATAAAAAAAAATAATAAATATTTTATCCGCCCACACACGGAAGTATAATATTACACACGTTCGTACCCTTCGCTCGATCTTCCCCCGCGGGGACACGTCGTTACCGACGCGTCGACTTCGCGGTTTTTTGTTTACTTGTTTACCGTCCGCTTTCCGCCCCGCCGCGTCCCAACGATCCGCATTACCGAGTGATCCACGGCTCCGTCCTCCGCGCTTCTTCGAGCGAGATACGCGACTAATGTGTCCCGAGTGTCCGACGGAGACCTTAAACGTTCGCTCGCGCTCTTGCCACTTTAAACGAGGAGTCACGTCTCCGCGACGATCGTCGGGGGGCTGTATAGCTACGCGCTCGTGATTTGCCACGGGGATCTATAGGCTGCCAGGTGGAATGCGCCACTGTACAACCCATACGCGCGCGATTCCGGCTCGATTTTGCGTTGCACGCCGCGCGGGATTGTTCTCGGATCGGCTTCGATTCGTGAATTATGCCATCGCGCTTCTGATCAGGGTAGCGCGCGGCTTCTCAAGGCAACCGAGAAATGACTCGCGCGCGTGAAAAAGGATCTCCCTCGCATCGCGATACCGCCCAACTCGACTCGAGGTCTCCGGCCTCGCGATCTAAGCGCACTTTGAAAGCTCGATCGTCCTACCCCAACCGAGTTTTGTGTAATCCCGCATTGTGCGGAGTAATTTATATACGAATGCACAGGATCGGTCCAATATCGTAACCCGCGTGATAGCCGCTGCTACACGGTCGAGGCCTACCGCAGCGCGGCCCGTTGCACTGCCTTATCGGCAAATCGGCGGCTAATCATCATCAATCACTATCCGGGGGTATCCGGTAACTATATATCGAACGCGATCGAACGCGAGGAGAGCCTGGTGCATTTTTACATTCCTGCTCCGCACCGAGCACAAGCCATTATCGCTCAGCCCACTCGCGAGTAACTTTCCTCTATAGGCATCGGTGAAAGATGTGGGGCGATCGATCGCCGTTTTTTCTCGTCGCGGAGACGACGATGGACGACGGCGGTGTGTACCCTCTTTTTGGAGCGCGCGCGGTCACCATCGAGTTCGAGCTCTAATATCGCCTTCCCCGAACGAGTTTCTTTCTATAGTAGCGTTTTCCAAGACGCGCTCGCCTCCGATCCCTTGGCTGCACTTCGTCTTCGTCAGGCGTCCCGAGGTGGCCGAAGCGGTCCGACCTCGTCCGGCGTGCACTCGTTATACGATTTCGCGACGTCGCTTCACCTTGCCAAGGCTGCAGCCCGGCAACCGACGCGCGATTATTCCCATTTGATCGTACGCAATTATTTTCTTCGGTGCGCGCCATCACGCGCCGTGGTAGGCTTCGATCGGAGATCGAGCAATTAAACGACTCGGAAAACGCACCTACGGGCGAACGAACCGCACCTGGTTATCAAATGCCGGACGGCGGGATCATAGATTTCTCGCGGGTTCGATCGGTCACGATCATTCGCCGTTGATGGATTACCCATAGGTGGTGGTTGAGCGCGATCGCGGATGATCTACGGGCGAGGACGGACGGCGGAAAGCTCTAATTAGACATCGATCTTTGAGTAATTGGACTGTACTCGGACGGATGAGGTCGACGATGGTGGATGACGGTGGGTCGTAGTTCGGGTTTACGATGCGAATGATCTACGGCGCGAAGGGAAGCTCTGATTAGCCATCGATCCTCGGATAATCGAACTGTGTAATTCAGTGGGATGTATCGGATTATCTTTACTTCCACGACGTTTATTTGCTTCGAATATTTCGATCTACTGATTTTTGTTTACCAAGAATCATCTCAAGTCGAACAGAATTCACCTTTCGCATCTCTCTCCGCGCGCCACACACACACACACACACGTCGTCCATCGACGCGCGACGATCCGTGGATTCAACTCGGCAATCAAACGGCTCGACTAACGATCCGCGTTTTAACGAATCCTTTAACGTTCTCGAGACGGCGAAAGAAAACGCGACGCTAGAGAGACAGTGAGTACGACGGAGGCTGCCGCACCGCGCGAGGGGCAATCACCGAGAAAGAAAGAGAGAGAGAGAGAGAGAGAGAGAGAGAGAGAGAGGGAGACTGCCGCGGCACGTAGCGCGATGCAGGAAACGACGAGGATATGCAAAGTTGGCACGACGAACCCGACGCTTCTCGGTAGTAACCATAACGAGCGGGATGAGCAGTGGCAGCAAACTGGCGGCTCGTACGACGGTTCGCTGCCGCAGCCACGAGTGCGGGGGGGTACTCCGCGGTGCAGTGCCATGTGCAGACGGATACGTCTACCCGCGCGTACCGCACCGCGAACGACATCCCCGCAGAAGTGGTGTTCCAGAAGGACATGCATGCGTCCCCCCCTCCTGTAAGACCCGCGGGGATCAACTAATGGCGCGCGCGCGCGGTTTCGCCGGAGACCGCGCGCGGATGTACCGACCCACCGCGAGTTCGTTGAACAAGGAGCGAACGGCTGCAGCGGCGCGGCGGCTGCGTATAATGGCACCGCGAGGTGTAGCGGTGAGGACGATAGCCGCGCGCGCGCGCGATGCGCCGAGTGTGCTGACGATAGTGGTAGTGGAGTACTACCTGGTTACACTCGGCACAGTGACTAATGAACCTCTGCGGTCACCTTATGTCCAACCCGCGGGAGTATTGGAGTAACTTTATTGCCGATGTGCTAATTCACGAGTCGCGGCAATTAGTTGGCGCGGCGGAGGAAGGCCGAGTAGGTATACGGACGCCCCGGGGAACTATCGCCCACTGATCGCCACCTCGAGTCGTCGTTCGGCCGCGCGCATGGTGCTTCCGCTCGTCGGACGTTTACGAGGGCATTTTTTGAACGCACGCGGGTCGATCGGGTCGGGAGAACAAGTGCTCGGCGCCTGTGGTTTGAGGCGGGGGTATGGGGGAATGGGGCGAGCCACATTGAGATTTGGCAACACGACGATCTGCGGTGATCCGAAACGATTCCCGTTATGTTGCATAAAGCTCGTGTGCGCGCGTTATCCGACTGTGGGACGAGTCTGAAATCGAGGCAGGGATGGGACTGTTAATGCGCGTTTCAAGGAACGTGCAATTGACCAGAGCCACTTTATACCGTTGATCGCGATCGGTTAAAAGCGTACGGCCGCGTGCGGCGAGCGGACAAATTCGACGAGCGACTCTCCGCTCGAGCCGTTTAGATAAATCGGCGGCTCTTGGTGTTTATCGCTACTCGCGTTGGAGCGGCAGACTTATCCGCGACTCGTACGAAACTCGGCGTGCCCGAGGAAAGCGCCGAGAGACGAGCATGCGTTGCTCGGTCGTGTAGGTACACGAAAAAAAAGACTTTGCAGTCTCAGCAAAACTAGATTCTGCTGAGAACTCTTTGCCATCACGATAAAAATATTATATCATCTGTGGTGACAAAATATATGTAAAATAATGGCCAATGCCATTGCAATCGAAGTGAAATTGTTTTCGGTACAAATATTTGCTGTCTCGGTAAATATTTTTACCATCATTCGACATGTCCTTTGTCGCGTCAGATAATAAATATCTTTGCCACGACAGCAAAATTTTGCTAAAACTGCAAAATTATTTTTTCCCGTGTATAAAGTAGGTACGATCGCATTTTTCTTCCCGCGATCATTTTTTTTCGAACCGCATCTTTCTCTCTCAACTTGCCCACGATTTACACATTTCGTCGATAGCGAGTTAGCAAAAAAAGCCTCGTCGAGTTCACACCGTTTCTTCGGCCCCTTCGACCCTCTCTGCACCTCGGGATACAGAGTGCCGAATGTGCAACGCGCGCGCGGTACTTGACCAAAAGAAAAGTCCGCAACACGATGGCGTAACGAACCTCACACCTCTTCGGCGATTGCGCTCGCTTCTTTTACACGCTGGACCACGCGTCGGAGTTTGCGCGCCGCTTCTCCACGCGATGGAGCGAGAAACTGTTACGTTCTCGCGCATCGGGCGGTAAAAAGAGCCGTTCGAATTATCGCTCACTCGCGCGCGCGGCGGATTGTGCCCTCGAGTTAATTAAGACAACCACTCCGGGGAAAAATGCGCGAAAGAAGCGCGCGAGGAGGAGGACCGCCTCGCGGCGCGGTCCCTCCGCTCGCACGCGGGAGTCGCGGCGCGAGAGTCCCGTCGGGGTGAACGTGCGTGCTCCGGGTAATAACCGTCATTACCGGCCATTTCGTACGCCGAATATATCGGCCCTAAAATTAATAACGCGCGCTCGTTCTGTCTTCGCACGAGCGATCTCCGCACGCGCGTCACGCCCGTAAAGCGCGCCGCGGACATAACAAAGGCGCGAAACGGCGTGGCGATTCGCCGGTGGCGGAGAAGTTCGGCGTGATCGCGTCGTTACACACTGTTCGCTCCACGTCGATCGCAAAATCGACTCTCGCGCCGAGGACCGGTCCTGCCGTTCGTCGCGATTTCAAGGCGATTCTTTATTCGTATAATTAGCACGATATTTCACGAAGAGTCGTCGAACGGGTTACTGCGCCGAATTAACCGCATCCGCGGGGCGCGTAACTCATCGCTGAAAGATATCGGATGGCGATAGAGTGTTTCGCCGGCGAACGTCGCGGCTGCGCGGGCTTTGGTCACGCGCGCGCGTAGGTGCGGTATAAGCGCTCGCTCGCTAACGAGCGAGTGACGCGACGCGGCTTTGCCGAGGTGTCTCGGAATTGGATCGCGATGTATGCGCGACCGCCCGTGTATAATATCAGCTTTGTATCAACGCTAATACGCTCGTACGAAGAATTCTTTAGCGGAGGACCACCCTTGACCCGCTCATTCGTCAAAGCTACCGAAAGTGTCGGGAGGTCCGTTCACAAGTGTGAATGATCGCTGATTGGCCTAAAGAGCGAAACCACTGAGGCATCGTTCTTCCATTGTTTGGGACTAATCTTTTGGAACCGGTGGCTCTAAAGGTGCCGGTAAACACGCGGGGTTCGGCGAGTCCCGAGCAATGCTCGCCGATGTCAACGAGGCTTTAAGGTCGAGCCCGAACATTCGGATTTTGGCGAATACCGAGCGACCGCTCGGTGACCACCGAGGGACAGCTCTACCCGGCGAAGACCGAGTAGTCTGAACTCGGAAGGTCGGTTCTTACCTGAGGCTTATAAATAAATGCAAACTTCTTCAATGTTCTTAAATTGCATGTGAGTTTGGGAGTTATTTGCAAAAGTCGAGAGAGCATCCTGAACGAATACTTTGGATGCAGCGTTTACACAGTGCTTCTTTAGTTATAACTGAACGTTATTCCCATACGCATCGATGTAATATTACAAGTACATTTTTTCAACTTTTATAATAGCAGTGTTCCATCGCACCTTAAGCGGACGTCTATATCGGTTCTTACCGTTCATTATTATCGCCATAATTAAATTTAGAGTTAATCCCGCCATCCGTCGCAATGGCGAGACGAGTGGTATGTTTCGATGAATCTAGGCTGTTATTGAGCTTGCAGCCCCGTCAATCTTTCCTTGAAGAGGATTATAATTATCAAACTGGTTATCGGCTGAGAATAATCTTCTGGGTACTAAAAGTGAAAGAGTTGAAAAATCAGAGAAAAATTGCATCGATCAAAAAAAAACTTTTTTAAATAATTTTATTTGCAATTGATTTAAACAAATGACGTATTTTCATAGCTGGCCACTTTTTAAAAATCTGAAAAAAAGCAAGCATATACTTTGATATCCTCTCTTTAACGACAAATAAACAAAAATAACGACACTTTAAAATTGACGACACAAAAATTAATTGAAGTTGACGCCGCGTCGGCCTCGCCGCGTCGGCCCCACCGCTAGCGTGTCGCCAAGCCAATCGAACCCACCGACCGTTGGCTGGTGGCGGGGCCGACGTGCCAATTCCGACGCGGCGTCAACTTCAATTAATTTTTGTGTCGTCAATTTTAAAGTGTCGTTATTTTTGTTTGTTTGTCGTTAAGGAGAGGATATCAAAGTATATGCTTGCTTTTTTTCAGATTTTTAAAAAGTGGCCAGCTATGAAAATACGTCATTTGTTTAAATCAAGTGCAAATAAAATTATTAAAAAATTTTTTTTTTTGATCGATGCAATTTTTCTCTGGTTTTTCAACTCTTTCACTTTTAGTACCCAAAAGATTATTCTCAGCCGACAACCGGTTTGATAATTATAATTTAATGAAAAAAAAGCAGCGTTATTTTTCAAGTGGCTGTAAAACCAACAATTTTCAAAATTTTGAAAAATTCTTCGAGATACGGTTAAACATCGACAAAGACTACAATATATCCAAATTTGAGCAAAATCCGAAATGTTACTCCAAAAAGTGTCCGATTTGGTATGGAATGACCCGCACTGCATATGATCGAAAGGAACGAAACTGAAGAAAATTGTTATATCAAGTCCTTCAACCAAAATCCCGGCCGACTGCAAAGATTTTTTTTCTTCTCAAAACAAACTGCAACCTGTTCAATTTCTCTGCACGTATGCTCCAACTTTTTAAAAAATCAATGCTGTATCATCAATAGCAGTATCTATTTGAATGGGCATTGCGAGAAACGGTTCATTACCATTCGTCCGACTCGGGAAAGGTGGGGGACTGCGAACTCATTAGTAGTCTAGATTCGCGGATACAGACCGCCTGCCTTGTTATTGTGACCGACGGTGGGATTAACTCTAGATTGGCGATTATAATGAAGTGGGGTGTGTTTACGACTGCTCGTCTCCTTTGATGTGCCACGAAAGACCGACAAACTACGGGAACGGCGAATACTTGGACGAGCACGACATTCGGCCATCGGCGAGTAGCGAGCAACCCGTGTACACACTCGGGATTCGCCGAGCAGTCGCTCGGTGTTCGCCGAGTACCGAGTGTCTACCCACCCTGTTTGATAACGGGAACCAAGCGAACAATACATTTGGCCATCGGCAAACAGCGAGCAACCCGTGTACACACGCGGCATTCGCCGAGCTTTCGCTTAAAGCCTCGTTGACATCGGCGAGCATTGCTCGGGACTCGCCGAACCCCGCGTGTTTACCGGCACCTTAACGCGACGCTGAAAAATGACCGCACCTACGCGTCCCGTCCACGCGGCACCGTGGTCTTTCTTTCATAGTGTTGCAGTTCGAATAGGTAGCAGGCACCGCGGCGTAAAAATCGTCGGACGATTCTGGCGAATGTCTCTCTCTCTCTTTCTCTCTCTCTCTCTCTCTCTCTCTTTCTCTCTCTCTCTTTCTCTCTATCTCTCTTCGCGGTACAGCGAAGAAGAAAGAACAACTCTCTTTGGGTAGCATAGAGGCGTATATTATACCTATGTACGTAGCGGGGCGGAGGAGATTGAGAGAAGGATGAGAAAGAGGAGCGTGTCGGACGAGAGGAGGGCCCGAGGGAGCCGAATGACAGTCGCGTGGCCTTACAGGGCGACTCCGCGACGTGTTCATTTACATTTACAACACCCGCCCCACCGCCTTATACGCTCTTTATCCCGCCGACCGATGACATTCTTTTTTACGCGTGGAACGGACGAAACGCGTTCGGCTACACTGTAAAACGCCTTACGAGCTGCAGACTCGCGGAAGTCGTTGGGTAACGACATTGTGTACTCTTGGCGCGGCGTCAACAGGGTCAGCGGGGCGGGCACGACGATGTTTACATCTCGACCCGCACGCGCGATCACCAACGACGCCAAAAATTGTTTCCAATTAAAACGTATCGTTTACACGCGTTTCGGAATGCTACGAATAATCGAATCGCACCGCCTGCCAGGCTTCGCCGTGATAAACCGCTTCACAAAAAAAAAATAAATAACGCGCGGTCGAACCACGTCCGACGCAAACGTCATTCCGAACCAGCCACCGGTTTTGCCCGTAATTTGTCATTTCTCGCGTATAAGGCAGCCGGCGGTCGAGCCCGCGTTTCTTCGTCTCGCGCCTCAACCAACGACGCGCACCGCTCTCGCGTTCTTCCGGCTTCTCATATCGCGGCCGCCTCTTAATTACGAGCCATTAATTGAGACGCCGAAAGGTCGAAGGAGCGGGACCTGATTCCCGAGCGAAATCGCGTTGCACCGGGTGAATCGTTCCGTGCTCGGAGCGGCGAAAGCACGCTGGAGCGATAAGCTCGACCGCGCGGTCCGCATGATGAATGGAACGCGCGAGTGGCTCTTCGCGCGGAGAGTGGCGCGACGAAATGCGTTCGCGCGCTCGTGGGCGTTTAACGGTCTGTTCTCGATAACGTCTTTGTCGAGATAACGACGCGGGCAAGTATCTGCGCTCGCCGTGGATCGTTGTGCCGATGACGGCGATGATCGCGTTTGTCCGGCCTTCGCCCGCGCGTGAACTGTTATTATGCGATGGGCGGTTGAGCTACGGGTGTCTCGAGGAATCGAGGTTCGACGCTGGTCAAGTAGAGTAACCATTGTGAGCCTCGAAGGGTCAATTTGGATGCACTGAAAAATGGATCTGTCTCCTATACACAGAGAAAAAAAATAGTGGATTTGGTTACTTGAATTAAATCATTTGGTTATTCAAAACTGTTTGACGAAAACCAGCTGTAGTCAATTCCAGCAAATCATTCTGTGAGCGTGACTTAGCTCAAAGACTATTTTATTTAATTAGTACAGCGAGACTATAAGGAAGATGCTCTCTTTATAACTGCTAAAGCCAGAATGAATCCTCGCACAGCGTCATCCAGGGCCCGGAGGGCCTGGTCTCGCTATCGCCATCATATAAACATCCTTCGAGGGAGGGGTGTCAGGAATACGTCGATGGCATTCCCATCGACTCGTACCCTTGCATCCCAGCTCCTCGAGATTCGTCTAAACATCCTTCAAGCGAGGGGTGTCCGGAATACGTCGACGGCATTTCCATCGACTCTTTCAAGAAATATTCCTCACAATTAGTTAAATTAACTCGATCTGCGCTCCCCGCCCGTGACCGCTATGTCAGTCAAATCTACCACATTTTTTTCTCAGCGTACGCCTTAAAGGTACGAAATATTTTTACATGCATAATCAGAATTGCGCTACAAAGATTCTCATCTCCTCGTCCACGTGGACCGCGATGCTGCGCGGCCGGAACGTCCTCGCGATCTCGAGATAGAGAAGCCGCGCGTGTCGAGAAATAATCCGTCGCTCGCGAGCAGGTAGATATAAAGACAAACATGTGTGTGAGCACGTACTTACGCGGAGGATGACATCACCGCTGATGACCACACCCTCGCGCTCTCGCACCTTATGTGCGCGGTCGCGCCGTCGCGTCTCGCCGACGTCTCTCTTTCTCTCTACGCTATATTCGAAGCTTACGTCAGACGCGGTAGAGTTCAACGAGTACTCTGAGTGCGACGAGAAGTGTTTTCAAAATACGAACCTATATAAGTGCGTCCGGACGCTTTGTGTTATCCAGCTGTCGAATGCCGCGTAAGCTGAAGCCGAAGATGTAACATTTGAGTGACGTCGATTGGGGAGTCTCGGATAGAATTGAATTGAAATTTCCCTTAATCGAGGTACAGTCTCCAATTACATTCTACCGATAATTCCATCTACATTGAAGCGCGATGGGGGAATAAAAGCGGCGTCCCTTACTAATTAACGCAACCCCCGATCAGCATCGCCCTCTGAATTTTATCACCGCTATATAAGACGGCCGCGCTCATTACCATCCCGCGATAATTGCGTCTCGATGCAAAAAGAAAGGCAAAGAACTCCACACCTGGCGGTGGACTCGTATTAGAACGGCGTGTTTATTTACAAACGGCTCACAGACGGAAATGGTCGATCGAGAATCGAGCACCGGCTCCGCGCGCGCGCGCGCGCTGTTCGTCGCTAGAGTAGGCGGAAGGCAGTCGCGCGCGGTGTAAGTGCTAATCCAATTAATCTTTACGCGTGTCATTAGCGAGGAACCGGCCTCTCTCGGTTCGCGGTGCGGCGGGGCGTGGAGGGGGCGAACTGGTAACAGCAACGCGACTAACCCTTCCCTTTATCTTGCACGAGAAACGGCGTACACGGGTATCCCATTCCGGGACGGTTTGGCGATCGGCAATAGCTGTAGGCCGCGTCGAGCGGAACGGCCGCGCGCGGGCATAGGAAATACCGGCGTCTCGGATGTTTCGCGCGGGAAATAAAGTTTCGTCCGCGGCGCGCAAAGCCCGTTACGTCACGCCGCGCTCTTATCTTAATGCACTCGGTCTACGTGTGAATATGCGCTTGCGTAGGTTCGATAATATATCCGCGCGCTCTCTAATTAGTTCTCGGATTTAGTTTCTCGCGTTGCTCGCGATATTGCGCAATCTGTGGGCGCGGAAAACGTTTGACCCGTGCCAAAGATAGACCGGTCGGGTGTTTATGGGAGAAACGTGCGAGGCGCGCGCGCGTGCGTTGGTCGGAATTCGAGACGATATGTCGGCGATGTCGTTCGTTTCACGAGAAGTGTTCACGGGAAGAGCTTCTCGTGTTCCCGATTAGCTTTGTCATATATACTGACGAACATGAGTGGAACACTTTTTATACGACTATATTTGGATTCAGAAAAAAAAAGTTCTATATATCTATTATATATTCAAGCTCACATGCGACCTACGGGTAACGAGATAACGTGGAATTAAAATTAAACATATTTGGTTTCTACGAATCGCGAGAGTCGATAAACATGATTCGAGGGTTGTGTGATATGTGTATTTCGAGCGAGTCCTTACGTAACCCGTTCGTTGATGCAATGGATTCGGCACGAGGACAGACTTTGCAATCAACGTCCCCAGAAGTCGATGTCTCGATAAATTTCTATCTCTTCGTTATAATTTTCTCCATTGAAATACGGATTAGAAGACGGCGCGCCGAGGAACTTCTCGGAACGAGTTCCACGAAATTCTTACAAGTTCGCGCCGCGCCGCTCAACCGTGACACACCTCGTGCAAATAGCGACCCGTGACTTTTTCCATCAGCCGGTAATGACGATGTTGCGAAGATCGGGTTAGATGAGAGGCTGGAGAGAGAGAGAGAGAGAGAGAGAGAGAGAGAGAGAGAGAAACGAGAGGATCGCGCCCGGCGCGCTTGATCGAAGCGAGTCGTCCTTCTAGACGCTATACACGTAGCACCTTTCTCCCCCGTTGCACTCAAATGTCACTCTCCGCAGCCGACGAATAAAGTTCCGGAACGTCGCAGAGCTCCTTCAACGCGAACGAAAGCAAATATTTCCAATGGAAAATCGAACGAATTTTATTTCATGAATTTGCTTCATAAAAAATCACATCCTTTAATCACAAAACCGACCATCGGGCTAGTTTTTGATCAATGACAATTTCCGTTTTCTATGGAAGCTTTTTTCTTTTTATATTTATCGTACAACCCGATCGAAACTTCGCGAGTACATCAACGGACATCCATAGACGCCCGGCACCGCGTGTCACTTTCTCTTCCGACCTACGACCGGTTGAAAGAAACGGAGCCCGCTTTAACGCGGCATCGAGCGCGACTCGCTGTAATTAGAGGGAAACCCGGTGGCGTTCGCGTCCGCAGAATGCGCGCGCGCGCGCGATAGAAGCGCGGGCCGCGATTTTCTCACGGTGACCGAGAGACTCGCGGCGTCTCGGCGGGTTCGACGAAGGGTGATTTCGCGAGATGGATCGGACGCCTGGCGAGCCGCGCGGCGAGGGTTGACTGATTTGTGTGCGCAAGGTCCGTCGCCTTGACTTTACTTACATGGGAACGGGCGACACGCTTAAGGATCGAGCGCGAGCGGCGCGGAGAGCGCAGGTGTATAGAAAGGAATTGCTCGGATTGCGGAATAATCGGTTTGTGTGGGAGAGCGATCCCCTGGATGTGCGAGAGTTACGCATGGATTCGTTCCTCGACTAATATCGTACGCGGATCGCGCGCTGGCACCGATCATGCATCAAGCCGTCCTCGCGGTACCGGCGTAAATCGATGTCCTTATCCGCTCATTACCGCCGCGGCGCGCACCGATAAATTACATTGTTCGCGATGGCTCATTAATTAACCCGAGAATTGCTCCCGGGCCGTGACGATCGCCGCGGCC
The DNA here is from genome assembly GCA_963678675.1 of Xiphydria camelus. Lineage (NCBI taxonomy): Eukaryota > Metazoa > Arthropoda > Insecta > Hymenoptera > Xiphydriidae > Xiphydria > Xiphydria camelus. The sequence continues at coordinate 30,441,522 of OY783191.1, read as the reverse complement.
GCGAGTGGTGCGATGTATAAATCGATCGATGGTCGATCGACGTACGACTTCAACCCTCGACGGGTGTTTCTTTGAATAATTCGCATCGATCGACTCGAGCTCAAGTGAAACCGGAGATGTGGACTTGTAAAAGTGTCTTTAAGACGTTCTGGATCTAATATTCCATCGATGAGAAAATCACCACTTCGAATGTTCGTGTCAATTAGTCCACCCCGACTTCAACCTCCGTACACACCAGGCACGCGGGGTCCCCGTTATCCGTTATAAATGCAATCACCCTCTCATCGCATGGTTCGCTACGGCTGCCGAGCCGCGCGGTGACTTCTTCCAGACGGCTAAATGGAAGAACGGTGTAGCACCGTACGGAAACTATAGCCTTTCAGGGCTGCTCGTCCTCGAGGTAGTCGCCCGTGACGTTGTACCCCTGACAAAGGAACGAGGGCTTCCGCTATATCCTCGTCGAACGCAACCCGAGAGTCCCGAGCTCGCGAGTCGCGCACTCGGCACTGCGCGGATAGCGTGGCGAAACGAGCTTCGCTGGCTGAGAATTCATTAAATCGTTGTCGTTGTTGCTCGCGTACTCCTCCTTTTACTCGTTCTCCGAGATCGTCGCGTCATAATTCTGTAGATCGACAGATCGCGGAGATTGGTTTGAACCCCGTAGAAATGGAACGAAGTCCTTGTCGTTTAATCGTTATCCGGAAAAATTCCTTTGCACGAAGCAAACTCTATAAAATCACTTCTCACTTAAAACAGAAATTCCTCTCCCGTGAGTTCTAAAAGAATTATCGCAAGACTGTCAAAGCGAGATCATTTTCAAGCGCGCAGCATCCGATCTCCCGGAAGTAACGATCGAACCAGCTCCTCGTAACGGAACCGCGTTGTTCTTCCTCGGCCGAGAAATGAGAAGAGATACATTAATATTACGTTTAATCGCCGAGTCCGTCACGCTCGCTCGCCCGACCGAAGAGGCGATATCGTTACCCCGTTCTCCGCGCGCGCGCGCCCCTTCCTTTCTCCCGCGCTGTAGTCGATGGGTACATAGGAAAATGAATGTTCTCTAACGGCGAGGAGAGGGAGCGACGCGGGGGTACGACGCGATCCGAGGTGGCAATTATGGGAACAGGTGCCTGACGTCCCGTCACACAATTCGATTGTGAACGCTGTGACTCCCTATCTCCCGCGCGCGGCTGCTCCGTCTTCCTCCGGCGAGACGCGCGATTATCCCGGCCGCCAGCGACCCCGCTGCAGCCTGCACCGCTGCAGTCCGTCCTCGCGGGCTAACGGCACTATCCGATCACGCGCGGATAGCACCCAGACGCATTCGCTTAACGCGAGCTTAATTACGCTCGCCATTACGATTGAACGATAGGCGACGGCGTTGGATCGCCGCTGAAAGAGTTATCTTTGGGTCTATCCACGGTATCGGGCTCTCACCCATACACCCACATATCTTTTGACCCATGGTGTTTTACGGTGACGACTGCGCGGCTGGTGAACCGTAGAGCGTCCGTTTCTGTTTCACTTTGTTGTCATCGTCGCGCGTTTCACTTCCTTTCCTCGATTCTCGACTGTTAAATCGCTACCACGACTGCGGTTTCCTCTCTTCGGGATATACGAGTACCATATGAGGCTAAACTTACTTGCCAGGAGAGAATCACTGTTATCTCATTTTTTTTTTTTTTCATCAACTTTTGGCCTGAATTAATATCGAAGACTTCATTACAGATAAAAATGTAATTTTTAAAAAGCATTATACAAATATCAGACAAAAGCTCATAGATAACGAGATAACAGTGATTCGAGTTTCTTTTCTGGCCGAGTAAGCTTAGCCTCATGTGACATAGCGACGATCAAACCCTTCTTCCCCAGTTGCTTCGCGACTATCGAATTCATTTCCCCGCGACGCTCGCGACATTGTCCACCTGTTCCGAGCAGACTCGCGCGGGCGCGATATTGCGAAATATCCTCCCCCCGAGAGACTCCAGGCTATGCGTCACACCTGTTAAAGTGTGAACATAAATCAGACGTTGCTCCAAACTAACCTAGCGTAACCCACGATATACCGACGGTTAGCCATAAGCGTACCCCGACCACATAACTCAAACCTCCCGAGAGGTGTGTACGCGCGTCCCGTACCCGGCTCTCCGGTATCGTCCAGGCGTGTGTTCCGCGGTCGCGGTCGATGCGTCGTTACATAAGGTTAATAATGTCTTCCACGGGGCCCAGTATTCGCGTACTCCTATGTATACAGACTTTATGCAATAGCGCTTGCACGGTTCGCTGAGCCGCGAGCGTCTTTCCCGCCGCGAAAGAGACCTTTCGGGATGCCGGAGCCAGTTTGACGAGTCGTTCGTATATTCGACGAGATTTACCATTTCGCGTCTCTCCGACGCGGCGACACGAATATCGCGTTTTTTTTATCCGCCTCGAGAATATATTTTCGAGCGGATTCGCGCGCGCGCGAATTAATCATCTCTTCGCGAGGTGGCACGTGAGATATAAGAGCTGAAGTTATGGCGTAATAATTGTAGTAATTAGTCGTTCGAAATGTAAACTTACGATCGAGAGAGTCGCGCGGGACTGTATTTATCGAGTGAAAGAATCTGCGGGGAATTCGTATCGTTAGGGAAAAGTGGAATTTTAACGTCGACGCTGCGGGAACGTTTTCCAGGGATCGCGCTGCTGTTCGAGCATCGCCTGTACCTACACACACGCACACACATACACACACGCCCAACTGTGCGGAATAATCGGAATGCGAATAAAAACCAACGTAAACGTATAGGTACCTAATTATCCGGTAGTAATTATGATTTTGTACAAAGTCACCGTCGAGCCCGGGGTTCACGCGTAAGGTGAACCGGAGGTTCTCTGTGAAATCCCATACACTCAAAAAAATTTGGCCACAACTAGAAAATTATAGTAATTGCAGTGATAATTTTCTTCGCAATAGCAAGAATTCTTGCTACGCTAGCAATATTTTTCTAGTTGTGTCTGAGGCAGTCAGAAATATAGCTGGATTAGCTAAATACTTTTTTCAGTGTACGGAGTTTCACACGCGCGCAGCGTTTACCGTACAAGTACATACGTACCCCGTGTTTCGTGTAACGCGATCTCCGTTAGTCAGGCCGGCAGGGATAACCTTGATTCGTGATTTCGTACGAACGAAATTGCGAATCCGATCGACACGCGAGTACAGATATCAGCAATTTCTCGCATCGGAATATTCCCCTCTTCTTTCTCGTTGTAAAATCATATCAACATCTCGATTTTCCCGTGACATTTTTCTGGTAAATCCACGATCTTGAAAATTAGCACAGAATTCCACCGGCCGAGGTAGACGACCGATCGATTCCAGCGTTCGAAATTTTTCGCGAAACCTCCACGACTCTGCGAGGCACATGCCACGCGCGTTATCACCTTAAGAGAAAATCGAACCGCGCTTTCCAATCAGCGATAATTATCGCGAGCGTTGCCGCGCGTCATTCGCCGTCGGATTCATCGACGCGCGTCCCGCGACTAATGTATTCCCGGACGACTCCGTACTTGGGAGAGAGCGAGGATGCCGGCGGCGCGCGGCGACTCTCGCAGCCGGGGCAAGTCACCTTCGGTGACTAATGGAAAAGGAAAACAATTAGCGCGAGAATGCCTATTGTGTTCTATTAATTAAACTAACAACGGCACGCGCATCAAGCGGAATAAACTGCTAACAAGAGTGGACTGGCGAGCGGCATCGGGGAACCCCGGCAGTCCTTACGCTCGTAAAACACCTCGAGCCTTCTCGGTTCTTACCCACCACAACCGCTGTCGTGCCTCGCAATTCAGCGTTACATTCGTACAAGCCCATTGAAACGTCCGTGCATAAGAGCATATTCTGATACCCCGTAATTTAGATTAAATATTTGCATAACTCAGCATGCAATGCGCACGATTAACGTTTCTTCTTCTTCTGCTGCTTCGTCGTCGTCGTCGTCGCGTCGTGGTCTTCGTCGTTCTCTTCTGCAGTACGCGTAAATACGTGGTACACCGATCATCGCGGGTTGACTAGTTGGGGTCGTAGAGAAAAACGTTCCCAAGGAGTAGGACTATAGTAACGCAGAGGGGTAAGTCCTATACATCAGCGCAACATCGGGTTTATATTTTGCTCGAGCGAGCAGCTTCACGCGAGGGGACGAATTACGAGGTACCCGTCGTGTAAACGCGTCTCGTCGTTCGATATTTCGTTAAGTATCCGCGCTCTATGAGACGCGCGGGCTGTTCTATTTTGCGATGTGACGTCGTGAGTATCGAGCTCACACTTGGGACCGGTATTCCGGACCATGCGGGTCGATGCGACATAAATTTTGATCTCGATCGATAATTAGAGCGCTTGGATTTTTCAAAAATTCGTAGGCTAAGGGGTGGCAGAGTTATTGACACCTTAAGCTGACGAGTAATTTACATTGGCTCTCTCCATTTCTTTCTATCTAATGCATTTCTTATCGGATGGTGTCAATAACTTCCGAGTGTCAACAACCCCGTACCGCTTCCCCTGTCTGTAAACTTGCAGCCCCGAGATACGAGAGTTCGACGTACTCGCAGCCCGCGCATATTTAAATATCAACGTTTTCCCCGTTCGTGACCCTTCGAGAAGAAGTTCAAAGTCCACGTTAAACGGAGAATCCCGCGTCGCGGGGACGCGGCGCGTATCCTCCGTAGTCGCGTGCACGCAACTACGCCGCCCCCGATAATCATAAAGTATACGTACCTACCCGAGCATACGTAACGACATGGGTACCGAGGAAAAATATGCTCGGTATGCCTGGCTATTCATAACCAGTTGCGCGGCATTCATTATCGAACACTTATGCAGCGCGGGGATTAAAATTTCTCGCGTCGCGTGGTCACCCGTTGAAGATTCCTCCCATCCCCTTCGTCGCGACCGAGGTTCCGCACGAGGTTCCGCCTCGGGTCACCCTTGTTAACCCGCGGTCGATTGGAGTGGGGAAAGAAAGCGTCGCTCTTTGAAATCGTCCGCGCGTGTCTCTCGATAAAAAAACGAAATCGACGAATCCCGCATACGGTCACAGCGAAACGAAGAGATGAAACGAATAACGGACTGGGAAGAAGAGCCGATTACGATTTAAAGAGCCCATCGAACGTCCTCGACGACCTCGAAGAAAAAAGGCCGTTAAGACTCGACGCGCGAGCGACGCAGCTTCGAAGATGATATTTTCATTGATCCCTCGGTTGTCCCAGGTGCGTTTAATTGCTCTTTATAAGGCAATCCCCGCGTCCAGGGCGACGCCTAATTGGCTGCGTGCCTCGAGTGAGCTGTGCACTCGACACAGGTACCGCATCTATCCGATGTAGGGGTAGAGAGGTACCTATCCTCGAGTTTTTCTCAGTCTCTCCTCCGCCGATCCGATCCGAGCGTTATTGCTCCTTATGCCATATACGTAGGTCCGCATCGGCACGTCGCGCAACGACGTCTCGACAAGTCAGTCCTACCTATACGCGCGTCACGCGTGCAGCGACGCGCTACCTCCAGATGTGCGTTTGACCTTACGCCGGAGTGCGGAAGAACAGAATCCGTCGCGTTTTACTTAAAATCCTCGATGCGTATAGGTATCGCGTGGCACGCCGCTGCGCTGGCTCGTTCTTCTTCGCGTTCCTCGCGACACTTCCCCTTGCGAAGCCAGCATCGCGCTGTCGCATTCGAGCGACTTCCAGCTCCACCGTGTACACACCCCGCAACGGGAGCACGCTTCAATCGCGCCGCCCGCGCCAATTCGCGTAGCGCCGGCGCACTTGTCTCTCTCCCACATTATGCAAACGGCGCGCGGCGCGGCGCGGCTTTGTGCCTTTATCAAGAGGCGCGCGCAAATTTACCAGCTCGCGGCCGAACGAGACGCGCGCGGTAGCCGCGGCTTCTAAGGATGGCCTCGCGGCGCGCTATCAGATCGGCTCGCGCTGCGTTTACAGACACGGGTAAGAGCCCCCCCGTTATTATCAGTGACGCTACATCTTATTTTACGCGGTCTTCACCCCCGGTGACGTTTCTATGCGCCGTCTATGACGTCGGCGCTGCTCGGACGAAGGCACCCCGTGACTCGTGCTGGACGCAAATTGACCGTGTGCCGCGCTCGCGCTACATATAGATATACGAGCGCGTACGCGGACTCCTGTGGGAAATAAAAGGCGAGGTGAACGCGCCCCACGGGAGATTCTCGCGCCGAGGATTTCTTCGTTATCCCGGGAGAGCATCTGGAGGACGTCCCCCAGGGCTCTTCCAGCGAATATCCGGCGTGAGTAGCGCCCGCGCGCGACTTGCCGCTCGTTATCCGAGCTGCGGGTCGACTCGCTGCCCCGGTGGGCCGGCCCTTCGCAGCGGATGTTCGAATTGTCGGGATTTCCGCGAAAGGGAATCGAGGGCTCGCGTCTTGTTGAACGTGCACCGAGAGAAATAATTGCTAGCGTCGACGAAATATTTCTTCGACCGAGAACATACGATCTTACAAATGTTCAAGAATACGGGGATTCCCGGTTGAAGGATGTATATTCTTGACTCGAGAATAACTTCGTCAGGACGAGAAATTCTTCCCGCGCGAACGGAATAATTACTCGAGCCTGTAAAATATTTCCTCGCGCCCGAAGAAAATCACGGCTTGATCGTGGAACTCTGTAATGTTTCTGATCGAAGAAAACATTTTTTGATACCAGCAATTATTTCTCTCGATATTGCGCGGGGCGATCGAGAGATAGGCCGGCCGATGCCATCGGAGTAATCGTCGGTGGAATCGATCGAAATGGGCGGGGTGTCGCGCAGCGGCGAAGAAAAGCCTTTCGCGCGAGTGGGAGAAACGCGCAGCGGCAGCGCGATTTCGCGATAACGAAGTGCAGCCGGCATTGCGAAAGCATGCAAATGTAGAAACTCTCCGCAGACTTCCTCCTTTCTTTCGGACACGCCTCCTCTGCAGAGTCTCGGCGTACCACGGCCCACGAAGTGCATCTATGTGTTACGCGATAGACGTGCGCGATAGGTTATACGTGCACCGTGGATTGTATGGTCGTACCGGCGAGGCTGCGGCGCTTTCAGATTTATCGTCATTGCTCCGAATTCTGTTCGCAACAATTTCGGTCGAATTTCGATTGCAGAATCGGATGCATTTTTCCTCGTCGCCGCATCCGTGCACCGTGTTGCAGCGTGATAATATTTTACAATCCAATCCCCGTAAAGAAAATTCACTTCCCGACGAACGATGGTCCACGTCGTTCTCGGACTGCGAACGCCGATCTCATATAACAGCGCGGGCGCGGTAACGAACGCGCGCATGATAATTGGATCGAACGTCCATTACTCCTCGGTAGAGCGAACGCTATAGCGGAGCACGTCGCCGAGGAAGAGGAGGTGGAGGCGAAGAACGATTGGTGAAGCGACCGCTGATTACCCTTCATTATCACACACCGGTTTTCATTATCGGCAAAACGTTATACGAATATATCGGCGAGTCCCGCGCGCGCTTCGCGCGATGCGCGCACGACTCTCCGCGAATCCCTCGCCCGCCGTTCATCAATTACCGCGTCACGGTAAATCGCCCTCGCGTTGCAACGTGCAATCATCCTCAAATCTGCGCGCGCAATCACGCGGCGAACTGACATCGGAGATATTTTCTGGAGTGCCGGCGCGTTCTCCTTTTCCTCCCCCCTCTCCCCTCACCCCTCACACCTGGCGGCGATGTCATTGGAAATCCTCGGAGTTCCGTGATCGGGACTGTAAAAAGTGCGGACCCGTCGAATAAACTGTATCCGGCGAGTGAAGTAAGTCGATTGAGAGAAAAAAAAAAGTGGCGAATAAAAAAGTAAAATCTGCCACCGAAGTTGTGTCGAGTGCCGGTAGCGGCAAGCAAAAAACGAGCGGTACGGGAACGCCGGGGAGAAAAAAGACGTCATAACCGGCACCGACGTCGTCTCCGAACGGGCTGGCGCTTCTCTGGAATCTCAGTCGATAAATTGATACGGACGTTACGCAGGGTCACTTCCTAATGAATATGCAGATCTAAATTAATGTATTCCCATTTTCACCGGTTCTTCGGCGTGCTTCGTAGACCGATATAGTAGCCTTTACAGTTAATCGAATTCAATCATATCGTGTCGTCATTAATATTAAGCAGATGTTTTACTTGGGTTAGTTGTGTATTCGTTTAATTTTTCTTCCGCGTCGACGCATCGCACTCGATTATGCGCGCCCCGTCTTACGTAACTCGTTCCCTCTCTCTTTCTCTATATTTCATTTCCTTCTCTTTATTTTATTTCCTTTGTATTAATTTGTCCTTCCCATCAACTCTTAGAGGGTTACACCCTAGAGCTTAATAAAAGCTATTCTATTCTATTCTATTCTCTCTCGCTAGAGGCCCGATAGATGCGCATCCTATTGGCGATCGTCGCGCATCTCCACCTTCTCCTCCTCCTCCTCCGTTCGCCACATATAGATAGGTCAATTATCCCGCTCGGCGGGGATCTCGATCGTCGTCAGTCACTACTCGTACGCGCAAAACAGTTATAGAAAGAAGTCACTGAAACCGAGCACGGAGATACGGCGACTTTTCGATTTATTCGGACGGGACTGCGATAATAAATTCCTCGATTTCTTCCTTGACTCTAATTTTAGTCCGATTTGTCCCGTATCCATACTCCCGAAATTTTCCTATTATTTTCTCGTATCGTCGGACGCGGCAGAACGACCGACGAGTTTTTAACGCCCGCGCGAAATTTCGAAACTGAACGAACGGCATCGACGCACCACCTCGCGCGAAAGCGATCGATCACCGCGCGCGGTTCGGGCCAAAAAACACCACCGGACTCGCCACTTTCGACTCGTTGCCGACGCGCGAGGGGGCAATTGCCACTGAAAATGCACAGCGCGAGACTTTCACGGCTGCTCGCCGTGCACGGGCGCGAAATACATGTGCGCGCGTGCGCGCGGATTATTATATACGCGACTTTTTCCGGGAAGCCAGCTCAACGCCTTTTTTAGGCAGGACCGGTTCGCCTGCATCTCGCACGCCGAAACACCGCATCGCAATCCCCGGCGAAGATGCAAAAAATAACGAACGCGGTTTCGGTGGAGTTAATAGAATCGACAGAAATTGCTCAATTAATTTGTCTTGCGGGACATCCGATAAAATTGCATCTTCCTCCTCGCGATCTTGCCAATAATAACGAATCGAGCGATATCATCGCCGCGGCTCGTTCCGCGAAGCGCACAGCCCGACGCGCAATCGGCTCGTCTGCATTTCGTCCAGCGAAAGCGCGCATCGAAGGGGCTTACACGCGGCGTCCGCGCGGACGCGGTCCCTCGTCTATCGGGATGTCGGTTCGGGCAGCGTTAATTGACCGATCATCGCGTAGTCGGGTCGATGATTTGCCGGGGTGACGCGGCAATTTAGATCCGCGCGTTTAGACGCCCATACGCTTGGTAATCACGACGGTATTGTTACCCCTTCGGTGCGAGGACCATCGCGAAGCATCGTCCATGTACGGATCGATCGATCGATCATACAACCGAAAGTAGATCGTGATTTCTTCGAATGAAAGAAAATGAACGGATAACGAAGCCGAATGCAAACCATTCAATTCTCGAGCGATCGAGACGGCGTGATGAATAAGAAACAAAATGCAAATCGCAACGCACGGGGTGTGTAATAAAATTTGAAAGTAAAATTCCCTCATAATATTCCACCGTGCAATAGCATATCCAGATCTCTAGCCTAGTCTAATTCGTCTAACCCGTCGCACACTCCGGTCACTCGCGCGTAAACAAAACGCGAGACCCCACGCCAGGCCTTCCGCTCTCCTTTCGAATGTCTCGGCGTATTCGCGAAGTTTGTAATAACTTATACCCAAATGCGCGTAGCGACTCGGCCGCGTGCACTGTACGCGCCGCAGAGGAGTGCGACGGCGTAATTGCTTCGTTAAAGTGCAGAGGAGCGACCCGACGGCAAACTGGATCCCTGTATGCGAGCGTCTTATTCGGATGAAAGAAAAGAGAGCGAAACGAGGCGAGGCGGCACTCATCGACGGCTTAATTTGGCCTCGGGGGCCAATCGAAGCCTCTCGAACGAGGCGAAGAAGTTTAAGCACGAAAGTGGGTACTCGGCGGCTCCGCCGATTATCGGACCTCTTTAGCCCTGATATAATGTAATTTCGCATTCACGACGTTACGCGGACACGTGTTACGCGGCCCCCGAGACTCTCGATTTACGGGACGAAGAAAAAATCTCCCGAGCACCGTTATTCGATTCGGAGGGGGGGGGGGGGGGGGGGCTTTGGTATACTCGAAAGAAAAGTCCGACTCTCTGCGTGAGAAATTAAACGAAGCGTCGAGCCGATCGCCGTGTGTATACGCGCGCGCGTCAAAAGTTAGAAAGACGACCGGCGATTATCATCTTCCGCGGCAGTAACATCACCTTCCGTCACGCCGCAGCGATATATCTCGTAGACGCAACCCTCGCGAGACGTGCGCTCTATCTCCAGCGATCTGCGACGCGTTATACGCGGCGCATTCGTGCGACGTTACGCGAATGACGATTATGTATCTTCCAGAAGCACGTATCGAATTTCCGCGGATGCTGCCCCATTCGAACGGGGATTCCCGCTGCGCATCACGGCTCGAGCTTAATTGGTCGGTGCGTGTGATGCAATTATAGTGCGAGGCCAGCCGGTGAGGCCGCGCAAAACGTCGAAAAATGTCTAATCGGACGCGCATCTGTCGCGCCGAGGGTCGACGGACGTTGGCTTGACGAATGTCCCGCCTAACGATCGTCCGATGATAAATGATAGCGCGAGAAACTGGATTTAATCACGCGGTATCCCGTTCGATTCGGCGTCCAGATGCGGCAGATACGTATGCGGGGTGTGTGTGACGAGGAGATTAGTTTTTTACCGGCGATTAAATTGCACGATTACTGAAGTAATTGGTTGATCGATTCGAATTGGAATTTTTCAAGCGCGTCTCTCCGAGCGCGTTAACTGCACGTTGCACTGCTCCGATGTCGGCGAAGGCGCGGTCGAAAACAATTGCCGCGCTTCCTCGAACCTCCTCCCCGGCCCATCATGCACCGGTTTCGCCGCGGCTCGAACAATACCTGCGGGCGTAACGCGGTAGAAAGGATCGCGCGCGCGTTCGTTTCGACCTGTGTAAATTTACTTATCATCCGCGCGCGCGAGAAAGCTGGCACACTGCGCCGCGCCGGTGCAGCGCAGTGAGCCCTCTCTCGCCTTCTACCTCCACTGCGAGAAAACCGCGCGGAAGCGCATGGTTAACGTGTTGCAGACCTTTTCCGCGCGCGCGGTCTCCGGGACCACAGATCGGGTCGGGGGTGAATTGACGAAGCGCGGTGCGCGGAGAGATTCTCGTTACCGCCGCGGCGCGCGGGTACTCTCTCTCTCTCTCTCTCTCTCTCTCTCTCTCTCTCGCGCGCGCGCGCGCGGTTAGTTATTCAACGAGCTATTATAAAAGCATGCGCGAACCCTCGACTTCCGATTGCACGTCGTATCGACGTCTTCGCGGGGCCATCGCGTGTCACGAAACTATTGTGGCTTCGAATGAACGTGGATTACGGATGCGATGGCGTGTCGCGCCGCGGTATAACGTCACTCTCGATCGAGACTTCGTATTGCACGCTGCGTTCGAATCGCCATGGCGTTCTCGGACCGTTCGTCGTCGATTCGAGGGGCGTTTTCCGATATTACGCTCGGTGGAGTTGGATCGGTGCCATCGACCGACGTGTCGGGGCGGGTCACGCTACGGTAGCACGGGCTTATCACTTCGTAGAAACAGAGAATTTCGATTTGTTGGAAAATCACGATTGGAATTTGTGGATCGGAGACGATCGAGTGTGAAAAGATATCGAAATATCACGTGATAAATATTTTCCTAATCACGTCGGAGCTTCACTTCCTCGATCTTATACATATAGGTACACGCGTACATTGACACGATTCTACGATATATAGCACCCGAAGATACACCGGTACACCGACCTGTAAATACACCCGTATCACCTGTATGTGTGCGAGTACTGTACGGGTGGGCACGACGATGGGTACATACCTCACCTTCTCGAGCCCGTGCGTGCATACATTCGGACGCGCGCGAGGCCAGGCTAACCCTTGATCCCCGCTTAGGGTGCCTCCACAACTCCCGCGCGAACTACACGCGCCTCCTCTCGCCGTAGGCGTTCGAAAGCGTGACGTATGTAATTATCCGAGATGTACCGTACGTGCGACTCTACCCAAAGGAACGTTTCTCCTCGTATACGTCAAAAGATAGTCCCCCCGAGAGGAATCTCTCGTTTTCTGGTGTCTCCTGATATTTCACGCGCTATCCGAGGCACTTCGAGCGGCTGCGATTTCCAGGCAATTCGTTATTCGACGCAACAGCGAATCCAAGGTATAAACTAACCTCGATTCGAGGAGGCGAGAGCAAGACGCCGACAGCCAATTTTTCAGCCACGTACTTCGACAACGGGTCGAAAGGCACCTCATGCGGAAGGATCGTGCCTCGAATGCCGATTAATTATTATACACCAATTTGGTAACTATTCGCGCGTGGGGCGTATTCTCGCCTGGCACCGATACGAAGGCAGCGAGACTATCCTCGCTACGCGCGCGCGCTCACGTAAAGGCACGGACGGCGGGGGCTGATCGCGGATACGGCGCGACCAGGATGCTCGCTGCTCCCGCATGCTCCGCTTCGATTTACGTAATCCCTCCGTAGCGTCTCTGCTGCACACATACTTATACACACGCGCGCGCGCGCCGTATCATCTTACGGCGCGCCGGTGTTTCACTTGCCTCGCGTTACGTGGGGTACGTGTACAGTGAGAGGGCCGCGCGTGCTAAACAACTCGCACGTTCCATACCGATTAATATGTGGCGAAACGCGCTATCGCGCGCGCGCCCGCGCATCTGCGAATGGATATGGCGCTGTAGGTCGACGCGTTGGAATCGTACGCGGCTCGGAAAGGTTAAAACTAACGACGAGTCGATAACAAATGTTTGAGGCAATATTTAATTGTTCGGATTCGACTCTGTTATACGGAGAGTCGTGTGTGGCTCTCTTGATCAATGAGGAGTAAATCATTTCTCATGAAGATTTAGCATTAATTCGGCGTTAAATGAAATTATCGAATTAGGAATCGGCCGTGAAATAACCCCAAGAGCCGCGAGGTCGATCTCGATTAATAAAAAAAAATCGCTCTTTTCACCGCCCGCCTATAAAAAGCGGTGGCTCCTATATAAATCATTTTCTCTACGGGAATCGAGCCTAATTTCACTTTTTCCCCTTAGCCCTGCGGCGTGTCGCGTGAGGGCGAAGCGAAAGGTGCGCCGCGGCGTCACCTGCACTCGTAAGGATTTAACGACGACGTTCCAACGGTCTTAATTAATAGCGCGATTAGTACGTGACTCAAATTCTCGATGCCCAAAATGAAAGCTTAACTCGATTGGTCGGAATTATCCCCGAGAGATATCCGCCCTTCTGTTCCTCACTACCGCAGCTCCGGAATCGTTCGGTGTCGGGAGTAACTCGACTGTGTCGGGAGAGGAATCTCTTCGCGCGGCTCCACTCCGCTTCGCTTCACTCCAGAACGATGTAACGATAACTCGATCCGCGAGCCTTTCTCTTTCCAATTGAATCGGAAGGATCGCTTCTGGGTGAAACGCGGATCGCTTCTGTCGACGCGCCGCTGACGTTAGGAAACGGCGGGCGTGCGGTGCTGCTCGAGATCTCGAGATGCTCGTTGCGTGTCGTGCGACGCGGTGTGAAGAAGCTTGTCAGCGATAGGCATTGAAAAATTGTCGGACGATCTGTGTAGAACCGTCACTGCGGTGTCATCAGAGCTGTCTACTATGTTGCAGCGATGTTATGACGACCAACGTACTATGCTTCACGTACGACCAGAAGAGCGATTTTGCGAAAGCTCGATTCGATCGGAAAGTTTGTATTTTATCTAGAATTTGATATACGCTGCACTTCAACGCGTGTTACCGTTTAATCCCTGGTTCTAGTTCTGAATAGATCGTTTATATCCAATTGCACCCTTCATTGTCATTCCATTACCGTCACGGAGAAAAATTAATCGCAGGTCTTGCAAAGTTTGTAGTAAATTTCAGAACAAGGCTGATTTATCGTTACAGTAATTATAATTTTAGTAAAAATTACAATAAAACTTGTACAAGTTGCAGGCGTAGCTGTAATTTTTACTAAAATTGCGATTATCGTGACGATAAATCGACCTTGTCTCGAAATTTACCAAAAACTTTGCAAATGCTACGATTCATTTTATTCCGCGATCGTCATCGCGATCGCCATTCGACGTCAAACTCCCCCACCGGTCCGACTTTCTACATACTCCCGGATAAAGGCAAAGGAGAAGCGCGCTCGCAGTCGTACAAGGTGATACACCGCGCGCCCGTCATTAATTTCCCCGCTTGAACCCGTAATTACCCGCGTGACACCCGCGCTCAAGAGAGCAGAACTTTCTTCATAATCACACCTCTCGTCCGCGCCGCGCGATGCACTAAATCTTTCGATAAGTGCGCGACGTCCCCGCGAATATATAATATATCGCTCACCCCGAAGGGACAATTAAACGAATCGAATAATTAATAGTATCATTGTGCCTAGCGTGCGAAGCGACCGTATACACCAACGCGCGTGAGCCGAGAGCGGAGGTCTGCGCTCACGCGAGTCCCACGGATACCCGGGTACAGTCGACGCTGGATCGCGCGCGGCCCCGTGCGACCGCGCGCACTTACGCGTACAGACGCGCCGCGGACCCTAAAGCCCGATGAGAGTCCCATCTAAATCAATTACTCGAGGCCGCGGCATTTGCGATCGTTATACAACGAGCCGCGTTACAATTTGCGGCGGCGCAGAGATGCGGCCGATGAAACACTCGTTAACCGAGACAATCGCGGATAATTAATGCCCCGTCGATGAGGTGGCGGGAGAATCGAGCTCGCGGATCGCGTTTGCACGCGCTGACTGTTGCGCTGCTTCGGGATCATAAATATAAATACTCTAGTCCGATCTGCATGCGGGGGTAACGTCCTCCGAACAGCTGTGACGGCTCAAATTTCTCCTCGTCGATCGTTTTCTTTCCGCCGCGCGCGATGATCGCAAATATTTTTAGACACGTCCCCGATTATTATTATAGGTGGTGCGCTCGTCTCGCCGATATCTCTCGCTCGCCGGCAGATGCGATATCTCATCGTCGACGGGAACGCGCGTGAAGGAAAGCAGGAAATATCTCTTCGCGGATGGAGAAACCGATCATTTTTCTAGAAATCGCTTCATTGTCTTCGGCGTGACGTGGGTGGCAACGCCCCCATCGAGTCCCGCGCCGCTCGATCGTCGAGAGCCCGTCCGCTGTATCCTGCTGCTCACGGCTATACGCGCGGAGTTGCGATCTTTTGATATTCAATTAATCGGTGATTGAATCGTATATCCGCCGGTCCTATTATAAATATCCTTTCGAAAGAAATTAGCGTTCCATTTGCCGGCTCGCCCACGCGACTCCGCGTGTCCGATGTTTCCGAGATAACGTCGAATTTATGGCGGAGCGCGATCGAAACGGAATCGATCCGGCGACTATTTAAATTGGCCCCGATTGATTTGTATCCGTCGCTGCAGCGAGAGCCATACGCGACGAGGCGATTAACGCGGCCTAACGTGACTTCGCGTCTTCCTCGTTATACGACGAACAAAGGAACTGTCCGGCGCATAACGATTCGTGTTTCAATACCCGAGTCGAGAAATAAGGATGGCTTAGTCATGAATCAGTACTGACGGAGAAGAACTTATTTCTATATCGTTTCCTATACCGATTTAGTTCTGGTAGTCGTGAATTCTTCGCGCGCTTCATCGTTATAGAAATATCCTTCGATATGCATACAATTATCCGCACTTTTTCTCGCATATCGAGTGACTCTGCAGTTGTAGGGGGTACGGCCGTATAATTATACGCGACGTCGTCGCGTTGCGCGGCTCCTCCCACTGTACCGTTCGCGATCGCCGGCTATACACGCGACAGGTGCGCTTAATGCGAGGCCGAGCTGCAGCGGTATACCGGCTTATTAACGATGATTAGTCCGGACGCGAAACATTATCAGTCGGCAATTAATATTCCTCGTATAGGAATTGTCATTAACGGAACGAAGCGAATAGAAAAAGTAATATTTTAAAAATCAAAACCCAATGTAACGAACTTTAATTCGTCTGGAAATTAAATTCCGCCTCTCTCTCTCACGCGTGTACGCAGTACGTAACGTAGAGCACGGAACGAGGTTTCACCGCAAATGCGCTACGTGGACCCTTTACGCACGCAATCTCTTAGGTACGACTCGCCCTCGCTGTCTGGTCTCGGTGATTTCGCGATATTACACGCGAAGAGAGCGAAAGAGAAATAGAGAGAGAGAGAGAGAGAGAGAGAGGGAGGGAAGGGGAGGGGAGAGAGAGACCCACAACTCCAGCAAAATACAGTCGAGCTCTCTCGGACTGGTTTAAAGCGGAGAGGGTGAAGCAGGGGTATGATTTGTGCGACTCGAGTAAGACGTGCAATCTCTGTTTTACCGGCCAACTATATATGCCTCCTCGCCGAGAGGGACGTCATAAACACGCCACGGATCCGGTGCATCTTCGGCCGGTCGCGTCTCTTCTTCATCGCGTCGTACCAACCCGCGGTTCGATTCTCGAGCCCTTTCCCATTGTTACGCCCACGGGCTGAGGAGAACCCGTCCGTGAATGCCGAGTCTCTCGAGCGCGGCGCGCAATTACAACTCGATCTGGTAAAAATGACAGGCGCCCTTTTACGCCGGCATCGCGGACAAATCGTATATAGCTCCGGCTGTAAACCCGCTCTATCCCCGAGCGCGTCGTTAAAGCCACACCTAACCGACGACATCCGAGTCCAGAGACCCACCCCCGGTCGTTGCCCGGCGCGCAAAGGACGCGCGTAAATTCCCCTTGTCGAATCGAAACCAAATACCGCTCTCGCGCGCTTCGCATCGAGGGGTATCAGTTTCCCGCGCGAATATCTCGCGCGCACGTACAACCGCCTCCACGCGAGATCGCGCCTCGGTGTCGACTCCGCGCGGGAAAATAACGAACGAGCGAAGCGCTGCGCGCCGAATAGTCCTCGGCGCTATCGCTCGGCGATCCGACGGAACGGGGATGTCCGTCTTGAAGTTAATCGGCGAACGAAGCGAGCGCGCGAGCATATCGCGAAACGAGAGATACGTTTCACTCGGTTCGGCCCCGGCACGCGGAGACCCTAGGAGTCGTTCCGCGCTGTAATTATGTGAATCAATTATCATAATTAATAAAGCATCGTCGTACTTATAAATTACGCGCGGGACATCGGCGCGCGTTTCCCCTTCGGCATTTATGCAGCTCTCGCGGCCCCTCCTCGGTGTTTATATTATCGCGCGCGGCCATGAATCTCGCCGACGATCGTACCGACGGAATTTTTGCCCACTTATTGCGAATAATCAATGGGCCGGCAATCGGACGATTACGCAGTCAGCCTTAAACCGCACCGTGCGCGCGAGCGGGCAATTATTCTCGAGCGGTCTCTCAAAGTAAACGAATCGATGGGTGAGGCAGCCTCGCTCCCCCGCCCCCGATAAGCCGGGAATTTTCGCTTCCCCCGTCCGAGGATCGCGTTCGACAGCCACCGAGTACCGACGCGTAGCCGAGATACGATACTCGTGCGGGTAATGATGATAAATGATGACGATCGCGTTGACTCGTGAATGCGATCGTCGTGCGATAAAATTTGAGGATAACACGCTGCGTGGGCTCTCGCGCCGAAGAATCATTCGTCGGATTTCATTCCGTAGCGTTGATACAACGACGCGGGTCAACCTCCTCTTAAGAAAAACAGCGTCGAATCAAACTTCTTTTTTCGAGCCTCCTTCGACATCGAGTATTCGCCGCATCATTTGCATACGCGAATCTAATCGAGAGACGAGATTACCGCGACTGGGAGGATATCTCTCGTGTAAAACCCCGAGACGAGCTTGTATTAAATATTGCCACGAAAATCCGAAGAAATCTCTCCAAGAGAGTCGCGGTTTATCGCGCATAAGAGTTCGTCCGGATTTTTCGCCCGAATTTTTCACATCGGGATGCAATTTGCATATCGATCGGCCACGAACGAAACGCGAGAGATTATTCGTCGGAGAGAGGGAAGCATCCGCGCGGCGCGCGAGGTGTCGCGTCTATAATTCCAGCGAGATATTTCTCTCGAGGAGGTTTACATCTATCGGTAATCGCCTGGAATCACGCTTGATTCGCTTCCGTATTTAGATACGGTCCGTTAACGAGTCCCTCCAATTGCGGACGCGCTGGGAAAACCGAGAGCTCGATGCGAAGCTTAACTTAATTATTATGAAAAAATGGACGAGGCGAATCCGGCGCCACACACGCGCGCCTCGCTTCCACAGCGAGACCAATGTCCGCGCTGTATTATAACCGTCGGATTTTCCCTTCTCCGCGCGTGTTCGAGAGACGAGGGTGAATAGAAAGCATTTTAATTACCGTGGACGATCGAAACGATTCCCTCGGATCGCTCTGCACGTAAGGAGCGGACGAGATGGAAGTCGGACTCGCCTGACGGAGCCGCGCTCATCACCCTTCGCGAGGTAATTAAATGCCGCAACACAATATTGCGCAATTAGGTATCTATAATAATGATGATAATTTCTGGATCGAACCAGAGCGCTACAACGTGGATAATTGTTGCAGCTTCGCGCGGTCTGATATCGCGTAACACGGCGGTACCGCGCGGCGCTTCCGATCCGCTTGAACTCGATTCGTTTTCATATCCGGTTGAAAATCGATCCGAGGCTCGGTTACCAAACATTCCCCGACGTCCGTCGGCGCGGACCAACTCTGGACGCCGTTGCGCAAGCGCTAATGCCGTATCGATGTCAACGGCGGATTCATCGAGGTATTTACCTACCAGAAAGAGCGCAGCGACGATGGAAGAGATTAATCCGTAGCAATCCTCCGAGGAAAAATAGTGCGTGTATCGAAACGAGGTCATGCGAACCTCCTCGGAGCGCCGTTCGACATTGGAAAGTATCAGGCGGTGGAGAGAGGGAATGAATTAAAAATCCATCAATTTAAATCCGAGACGGCCGACGCTCTAAACTTCTCAATCGGGTGGAATGATCCCGCGACGGAAAATCTTGCTGCTTTGGTTGATCTCTATAGTCGATTGTTTTTTATTTGCATTTCAAACGTATATCTCCATTGAATCCGCACCCCCCACGTTCATCGATTACGCGTCGGTGGAAATTAAAAAACCACTCGCGAGAAGTATCGAGAGCGAAGGCTTCCCTCGACAGACTGCCGCGAGCTGTGGCTGATAGATTTATCGGCGAAACCGGAGAAGCAACCATTTCGCAATGCCAAAACCGGTACGCGTGGCTTCTACGGGCCAATTGTATTCCAATTAAATTTAAACGCCGATTCGGGCGCGAAAAAAAATAGAAAGGAAGCTCAAGGATTATCAGAAATGAAGATCTCATTCGCAATCCGTTGATAAACTGCCGTGAGCGAGTAGCCGATGGACTTTTAAACGAAGCAAAAACATCGCACAATGCCATATCCGATAAATTTGACTCCTCCGATCAATTGTACTCCGACTAAATCCTCCCATCCATTAACTCATGTTCGTCGAAATGAAGAAAAACGACTCGGAGATCGTTCGGAGCCATTCGTAGCTCGTCGACAATTCGTATCTCGAGCCAGAGCCGCGTTGATTCGTGATATTAAAAATGAAGAATGGAGCCGAAAGATCGAAAGAGGCGTCGGTAGGATTAAATCGTAACGTCGAGGGTCGTCCGGTCCTTTCGTTCCCCTGAAAGTCTAATAAGACGGAGGCCGGTACGAGTCGACTTCAGTTTTGCCAATTGAGCACCTACGAACTGGGTCCTGGTCAATGAGCGCTCAACCTGTTCGCATTGAATGCAATTAGCTTCCCATTGAGACGCGCACGTTCCACGGACAACAATACGACAGCCGAGTCTGTCGGGCGCTAGAAAGCCGTAGAGCCGTCAAATAGACACCCCCACCTCGACTCGCTGCTCGCCAGGCTTCAAATCTCTGGACCGTAAACGATGCCGGCGTACGTGCGTTCTCTACTGTATACCGTCGGGCTTACGTCCGAGACTGCACTTCGACTGGGTTGGTATTCGGAGAAAATAATATGGGAATGCTTCGATCACTGATATTTGCGCGCCGTGCGAATACGAATGCACTGAGAGGAAAAGTCTAGTTGAACGCGAACCTGACGGGAAGTTTATTTGAGATAAATAGGAATTTATTCACATTGAACAAAAGTCTATCTGAATTAGATAAATGTTTTGGATATCTTTTTAATCGAGTACAAACCCAATGTGGAATAACAATCAAATTTGAATAGACTTTTGTTCGATGTGAATAAATCTCTATTTGTCCGAATAAATTTTTCTATCAGCTCCATATTCAACTAGACCTTTTCCCCGGGTGTGGGATACGCCTCGATCCATCGATGAATTTCAGTGTTCGTACGAATCCGAGAAATAAGTTTCTCGATGCAGTTATACATTATATGTGTATCTTGCCAGGATTAAGAGATTTATGCGTGGTCCGGACGACGTATTATCCAGCATTGAAATCATTTACAGCCTCTTTACCGACTCTACAATTTCGCGACGATAAACGTCAATCCATCCAGCTGTACAATTTAGAGCGTCGTAGCCAATGCGTAATGGCAACGCGATCGAGAGAATGCTCCGATCGACGAAATATCGATGATAGCGATTCGTAAGCGTGACGTATGGAAACCTACTCGTTACGTGCAGTTCTACGGCCGACCCACCTCGGATTATCCCGCGTTAGAAGCGCGCGTATATAGTCTTCCTCTCGAAACACTGCAATTTACCGCGTCATAACCAATTACCATAACTCCGACTACGCGCTATCACGCGCAACACACGGGCATGGCCATCGCGTCAACGCGCTCGTGAATCGAGCTCACCTGAATGAATCTCCTTGGCGCCCTCCTTCGAATTTCAGCGTAAATATAAAACCGCGCGTAATTTATGTCGGCGAGGAACACGCCGCGCGCTCGAACCCCCGCGGCGAGCTTACAACGGCTTCATAAAGCGCGTATATACCCACGCCCTGGCACATGCTCGAGTCAGTAACGTTGGTAACTTTCTGCAGCTCGCTTCCAAAGGCACCCCCGATGCTCCGCATGCGTTCAAGCTCGTTGGCGTCGTGTTATCGCTATGGGATGAGGCACGCCAGGAAGGCGTATTAGCGTAACTGCTGTACAAAGCCGCAGGGTGAGCAGTTCGAAGTAAGATCACGAGAGTCCATTGAAATATGCATTTCATTGAATTAGAAGTTTACATCGAATTTACTCCGGTAGCCAAACTACTCCTGTTTTACGGTATGCAGTGGATATACTTTGATCAATGATATCAACGTCCCCCGAAGCGTGACGACCTTCGTCGAAACTTTACACGCGTAAGTACCACGTGCTTCCACGCCGCACGTGACGCGCCGTTCTTTCACCCGTGACTCGTACGGAAGGACAGTGTGCGCGAGCTACATACCTCGTATTCGATGTTTCGCCGCCGAGACTTTCTCGCATTCGTGTTCGCCGCGGCAATCCGCGCTGATAAAGATTTACCTTTCGACCGTTACGCGTGCCGCCCCCGTCTCAATCTCCATCAGAGCCGCGGAAAAATCCGATCGCGTAATTGATGCCGGAACATTAATTCACACCGACTGACCGATTCCTCGATGCCCGTCGGTGAGCGAGCCCACCTGAAGGGATCACGGAGTTCAGCTCAGCCTCTCTACGGTCCGGGGAGAAAAAGTTGTCTAAATCGCGCAGGTCGGTATATACGAAAGGCGAACGGTACCGGTGTACTCGTACAGCCTCGCGCCGCGCCGCGCCGCGCCGTTTGCTCGAATCGCGGAGGAGTTCGCTTTGCGCTGCGCGCGCGGATCCTCCGCGCGGAGAAATTAATAGCCTGGTATTAATTCCTGCTGCTTCCCCTGCGAAATGACTGGTTGCTCGATTCCATCAATCTGCTCGAGTAATAACAGGCGTGCCTAGCACGTATGTTGGTATATGCCCGCGCGGTTTCCATCCCACAAATGAGGAGTTACGCGGCGACCGACGATTATTCCGATACGTCTTCCTTCGGATCGCTTCGGATATGCGCGCTACGGATTTCGGGGTCCGTTGATTCTTCTCGAGCGGAAGATTCGTCAGGCGTGCCCGTAGACGTGACAAATGTATGTACAATGTTGACGACGAGTCTCGCCTCATGAATTTGGAGAAGCTCTTCGACAAGGTGTCTGCTCGTCCGACACGTTCGGCCGTACGGTAGCTCTCGTGTCGTTGTTCCACGCGACGTTCGACAATGTTCCTCTGTCATCGCGAAGTCGACGCGTCACGAGCGCAAGGAGAAATAAGCGTATACGAGCGTGCAACGATGTAGGTATCATCGCGCGTTTGTCGGGTGTAAACAATAGACGTAGGCACGTATAAGAGTATATCGTCGCTTCTCAAGGATATTTCATTGTATCGATTGATCGTAATTTGTGGATAATTCGCGAAAGTTGTTTACCTCTTTCTCTCGATTCAAGTGTTCATAATTATGCCATTCTTCTGTCATTGCAAGAGCCTCTTTCTTCACGGTCCCACGACATATTTGACGTCCCGTCGAACTCTGACCGAGCGAATCGCGAAGAATCCTCGTCGTCGAGAGAGTTTGATCTTGAAGAAGGACGAGGCTGAGCCGGCGCGCGGGGTCGCGACCTGCGTATCCGATTCTAACGACGTTCTTAGCTCGAAAGGCTTATTGCTCGTAAACCGCATATCGTTTCAAACTCGTTTTCCCATTATGCACCGAGAAACGTCCAACGTTCCGTTCGACTCGGCGTGCCACAATCTCCGAATAGCCCCGCTTCGCGTCGAAGTGCTTTCGATTCTGAACGTCGCGATACGCTTCTTCTCCAATCGCAACTCGACTCATTTTCAACCCAACCTCATCAAATTCGGTCTCTCTCTGGGGTTTCGATCGAATCAAATTTAGATCGATCCAGCCTCCGAACGCGTTTTCGTCGATAACCGTCCATAATCACCGAACCTCCCTCCTCCCGCTCGAAGGGCGACAACTATACGTGGCCAGATCCCTGTGATTTTAATCAACATTTGTTTACACAATAGCCACGTTTACCCCATACGTCTCGGAGGGCGCCTCTACGCGCGGCTGACGGGCGATTACGTCACCGCGGCGATGAAGTCTCTCACCAGTTGTGTGCCGAGAGTAATAAGTTCGCCGCTCTCTGACAAAACTTTAGAGCGGCTCGCGGTTCTCCACGACTTGCAGCCTCATCAACGCCTGTCTCGCATGTGCGCGCGATGGAAGAAAATTCTCTCGAGCGGCCGTTCGTGGCTTTCTAATTGCAAATTAGTTGCACCACGCGTTCGCCGCGATTCTATTAAGTACATTAGGCGCGTTAAAGAGGCAGTGGAGGAATCGTACGTACGTGCCGATGATGTTGGTAACCGCTAGGCGCCCTGAACTCTTTGCGAGCCGGGAACAGCGACGTTGCCCAACTGATTCAAGAGTCTGCAAATCTTCGTTACGGGGAGAAACCGGCGGGAACGTTAAATACATGTGTATACGCTCGCGTCCAATGAGAACGATCGAATCGGAGATTTATTTCAAACGAATGGAAATCGTCGGGCTTCCGGGGAAACGATTTGTTTCGATATACAGATATCCGTGAAAAATTCGTAGCCTCTCGGAAATAAACGATTTCTTCTTCAATGCTGTCACGGTAAACACAGTTTGCAATGAGATGTTTGTATATTGGTGTTGACTCCGACCGAGACGCAAATTCGAAACTCGTGAAATTATTCGGAGATGACGTCCGGGGTTTACCGCGGGGATCAAACGTACAATTAAGGATCAGCCGGAGGCAACGTATAGCCGACCGATGCCCGGCGACTAAAGTGTGTATCGAAAGGAACACATCGGCGCGTCTACACGCCAGTCCCGCAAGGACACTCGAAGACGCACTTTTGCGTCATTACCCGTCGCACGCGTTTGGCGCGACGAAGCACTGCGATATCTCGCCCGGAGTCGCGTGTCGAGCAATCGTGCGACTCCGAGCTGTGACCTCATCGAATTGATCGCGTGATATATACCCACTCACTTTCGGTCAGTGTTTGCACAGCTGACCTGTAAATTCGTTTAAATCTCAACTCGAATCTGACGATTGCCCGCTTGATTTAATCGCGTTAAATCCTAACGCTCTCGAAAGTAGGAACGTGTGTGATTCACGTTCGACACGCGCGTAACCTCTTTCCGGCAAAGCGTAACGCGGTGGGGGAGGAATATTACAACAAATCCTTCCTTTGAGTCGACCACCCGATAAAAATGAGAGCGCTCCTCCTCAAGGACCGTTGTGCAGTGCACGCCATCCGTCCGCCGCGTTCACTCGTTGCTCCCCGCGATAAAATGAAACGCTCGAGAGTTTCATACGCTTCGTGCAGCAGGATGCACTCGTTACGGTGTATCGTGCATCGATGGCGCTATATAGAGCCATTTCTTTGTTCCGAAGTCATTAGGGGCCGAAGGAGCGTCCGAATAAAAATAATTGCAATCACTTTTCAATCGATCTCACGTTCCGCGACGGAGTGATATTTCGACGAAATAAAAGAACCATCGAAAAGGAATCTTAACGCGGAAATTCCTGCACCTCTGAGAATGTCTATTATAGAGTGCGAGCTGAAATCGCACGCGCTTTGTGCTTCGCGCTTTATTACCGTAGTTGCAAGATGCACCGCCGCGCGGACCTTTATATTCGCGTCCCGCGAGACAGTCCCGAGAGGCTCAGTCGGCTCTATTCACGATATCAAGATTTCTGAAACGCCCTCGCAATCGCGTCGAGAGACGGGGCCCGACGAGCTCGTGGAATAGAAGAGAGCAGAGCGCGGGTGATCGACCGTGGGAAACCATCCATCATCGCGCAACAAATGTGTATTACGATATAATAAGCTTTTAGATAATGGGGCCATTGTTGCGCTCGGGAGAGGAGACGGTCATCGAGAGACGAATGAGGTTATTTGAATAAATGTTAATCATCCGCTCGAATAACTTGTAAGTCGTGCAATTCTTTGTGATGAATAGTTAGACCGCGGGTGGACAAAGATTATACTGTACAATGCAATCGAAAATTTTGCTAGTTTATATCAATTACAATTTCATCGATTTTCTACGATCCTTTTTTAACCCTTTGCAGTCGTATTAAATTTGGAGACGTGGGTTTTGGTGGCTAAGAGCAGACATACGACCGCAAAGGGTTAATTTACATACATTTATCGCAATGCAAAAAATGAAATTTCATACGGCAGAAAAATCGATACAAGCAATTAATTCTAATTTAGAATAAGAACAGAGTCACAAGGGGTCGTCGATAACGAAGAATCCCATAATATTATATTACGACGAATCGTTCACGCCGCGTTGTTCCTTAAATAAACGTCGCCTAATAGGTATAGATAGGGGTAATCAAGCGCGGGTAATCGGTCGGAGTGCCAGAGCACGTGCACGCCGCGGTTCATCTGCCCGCGCCCGAGTGCAGGTGAACGCATGATCGAGAGCGCGTGCGCAGGTGAGCGTGGATGAGCAACGCGCGCTGCGACGGAACTACGTGTATCGCTTACACTGCTTGCGCTTATAATCTGCCACGTCTACCACGGCGATACCTGCGCAGCCGGTCAGTCAACCCAACCACCTTGGCTCGTCTATCACTCCAGGATAGATTTATCGGGTATCGGCACTTCCACGTCCCTCTCTGCCTCGGCAATTTATACACCTTCGCTTTATTGAAATAGAACTGGCGAGAGTTGCTCGCGCCTCGCCGCGAGCTCTACGGGGACGAGGCTACGATCGTTTTGCGACGAGAGAAGGAGGTATAAAGGCGCGCGCGCGTTGCAGCGGCGGGAGAGAAAAAGAATTTCCATAAGCCGACGATTCGACGTGCGCGAACTTAAGAGCCGGAAGCGCGCCGTTGCGATGCAACGAGGTGAGGAAAAACGAACGCCACCGCGTAACGGGCGCTCGAAAAAAAAAAATACAATTTCACGTCGATTACCGGGGGCAGCAGTGCTAAAAGCGCAGATCAAATGCTTCGCACGGGATAGCGCGGCACGAGCTACCGCGATTAACCCACTCGTCGAAGGCCAATACATTTCCGTGCGAACCCCGCGGGACCCGTTTCGATTCCACATTCCGCGAATTTCCGCCGGCCAAGGTATTGACGCTCATGCAAGTTTAATTAGTAACAGTAATGTCACGGATACTTAACATGCTTGTCACTTTGCGCTGACCGCAAGAAACCGCGCCGCGACTCGCCGGGCGAGGCGCATGAAACCCACATTGCCTGTTACAACATTCATAAGCGTTTATAGAAATGGTCTCGTACGATCTCGCGTCTTGTAGGACGATCGTGACATGTTTCCCGGCGAGATGCGCGCGCGCACGCTGCAGCGCTCTCGTCCCCCGTCGATCCTAGGTATCGTTATTCGATGATTTGTGGAAACGCCGCCGGGCCTCCGGAACGAATTGCGCGCACGAGCGTTCTACTCGGTGGAGGGAGCGAGCACCAGGTTACCCTTGAAATCCCTCCCGGTGGGAGGCCATACAAAGCGGGCCGACCGGTATTTATCGTCGAGTTACGCGCTGAAATCGAGCGCAGCCGCTCCTGCGTCTTCGGACGATGTCAGTTTTATCGCGCTTCTTTGTCAGGGTTTACCCGGACGGTTTTATAGTCGACCCGTTATCGGCCCGATATCGCGTTTGATTTGTCTTCTGGAGTAACTCTGGAGAGTCATCGCGCGCGATCGCTTTTAGGTACGGTACATCTCGACGGGATCGATTCTCTCGTTGGTTCGAAACGAGCCAATATCGAAGCGATCCTTCGGACTCGATTTACCTACACTGTTAATAAAATTTGTATGAAATTTATAATTATGTGTAAAGCTTTCATTCGATACGTGATTATGAAAATTAATGTACTCCGTTATGAAATTTATAAGAGCAATTTCACAAGGAAATATATTAATTTTCACAATTACAGAGTACATTCGTTTCTATAATCACGTATCGGAAAAAAGCTCATTGTAAAAGTATATTAAAAATACAAATTTATTTACAGTGTAGTATTTAGACCCTGTAGTACACGATTGCGCCGACTCCTCTTATCATTTGTTTCTCTTCTTCTGATTGCAGTGTCGCCGGCCTTGCCTCTAGGGGATGTCGTCAGGGAGTGCGACCAGGAGAGGAATCGGGAGAGGGAGCGGGAGCAAATATGGGAGGGCGAGCGGGAGTGCGAGAGGAAACAACAGCAGGAGCGGGCGGAATTGGGGAGGAAGCGGGAGAGGGAATTGCGGGAACGGGAACGAGAACGGGAGAAGGAGCGTGAGCCGGATAAGGAGCGGGATCGGGACAGAAGGGGCGAGAGGGAACGAAAGCGGGAAAGGGAGGGCGAACGGGAAAGGGAGAGACAACGCGAGATGGAGAGGGAGGTGTCGGTGTGCGTGATGGAACCGCCGGATCCCGTCTTCGTCTCCTCCTCGGCGGCGCTTTTAGCACTCCAGAGAATAAAGGAAGCCTCCTTGTGAGTACGCGTTGTTCTTTTCCTCTGCGTCTAATCGCGGCATATCTCTTCAGTCGTAAATCGTGGAGATGGAGCGCAAAAAGTATTAAATGTCAATGAATTAATTGAGCGCGAGAAGACGTATAGGAACGGCTGTTATAATTCGAAAAAATAAGCAATCGCGTATGCGGAAACTGCTGTAGTAAAAAGTTTGAACGCATTTCCCACGATTTCGTACGATTTATTTCTCGACGCATTTTTCCGCGGAGAACGATTCGACTTCGAACGATCGATTATATGTAACGCACGATTATTATTGCGAGTCTGCAATGCGAATGAGAAACGACATTTTTTACTCGTCTCGAATCGTATTCAGAAGAAATTATGTAACAGCTTCGCGCCTGGTACAGTCCAAATTGCAGTGCGAGCAGATCTTTTTTCCCGCGCAGCACGAAATGTGAAAAGGCCGAAGCACGATTGCAGGAATGTTTGGTCTTCGGTTCGCGGACTGCAGTATATGTTCATCGCGAGTAATAGTAATCGCGCAATTGACGTTAATGCTTATTTATGCGCAACATACGTTATATTCCACGCGCGTCAATTCCTATCAAGGCTGCAGCGCGTACCGAGTTACTCCGTCCGACCCGAGACTTTCCTTCTGATTGCAGAGTGTTTCACAAACGACCCGCACTGGCGACCGGTATGGGAATCGGTGGCAGGGGTAACGTCGGTGGCGTGGGCGGTAACGGGGCCAGTTTGGGGGTGGACGGTGAATGCGGCGACGTGCTGAAGCGACGAAAAGTTCACAGATGCGACGTCGCGGGCTGCGATAAGGTGTACACGAAGAGCTCGCACCTCAAGGCTCACAAAAGGACCCATACCGGTGAGTCGATCGCGTTCGCGCCACTGGGTGGAATTCACGATTCAGGCCGGGGAGCGTTGTTTACTCCCCGTAAAAAAATAATTGCAGTCGAGATACCTGTAATCATTCATCGATGCGACCCTCCACGAAATCGCCTCGCTAAACAAATTTGACACACCTGCGTAAATAGTTCCCCTTATATTCGTACACGAGACTGTGATATGAAAAATCGAATCACACAATGTCGAGAGCCAACGCGACTTCGATCGAGAGACTTCCGTCGAGTCCCGCGCCCGTGCAATTCCAACGTGTCACGTCACGACGGACATTTTCCACTTATTGTTAGGTACAGCCCGGCACAACGTTAACACGTTGTGATACCAATTACACAACTGTAACCATGCATCTCTCGCGACACATCGCGTCGACTCCCAGCTATTTCGCGAGGTGGCAGTGCACCCACGGCGGAGTGGGGTGCGCCTACCCACCGTGTATACCCTCTAGCGGCATCGGAGGTCGCTTCGCCGAAGAGTATATGTACATATAAGAATTTCCGGTAGACCGTTTCGCGAATCACCACCGCCGCCGCCATCCGTGGCGGCGGTGGTAGGGAGGGCGTGATCGTGGGAACCAGGATCTTTTGTCCGGGCCTAGGCACACTGTATCGGGAGAAGTCGAGGTGCTCAATCGAGGAAGACTCTCTCGCCGCGAGTGTATCGTCAGACCACACTCCGCTCTATCATCGCCGCGGCTCTCGTCGATGCCGAAGACCGCCAGCGGGCTGACCCTCCGCCCGCGTCAAAAGTCAGCGACTCTCCCTCGCAACGAAACGACACGATCGTGCGATCCGCCAATGCTGATGTCTCGACGCAGCCTCCGTACCCTTTGATTTTCCGTATACCTGCTTCGCGATATAATTGTTTCCACCGTTGCGAGTATCGCGGCGAGTTACCGCGCCGCCGCCCATCCATCATGCCAACACCGGACGCGTACCCGTTATCGGGATATCGCTCTTCAAAGGCACTGACTACACGTATGCGTGTCTCGCCGATCACTGCAGCTATTGGAAATGCCAATTCGTTATTACCGTAATCTCCTTTTTCCCTACTCGCGCAAATTACTCCGCGCAATCGGAACGCGCCGCTCCAATCGGCGCAACGCCGCGACGTGTACGCGACGTGGCGCGTTAGATGAAAATGCATAGTTCTCCGACGTGACTGCGCGCACGATCGATGCTGCGTCTCGCGATTTTGCGCCTACCTAAGTACCAACTCGCGTACCCGAACCAGTCGAGCACGCGCCCGCACGGCAGATGAGCCGACGCGTTATAAACTCGTGACTTGTGATAGCTCGATAATGTGCATGGTATTTGCATAAGATGTGCCGGGGGTATTACAACGTCCACGGGGGCAGCAGCACTTATCCACCGGTCTCTTTTAGCGCAGCCACCGCGCGCGCGACTACCACCAACTAACGTACCGAGGAGTACGTCCCGTACGGTGAATAACACGTTACACGCGGCCACCATGAGTACAGGTATAGTAAAGAGTTGGTAATAGCCATGGCCGCCAGCTAATCCCACGGTTACGAGATTAAATACGGTCAGAGGTGCTCCGTTCGTCTCGCGTCCCCACAACCTCGTCTATCCGCGCGAGACCTGACGACTCCGTGGCGTACTCGTTATGCAAAAGATACCGCACGCGTAACGATCGTCCGTCGAAATTGGTCGACGGGATTTTTCGTGCCGGCGGTATAACGAGTTTTTTTTTCGCGCAGGCATACGGAAACGGGGGGGGGGGGGGAATGGAACGGGATCGCGTCGTCTCAGCGCGATTGCTCATATTCGTGGCGTTCCCCCGACGCGATCAGTCCGAGGGGAAATGAGGCGAGAGGCGAAAAGAAAAAGGTAGTCGAGGAAGGGTTCGCCACGTCGGACGAGCCGAGACGAAAGTCCGGTAGCAGTCGACCGCGTTTGGAAATGAGAACCTTCGCTGGACTACTGAAATGTACGATCGATTGCAGCGTGAGCGGCCGCCGAGGTCTCGATAGGTGGAAAGAGATTCGAGTCGGTCTGTGTTACGGTTTAATTAAGGCTAATTAGTTTCTGGAAGCTGGGAGATTTTCGTGCCGGTGCTTTGGAGGGTTCGTCGACGGGGGGAGGTGGTCGGGTTTATATCGTTTCGTCGCGCCCATATATTTTAGCGCATATTCGATACCCAGTGTACTCCCTCGTTCGTGATAAGAACCGCGAGAATCGCGAGATGCTTGTGCGGGACGGCGTGGCAGTGATGACTGTACCGCATCATCGGCCCGTGGGAGGAGTACGTAACGCGTAGATCGGCCAGATCCGGACCCTTGAGTGTGATGCTCGGGTTTTTCCTCCGTCGGGTCAAAGGCCGCGTCCGGGATATGGGAGATCGGTGAGATCACTTTGATATTTCGGACCCGAGGAGCGACTCGTGAATGAAGCGCATTGTGTAACGATCCTCCGACCCGAAAGTGTATACCTTGAAATTGAACGCCTCCGACGATAAGGCCAAAAAATATTTCATCGCCCGTCCGCGTTCTCGTACTCCCATTTATTTTACCCCGGCTGTGCTGCAGCTGTTATCTCGACGAATCTCGTTCCTGCGAGAAATTTCGTGCGATATCTTCGAGTGCCAATTTTGTTCGCCACCCGACAGCACCGCCCCACGCCCCTCTATTCGCACGTTGTTCCTCGTTTAAAACGGATGCCCCACGCCCCTCTATTCGCACGTTGTTCCTCGTTTAAAACGGATGCCACCCGGATTCGTCGCAACTTCCCACGCAATTTCCAGCGAAGCATTTTCGTTGATCTTCCATCCGGTCGCGGCCGCGATACGCGATCGCGTTCAACCGACGCATGGAAGCCGCGGAAAAGGAAATGATCAAAGTCGAAGGAAACAATCGCGAAGTGAATGCCGTGTTGCAGGCATGTGGAGCACGGGGCGTCACGATTCTAAGATCGAGAAGTGGATCACCTCGCGCGATCTGGTTGTAAAGTCGTAATAAGGCCACCGCACGAAACGGAACACATTTTTCTCACGCACTTTCTGGGCAAGCAGGGCGAGGTCCCCCTCCCTCTACGGAGCGACTCACACTAACGTCTCACCGAAATCATCGGATTTACTACACGCACCACCTCCCGCGGTAGCTACGAAACCTCTAATCAACTTCTACTTAAGACGTTGATTCGGCTCGTTATACCAACGAGGTACAGGAAAGCAGTGCTCGTAAAAACCCGTGTAAATCTAACCACGCTTCGAAGCCGAAGAGGAAAGGTCGTCTGATCATCGGTAACCGTTAAAGGTGACCGTATTATTTTTCTTCCTTCAAACTATCATTTATACGCTCGTCGCCGGTCGGACGAAGGATAAATTTCATTCCTTACGCGCGTAGACTACCGATGTGGATCGTAGATTGCTCGTATTATTTTAATTCCTGAATGAAAATGAAAATCAGCTCGAGATCCTCGTTATCTCCCACGCTTCTCCCTCCCCGCGATCGCGATGCGGAAGACCCCGATAGCCGCAATAAAGGTCACATCGAGCGGACAGCACGAGTACCGCGAACGAACCGTCTCCCGAGAGTCCTCGCGATCGCTACTTTCATCGCCCACCAGATCCCATTAACTCGCGCCCGCCGCGCGAGTACGCCCGCTCGCGCGCCAAGGGAGGAGGACACGGTGGGTAGGTACCTCGAGTCGAACTTCGATACTTCGTCTTCGTCGCGCGACGCTCGGCGATAGTTACCGCGTCATCGGGGCGCGTCCGTGCGCCGTTTCTATATCCGCGCGTGGAGAAGTCGCGTGTGAAAGCGTACACACGGGGATATCTCGGGGACGCGCATACAATAGAAGAGTGACGGGCAGTTCTGAGATCCCGGCCGTTGCAACGCGCGACAGCTGTCGCGTCCGCGCGGGGGACCGCTGATAAGAGAACGTGCTCCGCACACCGATGTAACGAAGCTGTAGATGCCGAGGCACAATAGCGCGAGATAGCCGTGGTCAGCTATAATTGGGTGAGAAGTGACAGTGACTTGACGTCTAGATGATATCGGGCACCACCGCGATGGCTCGATATTCCAAGAATGTCGTTCTTCGTCGATCACGAATAAATTACGGACGATTCGACACACGACGCCGGGGCGCATCTCCCGAGGTCTCTATACGTCGAGTCTCGTCGCGAGTGTCGCTTTTTACGGTCATTTGGAGGAGAATTGGGCGCGGATCGCGGCCGCCAAACTTTCCGCGAGGATTTGATTTCGATTGAGTCTCCGCTCGGAGGACGATTATTATTAATCGAGCCGGTCACAGTGCGCAATTTAAATAGAAATTCGACGGTGAAAGGAGAATCGTCGTGTGTAGCTCTGCATCTTCCAATTTATCCATGCTACGATACTTATAGCGGATACGAGATTTTCACGAATCATGATTCTATTAAATACCTAGTACGAGCTGTATTGATCTGTGGAACATAATGACCTGGCGTTGCCGATATTCAAACAGATTGCGAGGTTATTTCTCCGACTTCCTCGTTCTAGATAATTACGTCGAAATAGCGCACGACAGTCATTTCCTCTCCTCAAACTCCCTCTCATTATCGCTATACTGGCCAACCTGCCGACGCCTCGATGTTTCATCAGAAGAACTGGTATAATGATCGCCTCAACCCACCGACATTTCATTTCCTACAGTGACGTCCTTAATATACGAACGCGTTGGTTACGATGTTCACCGCCGAAGACTACACTGTTAAAAGTTTTCTGAATTTTCAGACGCGATCAGTTACAAATGTAACTTAAATTTTAGAATCTGTACTCTTAATTTTAAGAAACTTGAATTAGTCAGAAATTTAAGGCACAATTCTTAA
Source organism: Xiphydria camelus (assembly GCA_963678675.1). Lineage (NCBI taxonomy): Eukaryota > Metazoa > Arthropoda > Insecta > Hymenoptera > Xiphydriidae > Xiphydria > Xiphydria camelus. Next base: position 30,408,038 of record OY783191.1, on the reverse strand, counting down.
ATTTAAGGCACAATTCTTGAAGTGTTATGACATTTAAGGCAGATTGCTTAATATTCAGCTGCTTTTCTGAAATTTAAGGTACTGTTTCTTAATTTTGTGACGCTGCAACGTCTAAATCCTACATGCACGTGCGTGTTTCCTTGCACATCAGCGGTTAACCGTGAAATCGTTAGCAGTATATATTTTAAAGAAATTCCCTTCTTTTTAGGAAAGAAATTCATAGAGTTCGAGAACATTATCGAAATTGTTATAAACTATATTGTTTATTGTTTATTTATATTGTTTATTTAAAAGCACAAGTTATGAAAGTAAATTAAAGAATCAATTAATGTAGGATGAATAAACATTCATATAAAATTATTTACTTATTAATATCAATTTGCGTCTATGCAAAAATATTTATCAAAAGATACAATCATAAATTTAGAATAATGTTGAGAAAAGAATAATGCAATTATAAAATCTTATTTATTGGAGCTCTTTTTATTGACTGAAAAAGCAACATAGGTATATATTTGTACATCAAACTTCATATAAATACCAATAGTAATACCTAATAGGGGGTAAAGTCGGTAAATACGCCCCACATTTCAAAAAAAAAATCATAACTCGAGGAATTTGAAACAAACTTTATTTTAAAAAACAATAAAAATTTGGCAGGACATTACACTTCTTTTAAAAAATAAAAATACGACAAAAATTATCAAATAGCTTCTACAAAAAATAAAAAACCATTCACGTCAAATGTGGCGTATTACCCACCCCAGGGGGAAATACGCCCCATATACTTAATCGCCTTCTGCAGATAAATTTTTGGCACAAACATCACAAACTGTGCCATGGAAGGTGCACGTTTCATGTAGCCATCCACGACATGCTGTGCATTGAATCCAGTCCACTTTGGACTTCGTGGTGTAATAGTGGTCTCGACATTTGACGCAAATATCTTCCGCCTCGTCAGAGAGTTCGTCCGACGATTCCAAAGGTAGACACATCTCAGAATTTGATGACGCGACTCCGAATTTTGACTCTTCTGGCCTTTTTCTGCATTCCCTGTACATCTTTTATGATTGGCTGGCTCTAGGTGGGGCGTATTTCCAAAACCGGGGGGAAATACGCCCCACCGTTTAAATCTCCACACGCTACAGGTGCTAACAATCTACATGTTTCAGTTTTTAGTTTAATAAACGTACTTTCTGACGCCGTACTTGAAACTTACAAAATACACAATCACAACTCAATAATTCGGTATCTATAAACTTACGAGCAAATTTGTAGTACTCAAAGACACCAAATTATTCACAAAACAAATTTTATTTCCACAACGCTAGCTGAAATCTTAATAAGTATGCGAGTTCTCTGGTAAGACACAGACATTCGACTGATGACTACCGCCTCAGCGACATATACCGACGCATAATGTAGTTTCCATGTACTGGGGCGTATTTCCCCCCGGGGCGTATTTACCGACTTTACCCTATCACAAGAGTGTGCAGCAGATGAGGACTCGAGGACACCGACCGATCAACGAAGTTAAGCAGCAAAAGGTGCGGACAGTAGTTGGATGGGTGACCGCTCACGATGAAAAGATATAGTCAGACCTAACTTTTTGAACTCAGAAACTTGCCTGAAAATTAGGAGCAATATATGTCTGAAAATTAAGAAACCTGTCTGAAAATTAAGAAACCTGCCTGAAATTTAAGAACCATGTATGTCTGAAAATTAAGAAACTTGCCTGAAAATTAAGAACCATGTATGCCTGAAAATTAAGAATACAATTTACGTGAAATTTAAGACACATTTGTCTTTGATAAAAACTTCAGTGCTTTTTTCTTAAATTTAAGACAGATATTTTTAACAGTGTATCAGGCGTCCCACTGAATCCGTTCTCCGATCGAAATGAATTCCCGGTTCTATGTTTCAGGCGAGAAGCCTTACCAGTGCACGTGGGAAGGATGCACGTGGAAATTCGCGCGATCGGACGAGCTGACGCGGCACTATCGCAAGCACACCGGACAAAAGCCCTTTAAGTGTCATCTCTGCCAACGATCGTTCTCGCGGAGCGATCATCTCTCTCTTCACATGAAAAGACATTGACGGCCGCGCCGTCGTCTTATTCGCCGAAAGTTTACCGATCCTTAGACGAAACTACGATTACATTCGGGACCTGAAGGACCCCCTCCTCGGCCGGCGTCCGTGCGTCGCGACGTAACGACGCCGACGGGAGGGGGCGATACTAGGAAAAAAGTTCGCTAGATTTAGAACTTATTAAAAGAAAAAGGGGAGGGAAGGGGCGCGAAGTACGTCGTCCAAAGACGACGTTCTTTTTTTTTTATACATTTTTAAGTTTGTTCTAACGATATTACATTTACCTGCCCGCGGGGATATACCGATGGACGCTCGTCGATCGTCGTAGACGATTCGACGTTGGAGACGATTCAGAGGGAACGAGTTCCTGTACCGCTCGACCGTTAAAACGCCCGATCTAATATACCGCGCTTTCTACGAATTCTTCATTTCGAATCATCCCCCGCCGTAACGGCGTTTACTTCGACGAGGCAGAGCTTTGTACTGGGTATTCTCGAGCGTACGGTGCAATAAAACTGGTCAATTGCTCGCGCAAGGGTGGCTGTACTCCAATCCGGGCAGTCTCGAAAAATCTTCGACTATCGGGATTGACGTATTGATGTCTCTACGAGCTGAGATACTATTGTACCGCTTTGTACACTCTGAGAAACCTGATATGGTAACTTCTTCGGGGATGACGCTTGGCTTCTCTGTCCGTAGTTTTTCAAGTTTTGCACCGATCAGAGAAATTTTCCGTACAACTGATGCGCGCGTACAAATTCGCGATGGCCTGCGTAGAAAAAAATCTACCGTTTCTTACGCTCGCTATCCACCAGAAACGAGGTCTTTTGCCACGATGAATCGGATTTAATATTTACGTTTCTTTTGTTTCTAAAAAGTTTATCGAAGAAGAGAAATTCGATCTGCACAATAGCAGAGACGACGCTGCAGGTTCAGCATTATAAATGAGAGAGAAGAGGATTATTTTTGCTTCTAGCCAATTTTTAATCGTTTTAGTTGTCAGTTTATTTAATAGATTTAATGTGAAGCCAGCTCAACTAGTCTAGAGCATTGTTATTATCTATTATCAAAAATAGAGCCAGTAAAGTAAATCATTAAGGTAACGAAAGAGTAATAAATAATAAAGAGAATATTATGACTCCGTCAACGGAGCTTGGGACTTAGCATGCTCAGTTAAATGAATACTATCGTGATCACAAGCAATTCCAGTAATTATTAGTGGAAATTATCAATCGAAAAAAAAAATGCGCAAAGAATTTCGCGTTTGGGAAAGGACAATCATCGATTTATCCGTTGGGCGAAAATTCCAAGTTTTTTAAATGCCAGTATCATCGATGTTTCGAAACAATAATAATTAAATCGAGTCTAAGGGAAGAATTTACGAAAGCACCGCGAACGTTGTTGCTCATATATGCGACTCTGTTTTTGATCATTTAATTGAGGTCGATCGACGAATGATGAAGCAATATGCACTCTGCGAAGTAAGTATATTATAATGCCAGTCTCTGTGACGACAGTGTATCTCGTTTCGATACGATAATGGTGTACTAAAATTTGACGAAGCACGCCGAATCGACTAATGGTAACTTGCTCGTCTCATGTTTTTCACAACGTCGATTCAACGTACGTATGCGTGAACTATATAACTGCACGTGTAAACTGAAATCCGGTGCAATCGGAAAGGCCATTCCTACGAAAGTAAACTTGGAATAAACACCTTTCAGCTTTATCAAAGTCAAGACTCGTAGATAATCGAATAAAAGCTTTTTTTTTTGTAAAAAATGCGGCAGTTATTATATATATTTTCCATATCTGATAAAAACATGCCAAATCCATTGCACGTACCATCCTCGCCAATATGTTTTTAAATTACATATAGGATGGTCCAAAGCCGAGAAGTTTCCGTTTGCACATGCATCGAGATGAAACATTGCCTGTATATCAGTTCGTAAAATGCGATCCGTACGAAAGTTTAGTTTCACGCTCGAAAGACGCAACGTTTCGTAGTTAATTAATCGTAGCTTTCATTTAGTTTGTAGATTACTTTCCGCTTCAGCGTCGTATGCCGTCATATGCGAGGCCGCGCGGTGAAAATATAGACGATGGACCGAGCGTCCTTATTTTCTTAAGGACGCGTTAAGAGTAACCTCGAGTAAAATTAGTGAATCTAAATGATGGAACAAGATGCCAGTATATACTAGAGCCAGTCTATTGTAAACTTCTATTCCGTAAGGTTGATACGCGGAGAACGATTTAAAGTAGCGTTGTCGCACATCGTATATCAATAGAAAATAGTGCCTTCTCTATAAGTTTAAGAAGCGAACGTGCCCAGTCTATTTGTACTAGCAGTGCCTTAACAGTCACGCGCTCTCTTGTGTTTGCACACACTTTTTGAAAAGAAAAAAATACCTAAATTCAAGTTACACTTCGCCATTTTAGAATTTCAGACCCTGCTTCTCATTGAAGTACGCACACATTCAATTTTAGTTGACAAGGAGATTTGTGAATGGATGGAAAGTACGGGAAGGTAAGTTCCGTGTGAATACAAATGGTTTTCTTTGAAGGCCCCACCCAATGTTGAAAAATTAGCATTTCTCAAGTGCCTTAAAAGACGCCGACTGGTCGTCAGAATCACCACGATCCACCGTCGATTCGAAGTAAAAATGGTAATCGAAGAACGTACTTAAGAATCGAACGTCGAGTGGAATGCATAAGGAAAAAGAATAGGAGCAAATTGCGTATAAGAGAAATTCTTTAGTCAATGGATTCAGCCTTCGTTCGCTTTAACTTCGTAATAATTCGTTTCGAAAATTACTCGCACTAAAGTTTCGTGAACAAAGTACAAAATTTGAGCGCTTTAGCAATCTCTATTTCACTTTCCTGTTCAGAGTACATCGCGCAAATATCGGTCAACGCGTGTAGTGGTGATCCATGATCTAAAATTTACGCAAGAGGACTGTCGCTTTCCCGTAGGATATTGAATTCGTTGTAGAATTCGCATCAATTCGAATGATTCGTCACCTTTGCGAACGGAACACGGGGTACTGTAGCTTGCAAGTCTCGCAACGAATATCGAAGAGCTAATTAGGGCCAGTATATAGACCAATATCTACGTGTAGATCTACCTTAACTGCAATCTCACTCACTGCTCAAATCTATATGGTGCTTTCATATTATTGTAAAATTGATATCGCGTGACGATCGCGGCAAACGCGGAAGGTGGTCTTCGACGAAAATCCTAGACTGCAGTACGATTAAAGTAACAATTGAGAGGAAATTCTGAAGACAATTTTTTTCTACTCTAGCAAGCAAGGAGCTGATACGATTTTAAGCGGTTGAAGAGACGCCGAAGGTGTTGATGTAAACTTAAGCGAAACTATTAGCTCGTAAGGCATAGGTGGTTATTACTATCGATTGTAAATAGTCCTGTAAAGCCGTCGACGTGAACGGATATGATTAGTGAATTTTCTCTAGCAATTTTCACGAATAACCAATGGGGGCCAGTAATTCTCTCTCGGATCTCGCACGGATTTATATACTGCGAGGCGCGCGGCGTGGCGATAAACTCATGTCCGAAGCTTGTATAGATCTATCGTCGTACACTGTTTAAAGTAGTTCCATTAGAGACAGAACACCATCCGCTTGTTCCATTTATAAGTCGAGGAAGAAAGCATCCGCGCAGCGATAATCATGGTGATTTGTCGATAGAATACGAGCAATTTCAGATGAAAAGTGGAGTATCGTACTGTTTCGGTGCAGTTTGTAAGTATACTCACGTATAATAAGGTCGTTATGTATTGTTGCAGGCTACTGTCATTTCTGATCTTGAAATAAATGCATAAAGAAGGATTAGAGAAGTATACCGTACTGGAAATAGCCGATCGCAAAATAAAACACTTTATTTTATTACTTACCGTCTCTGAATCAACGAGCTTGCAAATAGTAGAATAACGCACATCCGCGCGCCACGAACTATTAATTGTTAAGTATCGCATATTGTATATGTTGCATAGACGTAATAACGTAAAACAATATAATATATTATAATTCATTCACATTCATATCATATCAATTATAATATATTATAATTCACTGTATAAACAAAGGCATTATTTTAATTTGTTACTATTATTATTGTAAAGCGTTGCCCCGCGAAGATGTTTGCGCTATTCACATCGTACGTGCAACTGTTAGGAGTGAATTGTTGGTGCGTGTACGATATACATTATATAAATTATAAACGGATGAAAATCGTAATTACGTTTTGTTGGTATTATAAAGTAATTTGGATTATTTATTTATTGTAATGATAAACAAAAGAAAAGGCTAGATGAGGTATTCTACGAAAATAAAAAATATATGCCTGTGTTACGTACGGATATATTTAGGTGTTCGCGCGCGTGCAACTGCGTTGCAGGGAAGCACACCTAATATGAATATACAAATGCTGACGATTGCCGAGATCGGCTTTAACGAATAATAAATTTTCCACTTGCGTCTCATTTTTCGACAAACTACATTTTTCACCTATTTTCGTTCGCTATCCAGCCGCTTTGCCGATTTCTCTTGTGCAATTTTCTGGAGAGTGTCCTTTTTTAATTTATTTATCGCGCAAAAGAATACTTATCTTATTTATTTCTATTTATCTCGAAACGTGCTCACGTTTAAAGGGGTGTGTAGAAAGATGTGTGTGCGATAGCGGGATATCTCGATGATTTCTCTTCAATCTTCATTCCCGATCTACTCGCGTTTCAAGTAAATGTGCCATGCATGCTGCTTATAATACTACTGATAAGCAGCTGCAAGAAAAACTGAACTTGTAAAAAATAAGTTGCGTAAAATTGATGTAAAATTGAATTAAAAATGAAACACATGCAATTTCTTTCCACCTGTGCTTAAATTTGGGCACGTTTTTAAATAGAGGACCTCGTAGAGAATTGAAATTATAATCGGAAACACGGGAACTAGAAATGTACAACGTATCCTCTCAATAGTCGGCACTTCGGGGATGGTAAAAAAGGAAGAGGCGACTATCGTCTCACGCATAATAAATTGATTTCTCAAATAGAACATTGTGTCATCTGTGGAGAAGCAGAGTCAACAGTATGTAGGTACATAAAGTAGACTATCGAGAGATTGAACTGTACTTTTTCTTACGAGAAAACACGCGACCCGAGAACGGAATATGTACATCAACTTGTGTGATTATGCTTTGCTCAATTATAGTTTGTTTGATAATTTCCATTGACAAATTTAATTCGTGAAACGAGAAATCAACGCTAATCAAAAAAAAGTTGAATCAATCTCCATTTCCATTTATCCATTTCATAAAATACCAGAACAAGAACGGTGAATGAAAAACTCTTGAAAAGCAAACACCGTAATTTAAAGACCAACTACGATCCGTTCTTTCCATAGACATCCCAAGTTTATACGCATAAACGTTTGCGGGCTCGATAAATACAAGCTTGCAAAAAGCAAAGCACTTGGAACACATTGGAAGACGTCTTTTACTAGTATCCCAAGAAAAAATGAGACGTGTTAAGTATACTGGTCTGAAATTCCTAGTAGAAAAAAAAAGATTGATTGTATCATACGAGTTGCACGTAGATAGTGCGGAAAATTGAGTCACTGCGTTCATCGACACATATTTTACGAACGCGTGATAATGAATGTCTTGCGAATATTGAGATAATAGTTATATTACGTTAGATGTATCGTTAGTCTATTTTACTATGGTTATTATTATTTTTACTATTATTGTGTATTTGGCAGGGTTTTGACATTAAAGTAGAAAAAATGATTTCATCTTCCCGCTTTACTTCTTTTTAAAAATAGTAATATACGCATATTTCAGCTGATGTATAATAGGTACGTATGCTCTGCTGAAGACAATGATTAGGAATAATGATATAGGTATTGTCAAACTAGTATGTACTCCACGCACGTCACGAGCGTGCGGCCGCGTCGCCGTGGTATACATTTCGAAGCTCGTAATTAATAAGAACATCGTATCTCAACATCGTATCGTATTGAGATACGATGTTCTTATTTGCGAGCGTCGATTTGTCGGTGAACGCTATACTTCCTCTCTCGCCATACCGAGGCTAATTATTAATTAGCGTAGAGAGGAAGTATAGCGCTCACGACAAAAATGCATTTATAAAATTAGACCGAAGTGCGTTTCTAACATAGAGATTAATTTTTGAGTTCTATTCTCTAGTTGCATATGTCTACATTGATTTGACATCTGTATTAGGTACTTCAGCCCCACGGAAAATCTGCAACATTAACATACAAAAGTATATATGTATCGTGATGTATATATGTATGAAGTATATATGAGTACGTACGTTTTTCTAGTAATTTTTGCATTTATAAACCCTATTTCTCCTTCCTCAAATATATTGAGACGCCTGAGGACCATACAAACTGCTTCAGGTTTGCTCAGCGTTGGTACATGCAGGTTCACTTGAAACAGGACGCCGATATTTAAATGGTAAATCATCTGTCTGAAAAAGAGAAGGTGGATGAATTAGAAAATGTTTTAAAAAATTGAACAGAAGAAATATCAGAAGAAGATTTCGTACCTTGCGCCTGCTGTGATTATCAGGAAGACCTTGGTCTCGGGCGGCTCATTCAAAAACTGAACCAATTGCCTAGTGATGAGGTTTTCGCCTTCTGTCTGGAAATAGTTTATAACATTTTCTAAGTCGTCGATTATCATCAAACAAGGTTGGTTCCTTTTGGCCAGCGTAAATGCCTGAAAATTATAAATATTTGAAATAATTATGTTTTTCAAAGTAGGTACCTACATAAATAATAAGATATTTTTTAGCAAAATCTTATGTGGCGAAAAGGATGTGGTCGCCATCTAATCGGCGGAGCGTTTCGTCCCGGAGTCGGCCTGTGGACTCGTCAGTAAGGCTAGGCCGACTCCTGCCTTAGACGCTCTGTGGTCCTCGGTGAAAGATGGACAGTTACGGTCTTATATAGAAACTTGCCCGTTGTTGGACCACTAACGAGAAGCCGAGAGCCGTGGAGTCGAAGGTCGGCGCCACCTGGCGGCAGGGCGCCGTAGCGCGACGGGTCGCCACAGTATCAATATAGTTTTCATTCAAAGAGTTCTAAGTACCACACGGTACATAGAACGTTTCTTCAATACTCTTTTTTTTTGCATATAAGGAGTTTGTTTTTAATTGCATTAGTTAGGGACAAAAATATCTTTATCTTTAGCTTTATCGTCCTGCTCGATTTATCTCTCCTATAAATAAGAAGAACTTGCAATTTCAACTGTTCGATAACACTTTTCCACAGTGGCAATCATTACGAAGAAATAGAGTCTGAATGTATCGGTTGTATGAAGGCCATTATGAACAACTCGACCACATTGAGAAAGGTGATAGCCCACCACGAAGCGGTAGATCTAATAGCTCGGTCAATAGACCCAAGCAAGCCATTCATACTATGTGAAGCGGCTAAACTCCTTGCCGCATTTAGGAGGCGAAAAGGATGTGGTCGCCATCTAGTCGGCGGAGCGTTTCGTCCCGGAGTCGGTCTGTGGACTCGTCAGTAAGGCTAGGCCGACTCCTGCCTTAGACGCTCTGTGGTTCTCGGTGAGAGACGGGCAGTTGCGGTCTTATGTATATAGAAACTTGCCCGTTGTTGGACCACTAACGAGAAGCCGAGAGCCGTGGAGTCAAAGGTCGGCGCCACCTGGCGGCAGGGCGCCGTAGCGCGACGGGTCGCCACATTTACAAATTGAATTATGGCGACCCGTCACGCTACGGCGGCCGGCCGCCAGATGGCGCCGACCCTTTCGGCCCTCGGCTCACGGCTCTCGGCTCTCGTTAGTGATCCGACAACGGGCAGTCACTATATAAGAGCGTAACAGAGCGTCTAAGGCAGGACTCGGCCTAGCCTTACTGACGAGTCTACAGGCCGACTCTAGGATGAAACGCTCCGCCGATTAGATGGCGACTACATCTTTTCGTAAAGGTTGTGCAACTTTGAGCACAACTATGGTCCACACTTTAAAAATTCCAATTTTTTTTCAGGCTACCTTTTCTTGCCGATAAGATTACTAGTTCTATGGGTTGGGTAAGCCTACCCAACAAAAAAATAACAAGAAGATTGACCCATTCTAATGTCAGATATTAGCAAAAATGTACTCCAATTGGACCAAAGTTATGGGAAATTACGGTAATTTAAGACTGACTGTAAATTCTCATTTGTTCGAGATTCGAATGGATCATTCTTAAAATTAAATTCTCCATGACTCGCTCTGATGACCGAAAAGTAATCAATGTTTTGTCAATTTTTTCATGTTTAATCGAAAAATTACCTACATACAGACATCTTACCTCTCTTAGTTGAGAACTAAATAAAGATACAATCTCTGCTATTGATTATATAATACATATTGGACTACGGAAACAGTTATTAATTCCTTTATTCCGAGATGTTTTGGAAGATATCAGGTGATCACCAGAGGAGCAAACGCAAAAGTGCTACAACGCCCCATAGCAGTAAACCCGATAGGACTGTGACAATCGTGTAGTGGGCCGCTTTAAACCTGTAATAAAAGAAATGATTTAAGATCTGTCCTGGTGAAGGTATAAACCAGAAGAATTTACTGCTCACTTAAGTGGGAATGATAATGAAATAGGAAAACGATAGCAGCTTCAACTGCTTCAAATATGCTTTTCACGTAGTTCGATTACTGCCGTAAGTGTGCCTGCAAAGTTACCGCATACTGCTCTCAGGGTGATGAAAACAAAAGTTTTACTTTTGCGGCCTTTTTGTACGATATCCTTTTAACGCATAGCACTTATAGTCCTTACTTGGCGTATTTAGCTTTTCCCTGTGGTAGAGTCTCGTATGGATCTTTGGCGATGTAAAGTCGAAGGCCTCGAATGCTATAGTAAAAGAAGTCCTCCCAGTCGAGATCTTCTAAATTGAAGAAAAACAGGGCGCGATCAGCCGGTCCCAATTTTTCCCAAAGCTTAATAACTCGATTGTTGTAGAACTTCCACTCTTGCGTCGAAAAGTAGGAAATGACGCCGGCAAACTTGTGTATCTTTTTGTACGCGTTTAATAACCTGAGACAAAAAAAATGGCTAGATCCACTTGTTAAAAAGCGTTCGACAGAGTTCTAAATGAGAATTTTCGTATATTTGAAAGAAGATAGGCAAAAAAAAGTTTAGCACTGGAATTTCATTCTTACATCGGTTCTCTTCCAGTGAGTCTAGCAAGGAAGTCAACAATCGTTGCCGGGACCGTATGAAGAAAGAACAGATATATATTGTGCACCCATAGGTATTTATTCAAGGTAAAGCAGTAACACCAAAGGCAATGTACAGTGGGTACTTCCTGTCCATGGATCTCGTTTAGTTTCATGAAATGACTCCAAATGATGGGTTTCTGACAAGACGAAACGATATTGTAAATAGGAGGGTCATGGAGATCGCTAGCATCGTTCGCCGTCTTGGGCATGTTCTCAGCGTTCTGATTCATGCTCCTGCAAATGCACCAGTAAAATCGATATGTGGACAAATGGAAGGAAGAGAGAAGAAAATAGTTATTAACTGAGTTTGAGCGACATCCCACGCAGCTGCGACGATATTGTTGATCACGTAATCCGCGGGAATGATGTCGGCGATATTACTCGGATTGCAGTAAAGACTGCGTAGCAATCCAACTCCGGCACCAACGACGACCCCCGTGGGTCCGTAGAGATTATCGATCCACCCACGAATCGGCTCCTTCGAAGTGGAAACTACGATCGATGGCCTCACGATGCAAATGGGAAGACCCGTTCCGCTTCGATGCACCGCGTCTTCGGCCACTGCTTTCGTGAAGGTGTAAGTATTGGGCCACTTGCCCAGCAACCTAAAATATTCGTCATAATGTTTGTTTGATCGTCAAATGAGTCAAAATTACTCTACAAGTGGATCCATGATCGCGGTGAACCGTGCATTTTTTTTGCGCTTACTTAGGCGTCATGTGGTTAAGCATATCGTCGTCCAGCATATCCAACAGCTTCAGAATCTTGTCGGAATCTATAGGCGGTGGATAAAATTTCTCGTCGATGGTTTTTTGAGGGCAGTGGGAAAAAGCCGTCGAAATATACACGAAGGCCTGCAGAAAGAATGATACGTCAGGCCATCAGCTTCTACTCGTTAGCCGAGCATTTTTAGATGGTCAACGTGTCATCTCGAATATACGAATTACCTTGAGATTTCGCATTTCTTTAGCGAAGAGAATAAGATGCTTGGTTCCTTTAACGTTAGTATTGACAGCCATTCGAATTTTATCGTCGAAACGAACTGATGCTGCGGCGTGGAAGAGAACGTGTGTTTCTTTTAATGCCTCACGATCCTCCGGGGACAAGTCGATATCCTCTTTCGACATATCGCCCTCGATCATCATTAGTTTCTTCCCAAATTCGGGTTGCTCGCATTTCAGTCTTTCGTACAACTGCGGAAACGGTTCAAAATTATTAACGTCATTGGAAATTGATCCAAATTATTGCTTATTTAACTCGGAATTTATCAGTTTATCGACTTACAGGATCATCGAACTGCTCCTTAAAACGGACATCAGCATCCTTTCCTTTTTTCGGACGCATGAGGATGTATAGTTTCCTGATATCCGGACAACATCTATACGAATAGTTTTTATTTTTTAATTTTGGAAAGTGATATTGCATCTTTCCTTTGGGCTGGCCCGAGAAAAGCTCATTGGCGAGTCAAGGTGTAATACGTGACCCGGTGTAACCTATGCTCCGTTTGAACTACATTTTGCATCGTCCGTATACATATGCATATTTTACATGCACGTCGAGTCGTTGACTCTAGACTTCCTTTAGTAGGAATCTCTACTTACTTTTCCGTAGATTATTCCATCAACTCTGAACTTTTGAGTCACGCCGATACAGATTATTTTGTAGATCAAAATGCTACTTTAAAAAAAAAGTATCGCCCTTAGCCAAAAGTTCACAGGTTACGAGATGATCGGAAAGTTTAAGTGAAGAGGTGAAACCCAGTGAGATTAAACAGTGTATTTGCAAGAGTATGAAGAAAATTATCTCAAAATTCGTAGAATTTTCAACTCATTTTATGTTCTACGCGTGTATTCAAATATATAATAGGTGTACTACTTTGCTTCCGCCGTTTTTCCGAAATTCGAGGCTTTATTGTAAAAAACTGATTATACATTTATGATTCTAAGTATTGCCCATCGCTTGCCACTACTTTCTCCCATCTTTCGGGCAACGTATGAATCCCGCATTGAAAAAGCTGGTCATCTTTGAAGCGAACGGCGGAAGGAAAACGGCGGAAGCAGAGGTATACACCTAATATGAACATTGATCATCAAGTACTTTTTTATTCTTCATTAAAAAAATATTCCGCTCGTAATCAGCAGAGACTTTCCTGAGAAGGTTTTTCACCAATGGTGGGGCCAGTTAAGGCTCATTACCATATTTAAATAACGCCTATTGAATCGTGAACGCGCGCTTCCGTTACCTTTCGTAAAAAAACTGACTTTCTCATTCATAATCATGAATCCGTAATTGTGAATCGTCGCAAACAATACTAATATATATCGAGGAGCGCGTAAAATTTACGAAGCGCACTCGTCGAGTATTTTTTTCAGGCGTCATATAGCGTTTAGTTTGCAAAATACTGAATAATTGTGTATCTTTGGTGTTTTACATTCAACATAGCGTTTTTGGAAGATAATGCTCGATAGAATATCACCGCATTTAATGCTGCATTTGCGTGGTATTCGTCCGAGAACACCGAGATTGAAAAATAAAAATGACGCTTCGACTTACCGCAATAGTTTTTCTACGAGAAGTTTCCCTATAAAGCCAGAAGCTCCCGTGATGAAGACATTGCAACCAGCATAAAAGCTAACGATTTCGCTTGGTCCCAATTCTGGCTCAGGTTCTGGATCTGCCATCATATCGGCGATATACGCCGCTTGTCCCCTTTGCGTGGCCATAGCTGAAGTTGAACCTACCTATCGTAAAGGTGTCGAGTGATTTGATTATCTCAGCGTTGTTTTAAAGCTACGGTATAAATAAATTAGCTCAATCTCAATTATTCTTTCGGATGATAACGTTTATCAGTAAAAACTCAATTAAATATTGCCACATCCTATCATCAGTAATTATCGTCGAATTTAATTTCTTATGTCAATTATATTGCACTTTACACGGCGAAGTCATCCCTTATTCTTTTTCTCATTATTTCGGACACAAAATTAAAAAAACTTAACATTTATCGTCACGTAATACAAAATTCGCTGTTCCTGTTTTGTTTCGAAATATCAGGGCACGAGCTGACTTGGTATACTTAATAACTGCAAACGTTTCAAAACTCACGTATGAATGTTAAAACAGAGTAAGGCAGGCCGAAGTGTATGGCTCTTAGCCGAAGTGTATGGCCCACCGGTCATCCCACGACTGTGGCTGACGAACCCCTCACTTTGACCAAAAGTGCCTGCCAAGAATCACCGCTACCTATGAGGCGCAAAGACGTTGATTTTTCAAATAGTAGAAGGTTTGAAAGAGTGTGTGAGACAATGACGTGTGGTTTGAGAATGATTTACTTTGAAATTATTCTTTCACCCATCGTGACTATCAATGAATTAATTACTTCCGTTTATCAAAGAAAGTGGGAGGAGAACAATAAGAAGCAAAATCACGGGATATTAGTTTCGCGTATCAATATTGCGTTGTGGAATCTATAGGGCTTAGTTGAGGAATTTAGTGGAAATATCTCATTTTTTGTAAACTATAGATACCATGATATATATCGTGATGATATTTGAGTAACCCTGATGTATCCCTGTGTCGTGAAAATCTGATGCTAATAATGTGTTAAAAAATCCTACGACATCAACAATCTACGTCAATAATAATTGTAAATCGAAAAAAAAACGTTTAGTCACTGATTTACGTTATACAAGTCGCCCCTTCTCTAGACGTACATTCCGAAGTCATTTCGATGTTACGTTTTCAAAAATCTTAGTATTAGTAGTAAACTAGCTCGCATAAATTGAAAACTACGAAAAACAGTTCTCTAATTTCTACACATAGGACGTTTCCGTTGCCAAAAAATAGAGCGATGGAAAATTTAGGAGGTCGATAATCTTCAAAGGACTGTCTTTAATTATATTTACCCGAAGGTTGAACGATACAAATGTAAATTCTCTCTTTGAGGTTCCCTTATTTTTCTTTCATTTCATACATGTACATAATATATTAAATAGCTATCACATCGGTAGAAGCGCGTGAGGCGCTATTTTCTTTAGTAGCTACCGTAATGTATGGAAATTAATCTGCGCCGTGGGATCGCTCGTTCACGAGACTCCGACAGCTCACTATTCGCGCTCTTAATAATAACAATTAACAATTTCTCCGGACTAGCACACACTACACGTGGAAGGATTAATTACATGAGGAGGTTTTGCGTATTTACCCATCCGACGTGTCTCAATTATTGTACACAATTGTAGAATTCGTAAAAAGAATTCAGTGCGCGCTAAAAACTTTCGCTTATCCGAACAGCGATAATCGAGAGCGAATATATTTGATCTTATAATGGCGCTGCTCGGAGATACACAACGACAATGCGGAAGCTTACTACGTGTTATAGCCTGTAGAGGTACCACCACCGCTTGTTCCTATCACCGGTTCCATTTCGCCCGATTGGTTCAAAATTTAAATAAGTTTCACGGTCGCTTTAACGTCAGACCAATCGAACTAAAAATCGAAGAACCAACTAATCTAGCGCCCTCTGAATCAGTTTGATAAGTAAACATCCCCATTAGCTAGTCCATTATCGTCTTTAGGATTATTCGTCCATTTTATCATCCCCCTCCCCTCTTTCTCTCTCTCACTACGCGCATTCTATTAAATGCAATTCTACACTGAACGGCATATGTAGATATCGTTCACCTTTCGACATCGACGCGACTCGGGAAATGACTGCACTTTCTTCTGACCCCTGAACTTCGATCAACGAGGCCGGCATCACTGTCAGAAGTTAGGCTATATGGCGTTAAAATATTGAACAAAAAGATAACGCTGATGCATGATTCATTTCGTTGAAGTCAGTCTTTCTGCAGCATACTCAGAGGGTCCTCAACAATCTCCTCTGCAGTTTTTCTCAAGTCTCTGGTGATCGTCGCCTTTTTCACTGTTGCACGACTATCGACATTTTTCGGTTGCACCTTCGTGGGGGCTGTCGGCTTTCCAAAAATATCGTCATCTTCATCGTCGCACAGGAAGGGTGAATTCGTGGATGGCACGAGCTTCTTAGAGACTGTCTTCTTAGTAGCAAATATATTATCCTCCTCGCTGGATTGATCTCCGAATATTTCTTGGATGTTCGAAGTTTTAACACTTTTGCTCGTCGATGCAGGGACTTGATCCTTCTTTACCTCCGTACTCCTGTTTTTCGCAGAACCAACTTCCGCTTTTGTACTGTTTCCTGAGAATAATTCGGTATCGTCGTCTCCGTCGAACAATCCGCTTCCTTTAGATGAATCGGATGCCTTGGTAGTTTTAATTGCCGGAACAGTATCCGTCTTTGAAGGTTCAACTTTCCTCGGTGCCAAAATCTTCTTCGACGAAATGCCGAAGAGGTCGTTCTCCTCGCCGTCGTCATCGTTATCGTCGGTGAATAGGTCCATTTTCGTGGACTTCGGTGGCTTCTTTACCTGTTTTGTCAGAGGCTCGGAGAAAAGATCGCCGTCGTCGTCGCCAAACAAGTCCAAAGTCTGCTTCTTGGACGTCGAAGAAGAATTCATTGCTTCCGAGCTTTTGGACGTACTTGAGAACAAACTATCGTCCTCGTGAAATAATAACGTCTTGCCCTTCTCCGGTGACGGTGTCTTCGTAACAAAGGCGAACAGCTGACTGGGATCCTTGAGAGGATCATGACTGCTATCGCGCAGAGGATCTACGTGATCTGCTTTCGCCGTCGCTCGATCGGAGTCGTCCTTGTTAGATTTCGCGCCGCCTTCATTCGCTGTCGAGCTCTGCTGATCATCAAGCCACTCGCTATTAGATGCCGACTGATCCTCGACACAAGGAACTGATTCCTTGGGAAATATCTTCGCGCCAATCTCTTGAACTAACTTAGGATGCTCTTCTGGAGGTTTAGCACTGGAAGAGACATCCCGCTCGAAATTCTCGACAAGAATATCTTTGCATTGTCGAGTGGACCTGTCTGCTTTAGTTTCCACGATGTCGGAGACTGGCGATAAAATGGGAGCTCTGTCGAAGAGCGAGTCTTCCTTCTGCGGATCTTTGGGTAATTCGGGTAAAACGTCAAACAGATCTTCCTCGTCGGTAGACGGCGATAATAACGTGTTTTTGTTTGTGCTCAGAGAACTCTCCTTGCCAAAACTCAGTTCCGACCTATCCTCAACGGTCAGGGTCACGTTGGATAAAGTGGCTCGTGTCGTGTTATCGGCGCAGCTTTCGACCGGAAGTGTAGCAACGCTTACATTGAAATCTGCAGCTCTCGATGCGCTTCCCGAACTCGTCTCGTTGTTTGGTTCCCCTTGCAACGCGTTGGAATCGTGATGACAATTCGCCTTCGTATCGCCCGATGATGCGTCGACGATGTCAAAATCGATTCCGCTGTTTCGAAGAGCCGATTGTCGGGCGGACCTGCTCTGCGGACGGCGTTTCATTTGGATCCGAGCGCGAGTCTGCGTGGAAAAAGTTGGTTGCGATATTTAAATAGAAAAATCGTTACCTAATTTGATTATCAAACGGAGTAACGAAGGCGGATCAGGAAAGGGAGAGAAGGATTGAAGTTTCTTTATTTATAACGGTGAAAATATAAAACAAGACATGCGTCGTGCTAATTCATCCAAACAATTCACCTTTGATGCCGTGGAAGCGAGTGTTTCCACTTGCACCGGTTCATCGAAACTGACCGCCGTTTCTGTATCCTCTTTTCCGGTTGAGACCAAATCAGATCGTGCGGTGCGCGACGAGTTGTCCTCTAAACAACAGATACAATGTATATCCAACCTAAGGAGTAGAAAAAATCTAAAAGAGAAGAGAAGCCACTCACCGGAAATTGTAGGCGACGACCGCACAGTCTGAACGCTGATGCATCCTCCATCATCGCTATCCCTGTCTTCTTCTTCCGTTTTCTCCTGGTTTCTCCTCAATGCCGGCGGAGCATCCGTGGGTGACAACAGTTTTAAATCGCTCATCTTCCCCATAAGATTCTTTATCTTTCCAGAGACAACCAATTTCGGCGCTGGAGCTTGTTCTTCGTTCACTGCGTGAATATTTAACGTCTTTGGTGGTTCCCTCCTAGAGACAATGCCGAGCGCATTATCTGGGAAATCATTTTCGAATGATTTTGTTAATTTGGTTTCCGGTAATTGACTAGCTTTTCCTCGCCAATCATCACTATCGTTACTTTCGGACGATCTTTCCGACATCATCGATTCGGCAGTCTCCGCTTTCGTTTCCTTGGCATTTTTATCCGTTTTCGCAGTCTTTTCGAGAACTCTCGCGTTTTCATTTTTTCCATATCCGAGGATAACTTTATCCTTCTTCGAAACAACGTCATTACTGCCTGGAGGTACTCTCTCGGTTACGGGTTTTGGAGAAATTACTGGTTTTGATGATATCGCTGGCTTTTGCGAAATCGTGGGCTTTTGTGAAAACAAATCGTCGTTGTCCTCGTCACCGAACAAGTTCTCGCGAATCTGCGTAGAACTTTTTGGATTTTCTTTCTCTTCTACTCCTGTCACTATCGTCCTTGATTCTTCTTTCTTCTTCGAGCTACTAACTTCTGCCTTTGATTTTGTTGGATCTACTTCCAATAGAGGTTCTATTTTTAAAGGCTCTTTCGAGCCAGTGATTTTTGCGTTTAAAATGACGATCTCTGGGTCCTTCGGAGCATTAGTCGCCTTTGGCTCCTGGCTCTTCTCGGCATCCTTCGAGGGTTTTATCGTAGTAAACAAGTCGTCCGTATTGACGTCAAATGCCTTCGATTGTGATTTTCCCAAGCCCTTGGAGAAGATTCCACTTCCCAATTTAGAACCAAACAAGTCGTCCTCATCTTCGCTATTGTCAAACAAGCTGAGTGGTTTCGAAGGTACTTTCACGGGAGGAGCATTGGCGATAGTCTCGCTCTTCTCTTCGACGCGATCCTTCTCGGAAGGAATATCAGCTACCTTTTTGTCAGCGAATAAGCCACTAGGCACTTTGGATGATTTCTCTTCCTTTGTGGCCCTGGAACTAATTCCGAATATATCTTCGTCAGGCGACTCCTTGGAACCGAAGAGACCAACGTCATCATCGAACAATCCTCTCTTCTGGGAGAGCTTCGACTTCTCCGAGGCTTGAGGCGCTAGAGGCGGTGGGTCGGCGCTCTTCTGCGAGCGTGAACCAGAGCTGGTATTGGAGAACAGTTCATCATCCGTATCGGAATCGTCGAACAACGAACTGACTTTGGACTTGAATTTGGTATCGTTTTTGAGGAGTGGCGGAGGCCCGAACAAGTCATTGTAAAAGACATCGTCCTGTCTATCAGACGTTCCTTCGGCTCGTTCTTGATGCTGATCGCTTCCATTGTTCGCAGAATTAGCGCCAGGACGACGCGCTTGAGAAGTGAAGAGGCTGTCGCTGGCCATTCTCTCGCGGTATATTTCCTCAGACTTTAGACGAGTTGACGTCATCTCCGGTTGGAAATCCACGGTGCTGAAAGGAGATAAATCAGCGCTCAAGCACCTATTATTCTCGAATCATCTTAAGAGAGCAGCTAGAAGTCTCAGACTCGACGCATCATTCGCTCGCCTTCTTCGGCCGAGCAACAATCGATATATTATCATATCAATATCGAGGCGTTTCCTTCTTCTTATTAAGAGTGAACTAAAAATTACTAAGGATTTATCGAAACAAGAGTGCAGAGAAAAGCTGGCGCAATTGCAGTGGCAAATTCCTCATGTCAACGATAGAAACCTCGTGTACGCTTATCAGGAAGGCGGAGAGATTAGACATCGTCGACTGTTAATCATCTGAAATGCAACTCTGAAATGATTGCTTAATCAATATTTTGTCATTTCGACAATCATATGATCTACACGGAAAAGAAGATGAGTAAACATGTAATTGACGCCGGTAGTTCATTTCCTACTTTAGCCTTGTTTTACGCACTTATCGACGTAAACAAAATAAATCGATGACAACAGCCGAATGCGTACATCGTGTTATTCAATACTGCGAAAATATAATTACGTACAATAATTACTGCAATACGCAGTGGAAAATATATCTTATAATGCTATACATTTATCCATTGGTACAAGTAATTCGACATCGATTGAATAAATTGGGGGCAAAGAAAAGGTGCAAATTATCCATTTTATTTTATTATGAATAGTATTTTAATTCTCGTGCAGTTTTTTCATTGTAAAATGAGACGAACGTTGCATTTTGAGTTCATAATTGTACGATTATTACGCAAAACTATTCCACTGTTGAAGAAAGATGTTTACAAAAGATTGAGATCAATAAATGTGTTATGAATCTGCAGGAGATCTGTTTTTGACCTATCACCTTCGGTTATCATAAAATTAATGTAATCGCTTGACCTCGATCTCTTGTAGAATTCAACGTTATTTTTAAATGTAAGACCTTTTAATTACCAAAAAAGAAGTATTCAAACCTCCAAATAAAAATCAACATCTAGCAATTGCATATCCAATCACATTCGCAATTGCATTCGTCCACCTAAGATATAATAGCTTTTCACCACGACCCTCAGAGACATTTACAATAAGCCACAAATGTGGTAACCGTTAACAACAATAACAAGAAAAAGAAATGGGGGGGGTCTTGCCAATATCTTAACAGCTTGGAATGACGACACATATCTAAATATGCGTAATGGATTTTTTTCCATTAAGGAGAGATTATCAGTCTCCTTCCTATATAAGGATCCGTGATGTTCATGGGGGGTCAGTTATTTGAGACACCGCTCATTGGAATATTCGAGGATTTATTTTGTTGAGTTCGTATAATTGAGACGGACTTGGATCTCGTATCGAGGAATCATGAAATTGTTTATCATGAAACTGATCTTCCTGATAATTATGTCATTTGTTACGGTAGCATTCTCACGATGTAAGTGTTTATAATTTTCATGGAAAATTGTAGTTATAAGAGAGCGAGAAAGAGGGAAAAACTGAGGGAGAAATAATCGTTACAAAATATTTCATAAGTCAAAATCAATGCCACCTTCTTTCATTATATTTTACAGCATTGGATGTGTGCAGATATCGGGGCAAACAAATGACGAAGGGTCAGAAAGTGGAGACTTGTCATGCAATCATAACGTGCTATGCCGGTGGGATAATAAAACGACAGAACTCGTAAGTAAATAAGTTTTTAAGAATACGAAAAGAAATTATTCATGCCGCAAATGAATGAATCGCAATAATTACCAGGGCAGTCAACGAAATTATTGTAAGAGATCCGAGTCAATAAGTCATTTAACTGCAGAACATTAATAATTTATAATTGACGGTAACACAGTTAGAGCCTATTACTCATTAAGACCTCTCTTTGTAATTTTGGATTTCGCTATAGGAAGAATTGCCCGTAATAGGCAAATAAAAATTACTGAACATATTTTTATGGCAATATTTGAGCGTTTTTTTTTTTAATTTCAGTTGTCCCCAGTATTCTTGCACTCGACCGAGTAAAATGAGCGGGTACAAAGCATTCGACTCGAAGAAACCATATCCCAGTTGCTGCGGAGGTCCCATTTGTGAAGACAAATTAAGATATTATTACTATATCCCAGAATCTTCTTGAGTACACACACAGCAAAACATTTGCATACACCGTGTAAACTGACTACATTACATCGAAAAAAGTATTATGTATATAAATTTTATAAAAATAGGATCTAAGTACTTTGAGAAATATATATTTATTATCACACTCCTGACTGCGCGTAAGAGTATTGTACCTTTCCCGGAATGCATTTCTGCAATATCGTAGATAAGGATCTACCCGAGTAATTTCTGAATCACCCGAAAATAGATGTTTACAGGGAAAGTCAATGGTTGGCAACGTTAACGTCCTATGCTCAATATAATTAGTATTGATAATATAGACACGTGACTCCTTTGGTAGGTATCGCTAATTAAATTAATGGTATCTTTAAGACTGTATGCAATCATGAGTAAACACGAAAAAGCGGCAGCTATGTAGCAAATACTCTGCATTTGCAATTCGAGTGACATAATGTATTAGTGAAATATTTGTGGACTAACAAAAAGAATTATGAAATAATCTAAACTCATATTATGCTTATAGCAACACAAAAACAGTCGTATAGGAAGACGTTAGTATGTGTACCGTTTTCTATGTACCTAGGTCTACTTTTTCTCTAAGTGTTTTGCCACCTCATTATGGCTACTCCGTAAAATTCTGAGAATAGTAGTGGGGAAAAAGGTATATATTTAAAGAGTGACGGTCAGCCAGTGGTATTTAACTTTCCAAAATCAAGGAATATTTACAGTCTCTATACGGCAATTAGTATGAAGTCCGCTGTAGTTCTTGCCGTTTTCGTAGTGACAGTGGGTTGCTTGCTTTTGGAAGCACGAGGTGAGTTGTTAGAATAAACCCATATCTCCACCCACCGTGACGTATCCCGTACACTTATCTCACTTGTAAATGTAAAACTGATAGAAGAGAAATTTTTACAACATACTACGTATACCCGTAGCGAGTTGCGTGCTCAATGGCAAGTTGCTAGAACCAGGAGTGCATTCCGTTGATTGCATCAACTACACTTGCAACGAGAATGGCCAATTGGCTGCAGTTAAGTGAGTAAACCCACTATCTTTCTACAGTTAAATGCAATATTTTGGAGACAATCGCTATAAAATATGTGAAACAATCAAATTCTCCATTCTGTATCAAATTGCACGCGTAATAATTACAGCTGCCCCACGCAATTCTGCCCGGGAGAACAGAAAGGAATTAAAGAGGACAAGACGAAACCATATCCCTACTGTTGTCCAGTGCCAATTTGCGCTTGAACAAACGTCAACGTCGACGCAAACTTAAATGACAAACAGTGTACCCTGCTAAGAAACAATATTCAGACCCTCTATAATTTATATCAGAATGATATGACTTGTAGCGCTTCCCTTGAAAGTTTTCAAAGAACTCAGAATAGTCGTTCTAGTTCTTCTAAAGAGTAGAACAAATAAAAATATGCAACTTACCTCATACTTGATCCCATGGTATTATCGATACCCTGTGGCTGGATGGAGATGCCACTGCTACTGCTGGTCTCTACGTTTCCGACAAAATTATCGGCACCTCCAGAGACTGCCAAAGAACTCTCCGACTGTATCCCGCTTCCAACGTCATCCCCGATATTTGTTTTATTACTTCTCACACTTTCTTGACTCTCCGCAGCATCGTCGTCTACCAACGTCGGCCACAATGCACTCGATCGTTTGTTTCCAGAGTCTGAAGTTTTAGTACCAAACATAACGCTCACTCCTCCGGTCGGTTTCTGAAACACGTAACAGCGCGGTGCTTACGTTATTATTGAAGCTTTAATTTTAAGTAAAAATAATATATAACTGTAATTCATTGAATCCCGGATTTACGTATATTGTAATATCTACCTTTTTCCCTGTATTGACATTTTCACTCTGAGAAGTGGAGATTGATCCTCCTTCTACGGGCTCCTTTTTTCCCGCCTCTGAATGATAAGAAAAAGCTATATGTTATAAATTAACAATATCTTCTAATTATTTCCATTAAAACTTTCCCACGTAAAGATAGAGTATGTTCCATCAAATGCTCGGAAGAATGTCGCGCTTACTGTTCTGTTTGTCGACAGTGAGAAACAGGTCGTCACCATCGTCAGCGTCTTCCTCGAAAAAAAGATCCTTGACGCCATCATTCACCTCGGGAGTGCTAGTTTTGATATTAGCGGCATAATTGTCCACCGAGCGTCTATTAAGAGTTTCTTTTGCTCTCACTTCGCGATTCAATGATTGCGAATCACCGGTGAAGATGTCTTTGCTTAACTCCTTGGTAGTATTATTAGATGGGAAGATATCATCGGGCTCTTCGGATTCGGGGTCGCCGAATAAGTCGTCGATTGCAGATTTAGGTTTCACAGCTGTGAAAATTATAACAAACATACTTCCAAGTATAAACGAACATTCACTATTTACTCCGTACAAAATGTAAGAACTTACAAACAGAACTCATTGGTGGTGGTATATCGATACTCGGGGGGATAATAGTCGCTTTTGAACGGCTCGATGGTTGACTTCCCCATTTCATACTAGCAAATTCATCGTCGAATAATCCTCCGTCTTCACTGAATAAGTCCTTCGATTTAGCATCAAAGGCGTTCTCGTCGATGTCCGGAGTGAAAATATCATCTACAATGAGATAGGAACGTAGTAATCTGGAGTTGAAGCAACGAACCAATTGCCGCGTATCAGCATAAAAATATGATTGTCAAAGTGGAAAGTAAAGTTTTTTTTTATTTACCTTTCGACCGATTGATAGAGGCCCCCTCGGTATTTTCCACATTTTTAATAGGTTTCTGTGCCGGTAGAACATTCCCTAATCGCTTGGCGAGTTCCTCGGCAAAAGAAGGCACGGTGCTCTGAATCAATGTAATTTTCGTTCATCTTCGAAAGTCACGATTTGTAATATCCATAAATAAATTGTTACCTTTGAGAGATTACGGCTAACCGGGGCTCCTTCGAGGTCTGAATCGAGATTATCTTGCGTCTCTGCGTGTGATTTTTCCTCATTACGGGCACATCTCGCATCAACATTCTCCGTTTCATAATCGTCCGAATCACTCGACGAAGAGGATGAAAATCTGTTTGCCGAACTACGCCGATCGTGTGGCACAGGAATGGATATTGGCCTCTTTTGCTCAGAGTCGCTATCGGATTGATCCTCCTCCTCCTCGGGAGGTTCGGATTCGCTGCTACTGGTTTCTAGTCCAACTTTACTTGACGCATTCCATTTTTCAGACCCAATGACGTATGGCAACGGACGATCTTGATACGGATCTTTAGCTCTTAATACCACGCTATAGAATAACGATATAACATCATCTATCGATCATTTCTAATGCCCTCAGTGATGAGTAAAGTAAGATAGGTTGAAACTAGAGGTATGAGAAATTTAATGTTTTTCGTATTAAATAAGGCTCCACTTATTTCAATTTAAACTTTTAGAAACCTCAACATGTTTAAGTAGCTTGTAAATATTGGATAATTTAAAAAGCCGACTTAGATACTTACAAAGACTAAAACTAACATTCATCCTTAAGTTACCAAGTTACTCTGAATACTACTTCCTAAAAATTCAATCTAAAACACTACAATCGGTTCTATGGAATAATCTTCGATAGAAACGGATATCATGCCATTTTTATTCGTTTGTGCGTTTGTATCATATCTACTTCTATCAGAGAACTTCAATAACAGAGGCACACGCCTCCTAATGTGAATAGAAGATAATGTCAGTACGTCATACCTTGAAACTGTAGGATCGCCTTCATCCTCACTATCACTAGCGACAAATTCCAATCTCTCATATTTCTCATCCATTATTTTTAAATCGTGCCTCACTCTTTCACCCGCTTTTGCTATCAATTCCGCGGAGATCTGTTCTTTGCTTCTTACTTCCTACGTAAGTATGCAATAGAGTGACTCTTAGAAGGTCACACATTTTTTTAATCATATAACTAGAGTAAGGTTTATTTCGTGGGTAAGAAGGGGAAGGAGTACATACAAATAAAATGACATGCGGATTTGGAAGAGTATCTTTGTTTCTCCCAGAACGTGTGGGCAATCAAAATTGCCGTTTGGTTTTGTGTTCATATTGAAGGAAGGAATGTATAGATACAACACTTGAAAGTGTCAAGTTCACGAAAAGGGCAAATAATACCGTACATCTGCGTTCAAACCAGACGGTTCTTATTTATTTATCTGTTTCAGTGCAAAAAGGAAAAAGCAAAAAGGTAGAATGAAGATAGAGATGGAAGAAGAAGTAGGAGGCAAGAAAAAGATGGAAAGAAAATTTTAATTATAAAGATAACTGTAATAATATTGAAATGTAAAAGTCCATTGATTAAATAAGACGTACACATTGAGAACAGGCCAGGTCAATCACAGTTGATAATTCGATTTTTTTTGCTGGAGAATAAAATCAAATTCAAAAAAGTGGAGCACAATATTGATCTTTAATTAAAACATTGGAGAAATAACAAAATGAGACTGCATTCTAAATCTGAAGCGAAATGGGAAGAGGAGTGATAAACTAGAGCTTCTGTAAGGAGCATTTTTTATTTGTTGCAATGATAATTTGAGAAGTACATTTAGATATTTTGCAAAGAGTTATAGATTACCTGTTCATTGGGTTCTCTCAGTTTCTCTACTTCAATATCATCCTCATAAACTCGGCTCTCAATGAACTGGGTATTGGCCAAAGCCAATGACGTATTTGTTACATTGTCTATACATATAACGGTTTCCTCTAACTGGGCTGCTAGAGTATCCAAAGCTTCTCGAGTCTTATTAGCTTTGAGCATTACATTCTGGAATAACAATATGAATCTGTGGGAATATATTACGAACTCATATTGCTAACAAAAATATGAAGCAATGACTCGAGGAACCAAAATCAAAGCCGTATTATTAGCAAAGCAATTTGATATTATGGAACTAAATCAGATAAAGAATGGGAAAATAAAATCATACATCTGAGAACTGTTGAAGATGTTTGAAAAGTCCAGTGTCACCTGCTAGACTCCATTCTGCACGTTTTTCTCTCATTTCTTTGGTAGTCCATGGACGATCCCATGATTTATCTGTATCATCCGATCCGGATGACATTTCCTGCTGCAAAACAACGTCAATGAGTCAATAATCGGTCACTCACGAGGTTGAATGATGAGGCAAATAAACTCTTTTTCAATACAAGGATGTTAAAGACTACACTGATAATTAGGAGGAATTTAATTATCAAAATTAATTTAAGAGGTATACTGTGGCGATATACACACCGTATTCAACTACTTTCTGGAGCACAACGACCGCACACTTAGAATTTCACTAAAAACTTCCAGGATGTCCTTTCACAGAGGTTATACTGTCATTTAAACGTCAATGGAAAATTATTGAACCAATTCGAGAAACAGCTGTAACGGATACTCGTATTATATTATAGAACCAACGCGCTATTAAGGCTCGACGCGAGACAAATAAAAGGCGCGTCTTGTGTGATCAAAACTACCGCACGAAAAGCAGTGCTTATTTTTTTCAAATCACTTGCGCCACTTGTTCATTATTGAATTCACGCGATCACTGTTGCGCTCAAATTTCGGAGTGACACTTAACAGCTGATCAACCCACAGCAAATACGTGAACATAATAGGAATTAAATAAAAGCAAAAAGAACTCGTGTCGTAGCGGCACTCTTTTTTTCGTTGTTTTCTGCGAATTATTTTGAAAACGTCATAAAAGTAATTGACAGCTCACTACTGCACTCACAGCTGCACTGTTTGCCACGGGCACCGAGATATCGTCGTCCGCAACTGTAGTTCGTGCAGTTGCCAGAATACCGTGGTTCAATTCCGCAGTTCCCACGTCCGATTGGCAGTAAGCACTAGAGTGTACTGTGGATTGCTTGTCAATATTTTGTTTTTTCCTGGTTTCTGTCAATTTCGCATTAGGCGTAGTGCGCGTATGGCATTGATTTCAGTTCGGTGAGATGAAATTCAGATCATTATCGGTTATTTTTAGTTCGTGGTAAATATGTGAGCCGATTATAAGTCGCATACCCGGAACGTTTCGATGTGTAGGCGTGTATATGCAACAGCATGTGTACGTGGTGCATTGATACTACTGTCAACGAATGCGTGTGGTATGTGCAATAATGCAGTTTCCGCATGGAGGCCGAAATTTCCATTTACACGAGTCTAACCAAATTTTTGCGCGTACCTTTAAGCTTTGAACGATATTATTCTGCTCCACTTTTGTCCCCTCTGAAAAATGCATCACGATGGAAATTGTAAGATAATATAGGTTTACTCTACTGTACTTTTTTTTCGATGACCTGTACTAATAGAAAAGCTCTTATTTTAAGTCAAGTCATAATGCTTCATATTGTATAGTTGCACAAATCTTATTGTGAACTAAAAAGTATTTAAATTAGTCTTGCATGCATTTTCCGAAACTAGAGTACATGCTCTAAAATATTTATATACACTTTATACTGCAGCTTGAATCAACATGTACTTTTTACTTATATATAAAATTGGTCCTTATGTAATAAAACTTGGTTTAGGATAAATTTTTAATCTAGAAAAAGTACATTATTAATTCTGCTCTAGTTTCCTTTTAGGTTATCCCCAATAAATTCTCCTGTAGCATAATATATTTTGTTAAATTGAAAAGATAATGAATATATAAATTAATTATTCTACTTTACTTTTCATTGCAGGTTCGTTTTTTTTGCTATCGTGAAATCACGATATCGGTTGAAATAAATCAGTGAGTTCAAACAAAATTCTAGAGGAACATTCCCATTCTCATTGCTGGTTGAACACTGGTCTGGGTATCAATTCTATAGAAATATTATATACGTCGCTTTTTACTCAAAAGTAAGAGTCATTATGATTATTTCACTTTTAAGACATTCCTCTCCTCATAGGACGTGTTTGAGAGCCACTGATATGTTAAACAATTTTCTCTGCTTCTTCCAGGTTTACCTAAAATGTTAGAAAAATGTTCGATCAAAAAAACCTATGGGTAAACTACACGAGCAACGAGTTAAAGAGCTCCTCAAAGTCGCACGTCTCATATAGTTGACGGACGTAGCGTCAATTTAGCGACTTTTTGTTACTCCATAACGCCATTAGTCATATCTGCTCCTTGAGAGCGTTCTCCCACGATACCGAGTGTTTATGAAATCGGTTTTAATGAGGTCGAAAGGGGGCACAAGGTGGCCAAGTCACTTTTGAGAGGGTTCAGTGTTGTTACAACTGACTTCGATGAACAATGAACCATTCGGGAAGCGGAAAACGGCAGGCGAAGGTTTTGGAAGACAACTATTGGGATTGCAGTGTCTGCACGTATAGAAATACAGCGGAAGCATTTAAGTGCCTCATGTGTGACGTCCGCAAAGGAACTTCGACGCGGAAACCCCGCATAAATCCTCAACTAGTGGCTCAACAGGTGAGATGTTTATCATTTTATTTGCCTCGTTTTACTTCAATATTATGTACACTAGTGACCAGAGAGTCTGAATTTTCCAGCTTTTTTATAAGCAATGTGTTCACTTTGCAGGCTGCTCAACAACAGTATGTGCCGCTCCTGAAGCCAGGTAAGAAAGAAGGTGGAAGCGGCGGTAGTACAACGAGCACAGGTAAAGAAAAGGAACGCAAGCTGGATAAAGCGCGTCGCAAGAACAGGCATCCGCCTCGTCTCAAAAATATAGATCGTAGCACTGCCCAGACCAACGAAGTGACGGTTAACAATGTGACTGTCGTAATAACAGAGTACAAGCCCAAAGTAAAGAAAAACTCTGATCAGTCGGGTCTGTCCAGCAGCGCGTCCTCGGAAAACGGGAGTCAGCACGACTCTAATCAAGATTCTAGAAGTTTGGATATAGGAACCGATGCCTAGCCCACAGTGTTATGCATCGCGAGAGTGTACGAATTATTCTAATTAATATATAATATCATATATATATCGTGAACTATCTACTGTCGCGTGACCTGCGGACAAAGGTCGATTGTCGTCAGCATTTTGTCTGTATCCCTCGAAATACAATCGTTGAGCATTTTATGCTATAAATGGATGCATCAATGTAATTGGTTAGTCAAATGTTTCGACGTCAGACCGTTGTTTATCGTTGCAACGGAGTTTTGTTCTGACAAAGAGTCCTTGATTCTTTGTTTTCCTTCTATATATATATATCGATTATATTACGGCTATGCTTCGAACCGTTATTAGAAATATGATTAAGTCTGATCATGTTGTTCGCGCGTTAAAAAATACGAACATAAATTTAATACCATGTTCTCCGAATGTCCATTGGTAGCATAATACGCTTCGATTTCCACTACGTTGCAATATCACTGCCAGAGAGCAAGTTTTTCAATTATACATTGTTATACAGAACCTCGTTATATGCAAGCTATACGAGACAATTCACACTGAATTAATGCACAAATAATTTTGTGCGGGGATCCTCATAAATATTGATCAATGTGAACGAAAAGAATATACCGAATAAGCTCCCACCCACAATATACCTATACTAATATACATTGACGTAATCGACGTACATCCCTCGTCAAACTGAATTTTCTCAACACTTGCTATTCTCCATTTACCTATTTCTTGAAATGGTAGTGTTGATTGTATTAATATTATTCCATAGTAGAGCAAATTGTATCACTTAAAAAATACAGCGACACTAACGTCAGACAGAGTCACCTGCAATCACTGGCCCAGTTTCAGCGATTGCACGGCATATCCGAGGTTTTCGTTGAAGCAACATGAAAGTACTGCGTCTATTTTATACTCCCAATCGGATAGTGTCTTTAGAATTATAGTTAGGAGACGACATCACTCAGATAACAGTTTAAACGGCGATGGCAGATTATTAAACGTTTTTAAGCGCAAACATTTAAGGCAGTAACTTATAGCTGTGTTCTTGTGGAAAGACTCAAACAGTAAATGTACACTGCACAATTTACAAATGTGTGCCTGTGTGCCGATTTGCCGTCGCGTTCAGCTTTACTATTATCTGGGCAGGGTTTTGTTGAAGGAACTTTTTATATTGTAAATTTTGCGAAGAGGGCCCTTTGAACCAACCTTGATGTTCCGTCCCGATTTTATATGTTACTTTGGTACCCATCAATTAGGTGTTCTCTCAATTTGGAATGAGGCATCCATTAAAAATTCGATCTTTAATGAGAAAAAAATGGCTAGAATTTATACGAATTAAATGAATTAGCTGGTTGCCGCCTCCAAAGGGAAAAAAAATTAATTTTTTTCGTACTTACAATTATGATCAAAGGAACTATAATGTAGCTCAAACTTTATCATATTCGTGTGGGTTGAACTTGATGTGCTGAAAAATTTGAGTATATTAATCATTATTCGAATATCAAACCCCTCGTCGGAATCATTTGAACAATACTATATTCATCACTATTTGATTTTCGTTCATCGTAATCGAGAACGAGTTTCATTGACCCACATGCGTATTTTACTTGTATCATCAATGGACTCCAAGGCATTGAATATTTTATCAGGATGTAATAAGAACAGTTACTAAAAATCCAATGTTAGTAAGTTATAGTAGTACATCGTTGTGTTTCGTTTTAATTTAAATACACAATGTACTTTTTAAGTCGACGCTTTGTTTAAGGGGAGAAATGACGCGCGAATTCAATTTTACAACTTTCCCAATGTCTTTCCAGCTACAAGCGGAATGGTATCATTGTTAAGCGACTTTACTTTACATTATCATATATTTCCGTGATGGCATGCAAGCATGTGCTGTCGCGCGAGTTCGAAGACTCGTCTCTTCTTTATAGAAAGTAAAAATTAGTGTCAACTTTAAGTCAGACATGTAAAAGATGTATATTGGTAAAGAGTGTCAGCGTACGTTCGAATAAGATTTCTCTTTTAATCGCCAATATCCCCTGGAATTAATATATAATACAAGCAAGATATATCTTACGTTGTACATATATTAATAGAAGTAATGCACGTAGGAATTACGGTGTACGTGTAAACTTGTTCGAAAAAAAGAGGGTAAACGAATTGTTATATACTCTGAAGGATGAGATTATCTGTTGATAATGCGCTACCATCTTAAGTTACTTTGTCTCTACAGAAAATCGAATAAACAGTATCTAATTGTATCCGAAAAGAAATATATTTTTCTAATTAATAATAAAAGTGTTCCCGGAGGATATACATACAGTTGTTTACCTGGTAATAGACGATCAAGATATTTCATTTACTTTGTACAAGGCTCATTTGATTAATAATAATCAAATTTCTTACCAGGCATAGCAAGAGTCTAGTAGGTACAATTAATAGTAGCCTGTGAAAGAATAGTTTATTGCAAATTTGGGAGAGAGAACAATTTGAAAAAATCATTTTCATTTTCTATTCTTCTTCTTCTTCTTTTTCTTCATATCGGTATTATCGCAGTTTGCTGTACCAAGGGCCATGGATTCCATATCTTCTGTGACTTCCATCATTTCTTCCCGACTACCAACCTCTTCTTCAACTACAGATATCTCCTGACTAACAGATTCTATTTTCACGAGATCCCTGCTTTTAAACCTGTTGGATACTGTAGAAGCAAATAGAAAGTTATATCGGGTATAACGATTTAAATAATTTCATCGGCTCAGTAATTACCTTCAGTGACTTCTAGCAAATCAAACAATTTAAAATTGTGTGATTTGTTATCACCACCAACTGCGAATATAAATGGAGCATCGGGATTTGCCGCTAAGCATTGTAAAGCCCCCAAATTCGTGCGCTTCTCCCATACTAACTGAGGTTCTTTGCAATTCATAAGGTCCCAAACTTTTACAACACCATCATTCGATGAAGTAACTAACAAACCTGGGCAAGATGTGCTGAACGATAAACCTGTAATATGAATATGATCTCATTCGAAAAAATAATTTAGGATTCTTGGAAAAGCTTGGAAATTCTTTATACTATATTACAAACCAGTAACTTCCTTTTCATGAGCTTGTATCTGCCAGATTGATTCCTCCACTCTGGTATCGATATATTGCACGTATCCATTATCAGTACCCACCTGTGAGTTTTCATTTATTATTTCTATTTAATTTGCAATATTTCAGACATCCATATTCTGATGAACTTACCAGGCAATAATTGGGATCAAAATGATTCCATAGTACTCTCTCGACCTCGCCCTGTGTTTGCCAGCTTTTAAAATTGTCATCAGTTCTGCAGTCGAATAATCGTGCTACTCTGAAAGAGAGATATAATAAAACATCTTTATAGTGTACAAAACAAAAGTTCAATTCAAACGACAAGTACGTTTCACCGCTAATTGAACTTGTAACGTATGAAAACCAAACGTACTTATCGCTACATCCCGTGAGCAATTGTTGGGCTTGTGTTGTGTGCCACTTAATTGCTTGAATCTTCTCATTGAAGGAACTCAATTTTGTAACCGGCATACCGTTTTCCAAGTCCCACAATAGTACAGTTTGATCTACTGAACCGCTAGCCAGCACATGCCTGCAGTCAGATACAAATGCATATCTCTTGGAGAAAGTTTCATATATGAAATTTTGAAGAGGGGAGATCACGAAGGGTTATATTTTTATTAAATAAGGACGACACTAACGTGTAATTACAATTCCATGCTATATCCAAAACCGCGTCTCTATGACCGATGCGTTTCTGATTTTTTCTCTTACTCGGCTTTTGTCCGAGTTTGTAGGCGGGTTCAAGACAATCGATCAAATCCAAATCCCAAACGTCAATGATGGGTGTCATATTTCCAACGGCGCATAAGTTACCTAAAATAAAATATTGCAACAATATACGACAAATTTCAATACAGCATATTAACGGTCTTCTTTTCTTCTTTTTCATGATCATTCTTTCCATACCCGGCTTTGAATCACTGGGATCAAAGTTGAGCCACTCGACGCACAAAGGAAACGAGGGCAAGAATATATCATGGTGACAGTAAAAAGAACCCTCTTTCTCGTTATAGACTGCAACAAGGAATAGAAGATGAACTTCAAAAAAATCAGCTATCCGCGAATTCTTCATTGACAATATGGTAAGTCTTTACCAAATATTTCTAGAATACTGGCGTCTCCCTCAACATGTCCCATTAATACAAGATTATCGTCAGGCTTGATAATATCGTCTTCTTTTTCTGAATCTTCATCTTCGCTTTCCTTTACCGTTACAAATGGATCAGACCCGTCTTCATTGAATACCGCCAAACTGCCAATGTTGCAATGAACGTCGTCGTCTGAAATACAATAAATATTCTTCTCATTTCTATTCCGAAATGAATAATGAAGGTGATTCAAATGACTCATACTTTCATCGTCGTATTTGTCAAACTCATACTCGTCAGTTCTCATCTGCTCGTCATTCTTTGCTTTCTTTTTATGTTTGGCTTTATCTCTCTCCATCAGAGTTTCCTCCTCCTGATCACTATCCACATCACTCTCAAGATCTCTAAAATAATTATGCATATGTCATTAAAGGCATTCTTTGGAATATTCTTATAAATAAAAGTATACAGTGGCACATACTTTATTGTTGATTGAGTTTGTTTTATGATTTTTTCCAATTCCTGGGGAGTTAGCTGAACCTACGAGGAAGTTAACGCGGTAATTAAAGAGTAAAAGAAATATTGCAAAATATGTTATATGAGAAATGTTTGATTCACTTGTACAATCTAACCTTATCGGGATTTGCCGCAGCGACTCCACGTTTAACCCAACTGACGCATGGTACGACATTCATCTCGATCAATTTTTCTTTCAAATTAAATTCACAAATATATCCTTTTGACGATTAAATCTACGCGACTCCCTTTTTCGTACTGTTAACACAGTTCGTTAACATCCATGCACGCGACCCACGTGCTCGTATTCAGGAGTAAGATAGTCAAACGTCGTAGAACAGCTGATTACGCTGAGAACTTCAACCGCGCCATCTAAGCGATATAATTACAGTATTTGCGCGCATTTTTGAAAGAAAAATTGATGTATACTTACATAGATATAAGTTGTGAATAACGAATAATTTAATTAGTAGATGTTGTATAACGATAAATATTAAGCAATTTGTCCTACATCTTGCTCTGATTACTCGATCATGCGGATCATTCCATAAAATAATGTACAATCTCCGATTAAATAATTTATTTTAATATATCAAACGAATTACAATTAACAACACGAATAAAGCGAAACGATTTAATCTGTAACAATAATATATTATAATGAAAAGAAACGAATGAATGTGCGGAATGCGATAAAAATCGCGAAGTAGGTAATATGCTTATCGATCTTCCGTTTATATTAAATCGGTTCGATATTACATATGTTTTTATATATACAAATTACAAATCTTATAAGACAGCAAAAATGGGATAATGTCTCTCTTTCCTCTAACTTCTAGATCCTCCAACTTCTAGACGTGCTTGATTATTAAAAAATACAAAAGAATTGTCACTAATGAAGGAATTATCATAACTGATCGGTCGGACGAAAACAATGCATTATTGATCGTTCCTGCAGATATTCCCCATTTGAAGTGACTTATTTCTCTTGGCTTTAGAAAATTAATGATCGAGTAATTAACAACTTTAAAACTCGTACAATTTCAAGAGCGGCGATATAACTTTAGGGTATTATGTACTGCGCCCTCGACGAGTATTCTTAAAAATATTTAACAGTAATTCGACGAGTGTCTAATTCCATTTTCGATATCTCTCGCTATTTTCTCTTACGATTAACGCGCCTGCCCTTCGGATGATGGCTGTTTTGGTGAGCCTTACCACCGTTTTCGCTGCGTTTTTCCGCGACGCGTACTTCCGCTGTTTCATCCGCCGACGGTCCTATCGAGAAAAACAATACTGACATGTATTTAAAATATCAAACGAAAACTACACAATATAGAGACACTTTCCGCTGTTATATTCTCCGATGGAAAGTGACGCGAATCGCTGTTTAATTATCAATATAAACTTTTCATGAAATTCGAATATATTTGATAAAAACGAATAGTGATTCGTGTCCTCTAATCGTAATTAGCCTGAGTATTGTTGTCCCCTACGGGAAAGAAGTACCTACGGTCGATTTTCCAACCAGGTCGCAGACTCGGGGAATCACGACAGATAAAACTCTATACCTATATGTACAGACATATCGGACCACACTAATTAAGCTTCTTATAATTATTCCACCTTGGCACAATATTATTATATTATACGTATAAACATTTTTTAAAAAAAGCCGAGGAAATTGCGCTCGATATTCGTTGCACATAGGTTTGTTAATATACGTGTATTCCATTGTCGTTTCTTTAAAAACATGTTGTGGTCTTAATAAAATAATAATAATAACATTAAAAATAATATACTAATAATCGTGCACGCACCAGAGAGGGTCGACTCCGTAGACCCTGTGCTGGAGTTCAACTCGCCGTTGCCCGATTTCTTCGAGCTTCCACTGGTCCGGATTTCTTCAGAGAAAAGATAATCGTATGGATAATGCGATTTAGCTTTACACCCTATAATTAAACTTACGGTCAGACTCTGTAGGGGAAACTGATCTTTCCGGCGAAGCATCTATTGAATTGATGGGCGAATAAAATGCAAGATCGACCTCCAGCAGGTCGGTCTTGATCGAATTGTCCGACTGTTCCTCAGCGTATTTTATTCCCTGTGTGGGCTTCTTTCCCAGCGCATTAGTCTGCAGGGATAAAAGCGTCGACGAAATAAACGTGCAATTCATTAAAAACCAAGTTAATGAAACTTTGTTTTTTACCCGTTGCTCTTTCACGGGCTCCTTCAAATCTGTATACTCTTCTTCGGTAAAATCTTTCGCGACGTTGACCTGGCGTAAGATCACTTTCGCCTCCTCTTTCATTGATTTATATTCCTCCAAAGATATCTCCTCATCATCTCTATTATCGCTGCTCGTTGAGCTGCCTTCCGAAATGGAGTCGGGTGGCTAAAAATCGATAATTTCGTATTCGAAGCGTAGTTCGAAAATCAACAAATCTATCATAAGCCTCTGAATGAAAAAAGAGAATTTCTTGTAACGAAATATAAATCCAGTACGGACCACGTAAGAAACTTCTCGTGACTAAAGGATAGATTAGCGAAAGTGTCGTATATGTGTGTATCAGAGAGTAATGGGCTATCTACCGAAAGGTCAACTCCGGGGGCCGTTTCGATAAAAAGTCCAGCGCCTATAAATGCAACGAGTTACGAGTACGTCTTACCGCTTTAGGTATTCCGTACATCTGTACTCGAATGATCCTAGCCAGACACTAACGTAATTACACTGCTAATCGCGCATAATGGGAATGCACTCGAAACTAACTCGGAATTAATTCAACTGCGAGAGAGAATCGTTACATTTTAAAAAACTCACAATATAGTCCGGATCGTCCTCGCTGTCTTCGAGGACCAAGCGTTCGATTTTTGAACGTAGCGTCTCCCTTTCAATATCGTCCGAGGAGTGACCCTGCTCTGAATCGACCTCCGAATGCTTCCGCTTCGAATCTGCTTGAACGATATTGGTCATGGATTCCGTGGTAGATTTTTCCTCCGATGAAGGAGTCTGCGAAAAAAAAAATCGAAACGCATCTAGTCACTGCGAAAGTCCTCGACAATTTAGCGTTCCTCCATGCAACGTACGAGGGTACCTTTGATACGCTGGTTTGCATAAGGCGCAGGGGTATTATATTTCTCTATATTTAATAACAAAGCAGAATCTGCCGCTACAAGAATAGAGTATAGTCATAGTTTAACTCCTTAATTGAACCAAACCTGGACTTATTTTAGTCCAATTCTCATCTGAGTAAGGTCGAAGATGCGTACTCACTGCCTCGCTATCGTTATCCACGCGTATCCTTGTGGGAGGCGGCGACGGTGACCTCGGGGACCCCTCCAAACAGGATAGAGTCGACAGAATCGCCAGAATCGGTCTTACCAAGCTCCTCTTGGTCGCGGTTAGTTCCTCGCCCTACACTCACCACCGATTTTAAAGAACTAGGCAATTTTTAAAGCGACTAAGCAGATTCATAGGGTGTTTCTCTTCGAGAATGATAAGATTTACTCTTGAAGATCCGTTTACGCACCGATCGAATTTTGAATTGAATGATATTTAATTTTACAGGCAAACCTCCGCTTGATATTAATTTTTTCAGTCATTCGCGCTAGTCGTCGGTACAATTTAATGGACGAAGATATACGTATGTCTATCGTTAAAGGAAAGGCTGCAACAGTTGCGGCTTAGGAACTCATATCGAGTTTCGAGGGGCCACCGGAACTGACGAAGAAGGCTTTAAAAAATGCTTATCTGCAGGGATTTTAGAAGCGTATGACGTATTCGATAAATTATAACGAAATATTTCTTACCTTCGAAGATCTTCGCTGACGTTCGTTCTTCATTCCACTGTATTTTATGGTGCGCAGACGCCTGCGACTTTTTTGTACGAACTTCACCTGAAATGTAATATAAATCATTGTAGGATTAGCGCCAGTTATTATACACGTCGTTGTGTACCACAATATTGATTTCTTTAATTTTGAATGAATGTAAAGAAGAAAAAAACGAACTACTCCGCTCGGGTGAATCGCTGGATATCTCAGAATAAAAGCCCCGATGTTGAGTCCGGCTCTGACAAGGCGTAGTATAATCAATCCCGGTAAAAAAAGTATCCACGGTAGAGGTCTTACTAGTTCCATTCTTCCGAAAGCTTTTCCATTTTCCTCTAAAAAAAGCGAGCTCGATTTAGACGTCGAGTGGGTCATTGTTTCAGAAAAATAGCTAAAGGAGAGGCACGATTTTTAACGGACTTCCAAAATCGTGGATCGCCTCACCTGCCGTTATCTCTTGAATCGGAAGACTCCACTGTGCCGATTTCTCGATGACCCAGAGAAAACGGTCGATCAGTTTCAAAACGGCTCGACCCAATGACATTTGCGCCGCCGACTCGATGCCATAGACTATCGCTTCCGTAGCATTCTCGACCATCTTACCAACGATCTGAAAATCGATAAAGAAAACCGCATATTTCTCCTCCAAGTACAAGAAAGTCTTGGGTTATCCTGAAAACATGAATTCTGTGCACTTACGGTGGCGGGTGTTTTTGCGTATTCCATTTTGATTTTTCGTTGGCCTGAAATATAAAAGCAGAAGATGAAGATATGAAGATAAAATGATTTCTTCTGTGACCAACAAGACGTCCAAATAGAATGGAAATTCGGGGAAATTTTTCTAATCGCGTTTGGACAAGATCACATTTCGATTTTGTAAAGCCTGTACCGCCCGAGTCATTTAAACTGCAGACAACGTAGATACGGGTCCCCGTCGAAGTATAAAATACGAACTACGCTCGGTGCGAGACGTACAAAGTCCAAACTTAATCTTTTCGCATAGCGTTTTCGTCCCACTGCTCTCACGATGTTTCGAGAACTGTTTTTCTAGTTCCGATCCAACGATATTTTACTCTGCTTCGAACTTCCACGGCATATTCAAGTGACATAAGTCCTCCTCGCTTCCCCTTCTTTCTCCTCTTTCGATAAACATGTTCAACAAATATATATACTCGTCTAAAAAAGGTGCATTTCATGCTACGCTTTCGGAAAACACGTGCTTATAGGACGGTAAGCCCTAGGGCAAGTATAGAAGACGCCCTTGGAAATCTCGAAGGTCATGTAATCCCACAAAATTATTAGCATCACACTCATTGACTCCGCTCAACGCTGAGCCGCGCGTCGGTTATAAATAAACAATAAGGTAATAAGGCATCTTTGATAATCGGTACGTATCGAAAAACCTCGACCTCCACGTATCAGCTCGTAACCCGGGTCCAGTAATGAGGCGCTTCACAAGCCGTGTGCATGCAATGCCCGCGACAGCTCGGACGAATTTAAAAAGGGCGATTTGCTTGAAAATATTAGAGACGCGAGTAGAGAATTGAGCATCCTGCTCTTCTCAATCCTCCGATCTCTCGTAGGCGTAGGATGTCTCTGCATCTTGGTCTCTGACTGTTCTCACGATCACGTGCGCGCTTTAGATATGCTATAAAGTTGTTGTTATCGGTCACAGAAATTTCCGTGGTCAGATAGCACCGGATAGCAACGATTGAGTTCCGTCTATACATATTCGTCGGTTCCTGACTAAATCCTTGCGCGAAACTACGTGAAAATGCACACTCAAGGTTCAGGCCACGCTCATCAATTGCGGGAACTCTCATCGTATACGACATTCAGAAATCGATGATGATTATGTAAGATTAGTTGCTACGCGGCAATTATCAAAAAATTCCAAGAAGGCGGAATTTGTCGTTCTCTATCTTCCTTTTGTTTTAATTCTTTTTCAGTAAATAACGTCCGAACGATACTCTAATTAATTGGAGACACGCTTGCGTAATTAAAGTACGAGACATTGATATATTTAGCGGCTTCGGTTATACGGAGCGCGGCGTTGACGATAAAAATGTCGTAAATCGGAATGTTTTATTGCATCTCTTTACTCTCAATGTCGCAGTATAAATTTACGAGAGGAATCTCTATGCAGGAATTTACCTAATCATAAATCCGGCTGCGTTAGATGCATCCGAAACAAAAAGAAAAATCTCTAGTTCACGGTTGGAAAACATTCACGCCGTCGCAATTAGAGCATAGGTTATCTGGGAATCTCTCACTATTTGTATTATCTCATCGTGTGTGTGTGTGTGTGTGTGTGTGTGTGTGTGTGTGTGTGTGTGTGTGTGTGTGTGTGTAGGTCAATGCGTGCTATATCCATTTATATCGCATCCCCCTGAACCATGTTAAATTCTCATCTAATCAATCTGTGTTAGTCAATTCGAACTAATTATGTGTAGAGCTTACGCTCGTTTTTCACTCGTTCGCACTCAATCTCCTTAAACGTTCAGTACAGAGTATGCGCCAATTATTTTATCGGCAAAGTGATGAAACTGTATCTGGTTTTTTGTCCGAATCGAACGATAAATTATACCGTAATTACGTTAACTCCAGCTGTAACGATTTACAGCACCGATCAATCACCTGAAAATCCCTCCGCTTCCTCTTCGTGTCTTTACCTTTTCACATCGTGGAAATACTGACAAAGGCTAGCCTGATTCTCGTTTTTTGCTCTTCGTTTACTCAGGTGAACCAAACACCGTTGAAATATTTGCCGTAGGTC
This sequence comes from Xiphydria camelus, assembly GCA_963678675.1. NCBI lineage: Eukaryota > Metazoa > Arthropoda > Insecta > Hymenoptera > Xiphydriidae > Xiphydria > Xiphydria camelus. The sequence goes on along the minus strand of OY783191.1, from coordinate 30,366,897 downwards.
AGTGATGCTCATGATACGCCAAATACAACTCGTCAAATCTTGTTTTGTCTAAGCAGCGTCTAACTTACGTAATCCTTAATGTTATCTAATTTGGTTTATTATAATAACATCTTACTCATTCACTTTCTCTGTCACGATCCGCCATCACAATCATGTTATCATCACTACCCCTTATCATCTTTTTTCCTTTCACCAATAGCAGAGATCCTTTGGCGCCGCGAGCTGCACTCGCTTCCATACTTACACGCGTGCATTTATCTCGACTTCGTATCGCGCTGTTTTTGCAGCGGAAAGGACTAATTACGGACAAACGGGGAAAATAAATCTCTCGCCCCGCCTCATCGCGGGGAGGAAATTGGGACGAAAAATGGTTTTTTCTTTGAGAGAGCCGTTCCACAGTGTGACTCGGTCTTACTTAATCCTCTGTTTGTTTTAGACTCCTCGGTCAAATTTGAACTAGATCAGTTGGAAACTCGCGATCGCGTCTAAACTTGCAAAATATAATAACGAGCAAATGAATGGGAAATCATTTTTACTCAACTTTGACACGCTCTATCTGTCTCGAAGTGATATGCACGTCTCTAAGGTCCGTATTCATAGTCAGAACTTATGAATAAACATCGACTTGAGTCAACATCGGAGGCTGCTTATTGATCGAGATGACGACTCGAGTCGTACCGATTTACAAGTCCCGACTGTGAATACGGGCCTCAAGGCTCGAGGAAAAGCGATTTCCCGCGATCGCGAGCAAAACGCGGCATGTGCCTCCGATTTTCCAGAAAATCGAGTCTACCGCTGCGTTTGGAAGTTCCTCGAGAAACCTTCCGACCGTATTCAGCGTTCGTAGAACACTTCATGGACGACCCGTGGAAAATTTGTATCGTACGCGGGGTACCGGCACTTCGTGCTCGCGCACTATCAGATCTATTTACAGTCCCCGAACGAACGAAAAGCGGCAAAAATGATTAATTACTCGAACGTGCTCCCACTCTCGTCTCACCCCGTTCGCAATGAGAAGCCTTTCGTGATCTCCGATGGGAATAGGGAAGACGCAAAGTGCAAGAGAAGAGCACCGAGCCTCGCGCGCCAATTGTAAAGGCTCAGCCTTTAACTCTCCGCACCTATATACTAATTGTCGTTACAGTCGAGACGCAATATTGCTCGTCGCGAGACGGTTCCCGTTTTCACGACTACGTACCAAAACTGGTGCACGTTCGACGCCCTGGAAAAGCCGTGAGACACGAATTTCCCGTTGACTCGCCCTTTCCTCTTCCCTCCTTAACGCCTCTGGAGGAATATCGGCACTCGCGCGCGCGCGCGCGTGTGCACTCTTCACCGTACCCGGGATATATACGAGACTCTCGAACGTGATGTGGACCCGAGGAGCTCTGAGCGGACTGAAGCCGAAACGTGAATACGTCGTCGGACCTTTGGCCAATGGTATCCATCCGTATATCACTGAAGGAAAAGCATATGTATACGTATATAAGACGTTCGACGCCAGTCACGTTCGCTCGTTTCTACGAGATATAGCTTCGTACTGATCTGCTTTTTCTTCGCGCCCTTTAATCAGTTGTATTTTGAAGAATGTAGACTAATACGCGTGAGGCTTCGAACCTCGTCGCTTGTACCGGTGATGTCTATTTCTCGATGCCCGTAAAAACTCCGATTTTTTCATAGCGAGTTATGGTAAGCCAGAGGCGAACTCGCGAGAATTTCAAGATCAGCTATTGTAGTCTACCGATATTTATACAGCTGATGAATTTAACGTACGAATAGATACCAAAGAATGAAACGCTTCCTGTGTGTTCTCCCATATAATAGTTTGAACATTTCCATAGCAACTTGGACTGAGAAATCTGAAACCATTCGGGAACGCGAAGATTTTCTTTTTCGAATACAACTTTTTGCCGGGCGTTTTGTAATCATGCGAGGAGGGTTATAATTATATGCGCTTCGACGCCGTATCGCGTCGATTGAGTGCTATCGCTCGTGCCATTAATTTATGTTCTACAATGTTTAATGCAATTTGTGAGATGAACCGCCCGGGAAACAATATTTATACCTCCGTATCTATAGCCTTACGTCAATTCCGTATAATACCAGTAATGGTTGACGTGCAAATGAATCAGTGGAATGAGCACACCGCTCGTAATCGATGGTATTCATATTGATATTTTCCAAATTAGATAAAACCAAATGATAGGTACCATATACGAATGCAGGGTATGGGATATGATTTGAATCGTCATTTTATGACATTTCTCAGTACACGCACGTGTAGTAAGTACGTAATATGACCCGGAGCGAACAGCTTATCAGGGTTATTCGCTGACTTCGCTAATGAGAATCAGTATCGGAGGTTTGTTAAATCGATACGCTGTACAGTCATTTATCGACGCCGGAAATAGAACGTTTATAGTCTTCGATTGCTTATGGATGGAAATATTACGCAGTTTGAAGACGAATTGCAATTCTGTTGAAATTTTCGAGACAGCGAAGAACGCGGACGTTTATTTTACACTGCGCCTGCTTAGCTTCTTTTCTCCCAGCGCGTATAACAAAACGGTTGCCTGAATTCGGGGGCGCGGCAGATGTCGCGTATCAAATTGTACCATAAATTCTGAAGTCTCAGAATTTAATCGATTGTTCGACAGATGAAGAATAGCCGACAAATTTTTATCGCGTGATAATTCTCTATTTGCACTACAATATGACCGAACTCTTTGTCTACACATGACTTGCAATAACATTGTTATTTATAAATATTTTACAGTCCCACGTATGTATATGTACGCATATTTATTTCTTATTGGCATGCAAGGTGCGTTATCCGGAGTTTCGAAATGTTACATCTGATTGAAACAATTATCCGTGCGCAACAAACTGGAGCAAAATCGAAGCTTATACAACACAGTGAAATACATCAATGCTCCAATTTGATGCAGGTAATCAGAATATCCAGGCCCGATAAACGATTCAGGCTTTTCGGAGCAAAATAGGAAATCGGAAAAGATATACATAATCGAGCGATACGATGCCATCGAATTCGAAATTATTATTATAATAATTATAACAGGGCGTCGGATAGTTCCAACCCGGGCCGTAAGATGACAGGCGCGATATTGTCGCAGCTTCGTTTCAACAGTCGGGCATCGCGAGGTAGTATAGCAACTGTCAAAGTGAAAGAGACGGTGCAGTCCGCGGGGATGGGAAAACGAATCACTCGTGGCCTTCTTTAGCGGTTCGTAGGTAGTCGTCGCGACGGCCGAATCGAGGTGAATGCGCACGTTGCAAGTGTCGTCGCGTCTTTGGCATGGAACACGGAATCCGTTATTCGACAAGTTCACTCCGCGTATCCTCCGCACAGTGAGATTCGTGCTTTCGTTGAAGCAAGCTCCGGTGTTCGGGCGCGGCATTAAAACGGTGTTCGACGTCTATGGGATTTTCAGCGAGGATAAAGGAAGGGAGAAAATATAGCCGTGAAACGAGAGCAGGACGGCGTCAGGCGTAGCGTTAGGTGAGTTGTTTTCATTTCGCGTAAGATGGTTTCTCCGCGTTCTCCTGCTTTCTTTCCCTCGTATCCTGTCGTCTCTCGTCTCACTTGCTCCGGTACGGTTACCGCGATTTCTCGCCACGACGAATTTCAATTTACGCCTTTCCTGCTTTTCCCTCCTCCCCCGTCCTTTCGGACGAAAACTCCGCGTCAACCATTCACCCTCGAATGATACATTGTCGCGAACTGGGTATTTCTCGCCGGTACGGAGCGCCTGCCGAGAGCATCGACAATTATTGCGGGCCTGTTTTTTTCGTCGGCTATTATCTAGCTTGCCGGATGTTCACGTTTTTTGCACTGCCGTCCGATTTGTCAGAGCCTTGAACAGAATTTGGGACTAGAAAGCGTGGCGTCAATTACGTACAGTCGCGATCTTCCGGGCTGTGCCCACTGTATGCACGGATGTGCGAGCGGGGCTACTGTGTTTTTGTAATGGTAATTGTAATTCGCGGTGCGAGCGACTCTGCCGAATCTCTTAAATGATCCAGCCTAATGCTTGTTCAACGATCCGATTAACGCGCTAATCGTGTCGACTGATTGTATCTTATGAAATTTATGGATTTCGAAGAACTCGCTTACGGGCGTATATCAGAATGATGATTTCAAGGAATGGCTGGAAATTCATAGATTTTTATCGCAAAAAATAAAAGCCATTGAAACCGGCCGCGATGTCGTTTCCAAGCAACCATTCATTGTATTCGTATCAACGAATAGTATCGCGGCGATTTATCGCACGTGTTTGTAAAAAGATACGACGGATATCACGTATTAGGTGTCACCGCAGTAGCTTAACGTCCATCCTCGCTACATCAAAATATAAGATAGACGGGAGAATACACAAGCGCGCGCGCGTGCACGCAAACACAGACAAATAAATATACATATATATGTATATATCAATGAATGTATCATATTTTTTAACGCCCTTCTCTATAAAGTAGGTACCAAAATATTGTATCTATTTGAGTCTGATAATACAGAGTTACACGGGTAGGAAATTGTAGCACCTGGTTTAACGAATATCACCTGCACCGAGTCGGTCTAGTTTTGATTAGTTTGCAAACTAAGGAGAATATCAAAGGCCTTGTCTAAGAAATTCTTGATGCAAAATCCTTGTTTAGCCTACAAGAAGCCAGAGTTTCATAGACTATCGTGTTACGTGAAAGGAAGACCCTCGATAGCACGTAACACGTCTGTGAAGAGACAATCTGCACTTACATACCTATACATGTGTACTTCAAGCATGCCGATTAATGTCAAATCAATATCTTGCCCTTGCTGTCATTATTAAGTTTCCACTTCGAGGAACTACTTTGCCAATGCATGCTACATACCTATAATAGCATAGAAAAGCAATCCAAACGAGCTAACTTTGCTTCCAAAAGCAATTTCTTTTTTATAAAGAAATAATACAATCAAAACTACGTTTTTATGGCAATAATTAATAGCTACCTATTATTATACATGTGCTTTTTAGATATATCTCACCGAGTTCAAGCTCTGCAACCAGGCATCGTGTATCCTAAACAATTATAGAACAAGGCTGAACTAATTTATCCCAGCATCTTCCAAGAGCGTCAACAGTGACAACTTGGTAACACGAATAAATTCTGTTAGGCATCAATTCGTACTCTTCGTTATAATACTAGAACCGTACGGAGTTATGTAAGAAACGGAGTGTTTATCATGCTCTAAGCTGGTAAAACTCTTGCGATGACGAATGCTCGGTTTGCTTCCCTCCAATTTGAGAAGAAGCTGGCAAATGCTGATAAAGTAGAAGGAAGTGGAAATTTACTGTAACATTTAATTTCCTAGACGATAAGTCTATTCCTGTAAATAGAGTAAGCTAGCTTTGGACGTTGCTATTGAGTTATCACAACAGGAAATGACATTATGATAAACATCCAGTGGAATAACTTTGGTTAATAAGTAGGTAAATAAATAAAGATTGCCTTTGGATGGCACAATCAAGTCATATGATTTATGTCGGAATTGTTGAACTTGAGATAAAAAAAATCCTGTTCAGTTAGAAAAGAATTTCTGGGTACCTATTGCAATGTTTTATAAAAATTCAATAAATACGACAGAATTGTACGTGTAGTTACTTTTGTTATCGAAATGTATAACCAAATTATACCTTCATAAGAACGTTATACGTATGTTCTACGTAGATAATTTTCTTCGGCTGAATCTACTGAAGAATATTGACGCGAAGTACTTCATTGCGATGTATCAGTGCCAATTACGCACGCGTCTCACAAACAGACCGATGTACGTTATTTCTGCCCAAACTCTCGACCTTATCGCGAGGTAGCGGAAATCGGGAGCAACGCAAAAACCTATTTAAGCCGAGCCTTGAACTGGTATAAATTTTTTTTTAGAAAACCTGGTTGCTGCATACCCGAGTTGAATATAAGTTAAAATAAGCCCCGAATGGAGAAGTGGCTGTAAAGTTTCTAAATTAAATGCAGTTCTGTTATGTAAGTTTATTTATAAACGGCTAGGAGTCCAACGCGCTTTAAAGATTATAAATAGTTTGCGTAGTACGCTAGCATATTCCATGCTTCCTCTACGGTTGGGCTTAAGCGCAGTTCGCACGATTGTGGCAGTATTTCCGAAGTCGACAACGAAACCGACGTTCCCGTATTGATAACTCTGCTTTTATGCAATCTTTATTGTTTCTCGGCTCTTCCGCTGCTCGCGTAATCAGTGTCGTGCGGAAAGTATCACGCGAAGATGACAACGGAACTGTTTCTCGCCCCCTCATTATTATACCAGATAGTTTCAATTGAAATATGACTAGACGAAGTATAGAAATTATTCAGTCGAACTTATCGAGCGTCATTTTCTGGGGAAAAATGCCATGATACTTATTCTACTCGAAGTTCACTCCGAAATTCGTTCGTGACGTTGTGTACGACTAAAAAACGTACGCTCTCCCACAACTGACAATTTTGTATTTATAAAAGAGGGCACGTGATTTATGGGAATTACGTAAGTAGAGCATTCTCCGATTGAAAACGTTGAATCTTTTTAAATTATTGCGCCGATCGCAATATTTATCTTTCACTGCTTCTTCATCCAATAACGATTATCCACTATTTATCCGTTATTAATATTTGTCGAACATTTATCGAAACAAGTTAGTGATCCTTTCTGCATATCACGACGCTGCTCCCAACTACTCCTATTTTTCGAAAGACTAGATCGAAACGAAACATTTGGCTAATAAACTTATTCGTTGCTCCAATCTTGTAATTAAACATTTCTATCGTATTCCCCTGAAAATATTAATGTCCAGACATTTCAATTTAAGAATGACATCTCGAATTCGAATGTTCCGCCGTGAAAAATGCCTCGTTCACAAGTATCCATGCGCCTCCAGGTGCAAAGCCGCCTCGTAGGAGGGCAACCCCTCGTCGTCCCTTCGGTTCTCGTCATTTTTCGTGTAATGCATCGCCGTTTCGTTCGAGACCGGAAGTGCATTTGTGGGACTCTTCGGAGATTCCTTTTTTTCGCCGGACTGCGATGTCACGCTTTCGAAAACCAAGCTTTCATAAGCGGGTGGCGGACCCGGTGTAGCCTGTAGCGGCAGAGACACCAACGTTCCTTCGTCATCCACGCCCACGCTCGTTGCGTGATCGTAATGCTACAAAGTGGAGAGAACGACAAAATGTAGAATAATTTGTTGGAGACAAAAGTCGCCGGCCTATTTGCCGCTGCATCGTCCCAGCGGGACCAGTGAACCCGCGCATTAGAGTTAAACGAATACAACCCAGCCTATATTTAAGCGCAGACGGCAATACTTAGCTTTTGGTAGAGATCCAATTTAGACGGCCGATAAATAGAATCTCTTTGGCTACCAAAGTGTCAACGCGAGTGTACGAGACAGGGAATAAATAATGTTCGTTTGTTACATCTCAAGTGAGTACGGCGGCGAAGCGAGCGTTGCGTGTTCGGCATTCGCATCGTCGTAGAGTAGTTACTAACCCTGGCTTGCGAGTCCATGGTGAACACCTCGAGACTATGAACATCGGGTTCCGCTTGACAATAGCTCCGCGGGTATTCCTGCGGGCGATTCTTCCGGACGTTTCTGTGACAGCAGTAGCACATCAAGACGACCACAACAATGACACCACTCAGCATTGCCCTGCACGAGAGGCGCGCGGTGCATTTTAAATCAAAAAGTCCGAGTTCTAACTTTCCCGTCCAAGATGACAGTCGTCTCTCCGTACTCACCCTCCAAGCAACACATTCACGTTTCCGTGCAGATCCGTTTCGTAACGATCGGTTTTGCCACTCTCGTTTATCGATATGTCGTAGTCGTGATCGACGTTATTGCCAGGAAAAGCTATGGTATAATTGTGTGTCGCGTGGACTGCCGCCTGCAGTATCGTGAGCTTCTTCATCGACGTGCCAAGCCTTTGGAATGACTGTAGACTCGATAATTTTATGCTTGCTGCGCTGGATTCGTTCAAATTTTGCCTTTCTGGTTTCGTCTTCGACTCGGCACGTTTCTTCTAAGTCGAACTTTCCCTCTACTGCGATAGCAATTCTGTTTCTCCGAAATAAATCGACGAAGTAACACTTTCCGCGTTTCGTCTTCTCCTCTCCCCGCTTCTTGTTATCCGAGTTATACCGGTTCAATGATAACTTTCCAGAAATTCCGTCTTTCCAAAGTCTATCTCGCTCGTCGAGGAAAGTATCGAAATGCACTCGAGTCGATAATGGGGAATTTTTTCAAAATCCGTACATGCCAATGTAGGTGCTTATTTTCTGTAAAACGCGCTTCCCCTTTTCCCTTCCGCAAGTCGCAGAGCTGCGTCAGTGCGATATGTCCTTCGATGATTGGCTGTTGGAAAAAATAGAATATTTATTTTGAACCTGAGAACGTCGTATAAATTGGCTACTTATTTCAGACGCGAAAGACAAATTTTCTTCACTGAAATAAACAACTTCGCCGTCGTGCGACGAAGGCGATAATTTGATATTCGCCGCACCTACGCTTGCATTTTTTTATTCGGATACTCAGACCCTATCTTTATGTTCCAGATAGCGCATGAATGGCAGAGTTTGGATGAGGCGGCTTCGACCATTGTCTGGTCTCTTTGGTGAGTTACTTTGTACTGCTTAATAAATATTTTCAAAACGGCCGAAACAATATGTTCGATTCTCATATTATTATGTAAAATTACGTAATATAAGTACATCCGATTATTCGTTATTAATCAGCCACGTACCTCAATGTTTCTATAAGTATCCCAGCCAATGCTCATTTCTTCCTTTTGAAAGAGTCAATATCATCACACTTGATCTTATCAGGAAAAATAGCCATCGTTCATAAGAAGAGAAGGAGAGGGAGATAGAGAGACGTTGGTTATCTCTGAGTCATTAAATCCAGCTGATGGCGAGGTGCATCCTGAGAATTAATTTTTAGTCCTCCGTTGGCCCCACTTTCGCCATTTTTTGAAAAGACGATCCAGGTCCTAAAATCATGAATATAATTAAAGTGGCGATAAAAGAATGCGTTAAAATTGATACAGGATATATATTCGCGACTGAATCATTTTGAAAATGTCTCGCGAAGTATCTCTCATTTTTATACATCACAGAAACAACTAATTATTATAATTAACGTTTCCCTTTGGTTTCATAAATATTCATTTTCTTTCGGCGGTCGAGCGCAATGCTCTTCATAGTTATGAAATGTTTCGAGGGAGCCTTTTGGCGCGAACCACCCCGCGACCGCGTTTGCGTGTTTAAAGGGGGTGGTTGTATCACGACGCACATATTTAATGATATTTCTCATTCTGTCACGCACAGTCGCAAGCCCAGGTAATATTTGAGACGGGTCAACAGTCATTCCATTAGCTGTTAACCCCAGCTGCAAGATCCGAGTTCCCTAATGCGACGATATTGCTACATTTTACCTTACACCTATCAATCTCGAATTCACACATATCGGTAATACGGTTGGACGATGAGGTAAAAAATAATTAAATCAAATATCTCGTTGGCCTAGAAAAAAATCGCACAACTATTCTTATCCAGAACGAAATTTTGTACTTTAGCCACCCAAGCGCTCTGACGAAACTGTACGCGATACGGCAAAGGACACTCGACCTTGACTTCCGTTGCAATATGTATTTAACGCAGCTGAATCATTCAAATGCACTAGGTACTTCTCGTTGGAGCACGTGTTTTCGTCGTTACTTCGTACTGTCAATGACAGTTATATCGACCCGTCACCTGACTGTACACGTATGGCAAAACGTAACGTCCTAGATCGAACCCAAGACCGGACTATAGCTCTCATCGATTCGACCTTTTCACACGTCAGTACAGCCGTCCGCTTCTTTCACGTATAGGCAGCTTCTAGATCGCGTCGCTTTTGTTAGAACCGCTATAGGTAGTGATAGTAATATAGCCGAGAATAGCTGCTATATAGAAAGAATAGATCTTTTCTATTATTTGTTACGCGGAACACGTTTGTTGACGACTGAAATTACGCCCCCTACGGTTCACATGAGATTTCGCTTCCTCAAAAGGTACCAAGTTCGATCAATTTTTTTGTGACAATTTTCAAAATTACTTTCTCTCGCGAAAAGAGCGTTTCTGCGATTGGAAAGCAATATCACCTCCGCTGCTACACGTATTGAGCGTCAATTTTTTGGAAATTCTGGAGGGCCTTTTTACTAGTATTTATTCGCGGAAAAATTTGAAACGTAAGTTTTAATGCATTATTACAGTAAGACACTTGCATTATGAATGCTTTTCACTGTATACATTTAATTTCAAAGAAAACTTTAATTTCGCCTGTCACACTTCACCAGAATTTTGAAAATAAGCAGTCCGAACGCTTATAGAGGCTGTCAAAGTCCCTAGTTCTTTTTTAATTCGGAGTATTTCTCTTACTCTTATCTCTGCTTCTGTGTTCGATATCCGCTGTGTCGTTTCAAAACTTTGGCAATACTGGAGTTTCCCGTTCCATTTTTGGTATTTTTCGATTTTTCCCGTTGGTCCTTACAAGGAGGTCCTTTTTTTCTGTTAACGCGGCAACCAACTGAACCTACTCAGCGTCTGGTTGGCCCGCCGTTTCAGCTGGAACTGTAGTCATTGCGCGTTGCTCGGCTACATCACGCTATGCATAGATGGGTATAGGAAGAATCAACCAACCAACGCGAATCGACCTACCGTCCAACCGTCTACCCAACTAACCAACGGACTAGGGACATGATTTCAACCCCTATTCGCGGCATTGTTATATTTTCTTGGCTGAAAGGGCAGCGGCGATTGTTCAATGTCACGATTCTTATACTCGTTGTCGATTTTTTTTGTTTAAGTAGATTGGTCACGATGTCGACTATTCATTTTGTCCTCCGTATTTTAGTGTACAAATGAGCATTGGAAAAACCCATCCAGTTTTACCTAGTTCTCATTCAATTTGCCCGATTGCCACTTGATCGAATATATGAGAAAGCCAATGGTCGATACCCGATATCTTATAACATAAAATCGACCGTTGAACTCATTTTATGATATATAAATGTATAGGGAGTGGAAAGAGTCCCCGATTAAATGGTCGTATGATCATTTACAAGCTTCGATTTTTTTTACAAACAAACGAGAATGCTCAAATAAATGTAATTTCAGCCCGAGAATCATTTGTTTTTCATTTTGGAAATAATTATTTTTTATAATTAAGACGAAAGGAAAATAATTATTTCTTATAATTAAGACGCGGAGAAGGAAGATAATTATTTTTTATTTTACTCGTTCCGTATAGCGTTTCGTGCGAATGACGTCGCGGCCAACACATCACGGAGCTCATTTGGAGGAGAACGACTCTTATGGTTTTATTTTTGGAATAGGTGTTCCAAAATGGCGGGTGGGGTACCGAGCGGGAAGATGAGGCGAGTTCTTCTGCTCCTCGTTTTGGTAACCGGAGTATTCCTTATCGCCATGTACGCTCACGCTCCACCCCTTGTTTCACTTCAACCCTTCGCCGTACGAAGGTCAGTACAGACGGCATGCACGAGGTGAATAGAATTGTGAACGTCATTAGTCGTTTAAAAATAAATGCTGATACACACGTTTTAATTGTGTCATGTGACTGTCGATCACCTACAACCCGATACTAACTTTGCATGCAAAGGCATTGAATAAATCTAGGATTATTTTTCGTTGGTCACTTTCGATATCGTATCTAAAGTTTTACATATCTTACCGTTGCTCTAATTTTGCGAAAACGTTCTATCGATTTTTCTTGCACTTTCTACGTCACTCCAAGCTCACGCCGGGCAAACTTGCTCATCGATCGTCCGTCAGACGCCAGCTAAGTATATTATACGACAATTAGCAGCAGTTCAGAAATTGCTGTTAACCGCCTGTCAGAATCTCAGCCCAATTAGAATCTCGGGACTTCGCTGCTCTCGCGAGTAATACTATTTCTCCGCTTATTTATGGGCGCTATTCGCAGAATGGATTCATGGAATTTCGCTATCGGGTAAACATTTATACAATCGATTCTCGAAATTCGCTGCTCTTTGTTTGGAAATGAAATAAGACACTTTTCTGTCGAAAAAAATCTACGAAACACTTTCCCCCGTATTCTTTAAAAAGAACAAGATCCATCGTCTCACCTTAGTCGACTAAAAATAGCGCGTCCGCTCTTTTGCGACGACCCCGATATCACCACTTGATTGGTAATATGAGAAAAGTCGGAGGAGCGTCGTAAAAAGCGTCGTAGTGTCTCGCGCTAACCCACCACTCGTCTAATTACAATTCGCGTACGCCGCAGTGTGGAACGCCTTTCTTTCGCCCAAAACACTCAACGGACGCGGCAACGCCGTTCGCTCGTCTATAGTTTCGCTCAATCGTTGCTTGTGTGCCTGTGACCCGTTTATCTCGCGGGATTTTTTGCGTAATCTGGAGAGAGAAACGAGTCTTCCACATTGCAGGAATTTCCAAAGTCCGTGGTCGTGGGCGTGCGTTGCGGGACGATGCGAAAGGAGAGCGGTCAGATCGTCGAGAACTTCTTTGGCCACTTGCATGGCTCTGTGCGGTGGTAACACTCGACTGATTTGGCCCAGACCGACCGGCAGTATCGTGCTCGGGGACGACAGCGTGACGTTTAATCTTCAGCAAGTTACTTTGATCACCGTAAACACCAGCAATCAGAACGCGAAGAACCTTTTGGAACGCGGCAAGGATGTTTTCTTAGGTCGGTGATTTTTCGGATGGCTTCGAAGTATTCGGTCCCCGTCGATCTTTCATTCAAAAATCGTCGACAGATCATAGATAAAAAGCACAGTGAGCTATCCACGATTTTCGCTTTCAGGTAATATACGCAGCTTGATCAGAGTACCGAATTCAAAGGGTAGGCCGAATATCGACAGTTTTGTGATATATCTCTGCACGAACGGTCCTCAAAGCAGTAAGCTCACTCTGACCACGGACGAGTCCTACGAATTGGAGATGAATCTGAAAGGCAGAGTTCTCGAGGCGAAAATATCGGGCAAGAGTTATTACGGCGTTCGTCACGGTCTGGAAACTCTGAGCCAGATGATCTGGTGGGACGAAACGTCGGGCAGGCAAGGCGCGCTTCGAGTCCTCTCTCAGGCCTTCGTTGAGGACAGGCCCATGTTCCCGTATCGCGGATTGATCGTCGATACGGGCAGACAATTTTTTTCCATCGACGAACTCAAGAAGGTCGTCGACGGAATGGCCGCCAATAAGCTAAATAGTTTCCATTGGCATCTAACCGACTCGCAAAGCTTTCCCTTCGATTCTGCCCAATTTCCCGAGATGGCCCGGTGGGGTGCTTACAGCGGCGACCAGGTCTACACGCCGGAGGATGTCAGGGATTTTTCCGAGTACGCGATCGTCAGAGGGGTCAGAGTCATCGTCGAGATCGATACACCGGCCCACGCTGGTGCCGGTTGGCAATGGGGTGAGGAATAGCACGAATAGCGATAACAGTCCTTCTTCCAGCTGCTGGAGTGTTCTGTACGCTCGGTCCTTTCTTCTCGCGCAGGATCGGAGCACGGACTCGGAGAGCTCGCGGTCTGCGTCGATCAGCAGCCTTGGTCCGCTTACTGCGGCGAGCCAAACTGCGGCCAATTGAATCCCATCAACGAGCATTCCTACAAGATCCTCGAAGGCTTGTACAGGGAGCTTTTAGACCTCACGGAGGTGAGGGACATCGTTCACATGGGCGGTGATGAAGTCAATTTGGAGTGCTGGGCTCAGCACGCGAACATAACGGCGGCTATGCAGGCTCAGAACATGACCGATCATTACGCCCTGTGGGCCGATTTCGAAAACAAGGCTCTTCAGAGGATCATCAAAGCGAACCACGACAAGGTTCCGAAAGCCGTGATCATCTGGAGCTCGCCGCTCACGAAGAAGCCGTATATCGGCATGTACTTCGATCCGAAAATTCACGTCATGCAATCGTGGGGTGCCAGCAATTGGCCGGAGACTCAGGATCTCTTGGAGGAGGGCTTCCGGGTGATCCTGTCGCACGTGGACGCGTGGTACTTGGACTGTGGTTTCGGAAGGTGGCGAGAGAGCGGCGAAGCCACGTGCGGAGAGTATCGAACGTGGCAGACGGTGTACAATCACAGACCGTGGCGAGATTACGCAACGCAGTATTCGAGCTTGATCCTCGGCGGAGAAGCCGCCATTTGGAACGAGCAAACGGGTCAGCACTCTTTGGGATCTCGACTATGGCCCAGAGCATCCGCTTTTGCTGAGAGATTATGGTGAGCTTTTTTTTTTTACGTTTATCGCAATGATAATTGCGCATCGGTCATGGCTGATGAATTCATCATTTTGTGCTCTCGTCGCTTTCGCAGGAGTGACTTACCGGGAAACGGCTTGTCGATAGAGGAAAACGTTTATACGAGACTGGCAACTCACACGGAGCTCCTCGTGACCAGGGGTCTCAAAACGGAGGCCATGTGGCCGCAATGGTGTTCCCAGAATCCCGGCAAATGTCTCTGACCGAACACCGGGTAAATATTAAAAATGTGCGTTGGAACGTCGGAGGAGGCTACGCGAAATACGAGCAAAGCTCGTACTTTCGCGGCATCGTTTGAGGAAATTTACGAGGAATGACACTCCGTAATTGTCTTCTAATTGCCACTGTCAATAGGAACTTATTGGCGATAGTATTCATTGCACGGCGGAGTGACATCCCCCGTATAACGAGCGACGAACAGCTTTCTATAGGTAACGAATGTCAGTGGCGGTACTAGACGTGCAGTCGTGGCGACCTGTATTACATACGACACTCTTCGGTAATTAAGGCTTAACGAGTTAAGTGACATCATTCCTAGATAATACAATTTTTCAAGGGAGAACTTTGGAATGATCGAATCGAAGGAGACATTTTTCTCAAGCGTCTCGAAGTTATTTACCTTCGCGACTGACACGAAATGAAAAATTAACCGTATGAGTTCTGTACATAGGTAGGGTATCGGGGTTGAGAGCGCATCGTCGCGCTCGACTGCTTCACAAGTGATTCGCTAACGCGGTGATTAAGGTTCGAGTTTTGCGTTTAAACCACAATGCTGTAGGAATCCGCAGGCCTGAGGGATATCAATTCGCTAGTTAATTACAAAGAAACTATTCGCAATTGTTACGGAAGAAATAGTTCTACGAATGATGTGGAAATAGAAACTACGTGATTTCGTTCTTGCGACTACTTTCCACCGTCAGGTCCAAGGGGAGAGGCTCGTTCTTAACGAGGAGCGAGCTCTCACTTCTAATTGTAAACCTACAATCAAAAGAAGTACGGAGAGAAAACGGGGTTTTGTTTTTTTACGAGAAATTACACTTCGCCATGCCAAAAAGAACCCCGCTACCGTTCACACGCGGAAAAAGTAGAATGCGAGATATTTGCGTATGTGTAAGCGTGTGTAAATATAATAGAGAGGGCGAAGGTGACACAACTGTTTGTCGAAGTGAAAGTAGCGCGAAAAAATTCGTTTCGAAACGTCGACTCTAGCTCTAACGTGTGCGAGAGGATGTGGTTTATAAGTAAAAATAGTTGAAATGCGATAATGACAAAGACGGGAGAAAACGGAATAAGAAGTTAGAATATCGTGCACACAATAGGCATTTGTACTCTGAAAGTAACTCTCGAGTTGCACCGTATATATGTTGGATGGAGTGGTTATAAAACTCTTTTATTCGTGCTTATTACGCGATGAGAAGAAAATCATGAATGACGTTAAGTTTTTTTTCCTCAATCATGCCCATTTCGAGGCCTTTTCCAGCTTATTTTTAGACCGTAAGATGGGGTTTTTCCCGCGTGACACCGAGCGAGAGTCCGCAGGCTGTCAATAGTTATTTTCGTTATTAGGGCGTGAAGCGCTGTTTTTAACGAGTGTGAAGTTTGCCGCACAAGCGAAGCGAGTACGGCAATCACACTCGTTAGAACGGCGCGAAACAACCGAATAACGAATTCTATTTTTTGTCACTAAGTGTCAAACACGAGATTGACGATTTCACGCACTGCGCAGGTTATTTCACGCACCGCGCAACTTTTCACGAATTGGTGTGTGAAAGATGATTTCACATGCGTCGAGGACGCCCATGAAACCGAGTATTTGACACTGAGTGACAAAAATGTATTTTACTCAGACTGGCGCGATTGCTTAGTTCGAAGTGGGTCCTTTTTTCAAACTGATGAACGCAACGTGAAATGAGCCGTGTATGTTTTGTTTTGAGAAATGTGCATTCGTGAGAAAAAATAGTATATGTCATTCGCGGCAGAAATCCTCGGATTTTTAAGACTGTGTTTAGATCGTAGCACGAGGCATGGTGGAGAGACGAGGCTCGCCTTCGGCGAGCCTCGCCCCCCCATCATGCCTCGTGCTACGACCTAATTAAACATAGTCTGAAAAAACCTCGGATTTCCGCCTTATGACACAAGATACTATTTATGCACTCCATGCACTTGTCGTAGATTAATTCGTAGCGTTGTTTTAGAACGAAGTCGAAGAAAGGTGAGGAGCATCTGCGCGTCGTTATAGAGATTTTTTTTAGGTATCCTTACAGTTTTTAAACCAGCCATATATCGTTTTCGGTACTTTGTTATTTACAGTCGAACCTCTTTTTAATCTAATTCGATGCTTGTTCGACACTGCTCCATTTTTTCTTGGACACTCGCTCCAAATCCCCGTCATTATATTTATTCTGCGATATTTTTTTTGCACGTGTCAATGACATGATACTGTGAATGTTACATTTCGAGAGCTATAATTATAACAACACTCCAATAAAACACTCAAACTAGGACAAACAGGGTGAGTTCGGTTTTATCGTTAGAGCAGTGTTCAGCTGATAACGGCACTTTCCTGCCTCGCAGGATTCAACGATCAGTGCTATTCGAACATTCGACCGAATTCAGCCGCGATGCACCGTAACTATGCGTTTGACAGTGGCTCCGATAGGAGAGATATGTTGGTCTTATGAATTTATAACACTGTTGAATTTTGGAGAGAATATGAAAGTCGATGGATTGGGTGAAGAAATGCGTGTAAATAAGATAAGATGCGTGTATGTATAAAATGGATGGTGTCTGGTGAAATATAAAGGAAATCCAGAATCTATAATACTTTGTTTCATCATTGGGGCGTAAAACACACATTTCAACCAAACGAGATTCTTCGTCGTATTACGAATAACATTTGAATCGACGCGCGTATTTATCATTTACTTAATTCAAACGGATAAAGTAAGGTTCACTCTCACGAAGAGTTACAAATGTTTCGTAGTATGAACTTCGGCACTACAGCACCCGACAT
This sequence comes from Xiphydria camelus, assembly GCA_963678675.1. Lineage (NCBI taxonomy): Eukaryota > Metazoa > Arthropoda > Insecta > Hymenoptera > Xiphydriidae > Xiphydria > Xiphydria camelus. Next base: position 30,349,524 of record OY783191.1, on the reverse strand, counting down.
TTATATCAACTGCCACTCATTAGCGCAATATGTAAATTGTTTGTAACATAATTCTTAAATACGAAATACGAAGGAATTTTCCAAGAAAGCATGAATTATTATACGAGTACATTTAAAATTACTTTAAAAAATCACCAATACGAAACAATATTACTCTCAGCGTTCATCGAACTGGTAGAATTGAAATGCCGAAAGATGTCTCAAATTAGAATTCGGTTTGAAGAAGAATCGAAAGAATATCGGGTAAATGAAGCAGCACATTCTGTGCCTATAACTTTTCGCAAATTATATAATCAGCTCCTTTTTTATCAAAGTTGACTATATCGATACCCCTCAGAAGAATCAGACACCTCATTAGCTTTAAAGAAAAGTAAATAGGATCATAAAAATAAAATACGCTTATATAAACCTTCTTAAGTGATAGAACAGAGTAAATAATAGATGTTTATCTGTTATCTCCTCCGTGTGAGTGATAATCGCTGTATATATAGTCCCACGCAACTTTACATCGCCTTAGTAACGCTGAAACGTTACAGAGGGACACTCCAACGGTAAGTTGAAGCAAATTTGTACGTATCTGTACAGATTATGATAAGATGTTCAGATACGTAGATAAATAATTGTTATCCTTTAAGTCTTTCGAATAGATTGACCGTAAGAAGTATACGTGGAAAAATATTTATTGCCTAAAAAAAAGAGTAACTCCAACTATATCTCCTTACTATACCCTTCCATCGACCTAACGATATGCAGTAACAACAATTGATACAACAGAAAGCTTCGAACTCTGTGCTTCGATTGTAGATTTCTGAAGTCTAATTCTGCCATTTAACCGCTAAATAGAATTACTCGATATCGTTTACAGATTTCAGAAAATTCATAAAGTGCATTCTCTTATTATTTGTTATTCTGATGTCACAAATGCAAAGATTACGTTCCGAGACGTTATGTCATTTACTACACATAAATGACATGTACCTAATAGCTTGTCACGCATGCGTAAATCATTGACCTATCCCGTTACTCGCCGTCCCATTATTATCGCATGAATTATTCATTTCATTCGCAATTACGTTTTGGAGCAAGATACCGAATACCTATCGTAACGTTTTGTTAGAGAAAAAATGGCTCCGACCATCAAGATATTCGACAGCACGAGACTCATTCTGGGCGAGGGCCCTCATTGGGATTCGGATTCGCAAGTGCTTTATTATGTAGATATTTTTGGATCCGGTATACACAAATATGACTGGCGCTCTGAGAAGTTTTCCCGTGTCGTCGTCGGTATGTAGTATACCGATAAGTTTAGTGATTACTGTGTCATCTAATTGAGCTGAGAATTTACATTCCCTATATACTGCCTATCTCCGCTTGCAGACAAAAAGAATAAAACTCCTGTAACGTTCGTCGTACCAGTCGCAGGCACGACTGACAAATTCGTAATAGGATACGGCGCGAAAGTTGCTCTCGTAACGTGGGATGGTACTAGTTCCGAAATAGGTGCTATCAAGATTCTCGACGAGGAATCGGGTACTCCTGGCAATCGTTTCAACGATGGCAAAGCCGATCCCAATGGTAATTATTGAATCTCTGAAGCAACAAGCTATTCTCCGTCTTTCGTTTGGCTGTGTTATATATATTATATATTTTTTTTTTTTCACTTCAGGACGACTTTGGCTTGGAACAATGGGACCAGAAAAGAGTTCCTTCGAATCCATGGATAAAGTGGCATCATTCTACTCTCTAAGCGAACAGGGAAAATTGAAAAAACACTTGGACAAAGTTGGAATCAGTAATGGGCTCGCGTGGAGCCCCGACCATAAAACTATGTATTACATTGACTCTTTGACTCGTGGAATTGATGCTTTCGATTACAACATTAAGACGGGTGAAGTAGGTAAGGCCATTGGTATCGATATTATCTTGCATATGTATGTACTCATGTACTCATAATCAGTCCGTTTGCGAGTAAGCGAGACCACAGCGCCGCTTGTGCTCGCTATCAGTTACTCAACTAATGCATTTATCTGTCATTTATCCTCCCCTCACCATACCTACGACACGGCTATCGAAATCAAAAGCTTGTCATCGTTAAACCTACATCCATTCCCAAAGACATTAACGAAATCTTCGTTTTCTTTTCAAACGAAGCCAATCGTCGTACTGTTTTCGATTTGAAGAAGAATAAAATCAACGGCCTCCCGGATGGTATGACAATCGATAAAGAAGGAAAACTGTGGTTGGCCGTATTCATGGGAGATGCGATCTACCGAATAGATCCTGATTCCGGCACTGTCTTGCAACATATTCCTCTACCTGCCCATTATGTGCGTATGCCAGTGTAATTGAGCACTAAGAACTAATTAAAATTTTATCCGATAAATTTCTTTCATATACATTCTCTATTCCAGATTACTTCGGTAGTTTGGGGAGGACCTAATTTGGACGAGCTTTTTGTAACGTGCGCTGGGCATCGCGAGCCGGAGACTGATACTAACGCTGGAAGAACTTTCAAAATTACTGGACTAGGAGTGTCTGGTTTTCCGAGTCCATCAGTGAAATTGCTATCGCATTGAAAATATTAAATAAATGAACTATACCTATATGGTTTCGATTTACATTACTTTTTGAAAATGTTTATACCTTTATATTTCTATAGGTACGCTTGTAGAATTCTGTAACTCTCAAATGTTGATCAATAAAACATGAGAGAACGCGCGAGGTGATATGTTATGAAAGACAAGGCAACATTGTAAACATAAGTCTTGGATTACTATTCCTTTAACTTGTTCACAGATGGCAGTAAGGTTTAACAGTTTATTTTTGAGGATAATAATTTGTGCATGCAGCAAGTATACCTACATATGTTTATCCAGTTAAATAGCCGGACGCATAAAATTGATTCACGTGAGTGTAAATTAATTAATCACATTCGGCAAGCAATGATTTAGAGATTTTTCCATATTTCGAGAAAAACAATTATTTCGTAGTCCTAACCTCAAACAGTACATGCACACGATATGCTTACTAAGATTTGCTATTTCGAACCGTATTCCTTCATGAAATTTGGCCCTTTTTGGAAATATGTCATTTTTTGATACTACAATCTACACATGCGATACATTTACTACATTTATGGTCGATTAAACTCATTTAAGTTAGATATACGTTACATTGTTTCAGAATGAATAACTCGTTGGATCCGCGTCGACCCGAAAAGGAAATTCGTTACAAACCGGCGGTCTCGAGCAGTCAGGCGCAGCCGGGAGATGATTTGACTCCGGACTACATGAATCTATTAGGGATGATATTTAGTATGTGCGGTTTAATGATGCGTCTCAAATGGTGCGCTTGGGTGGCGTTATACTGCTCGTGCATCAGCTTTGCCAACTCGAGAGTCAGCGACGACACCAAACAGATCCTCAGTAGTTTCATGTTGTCCATTTCGGCCGTAGTAATGTCGTACTTACAAAATCCCCAGCCTATGACGCCACCGTGGGCACCCGCGATGCAGTGAAGATCTTTTTCAGCTTCGCGCGGGGATACACTTCGATTACGTTCTTCCCGAAGAGAATATGCATTTTTACCAAACGAGCGTACAATGGGTACGAAAGACAATTGTGTCTAATTCCCTCGCTCCTTGAATGTATGTATATTGAAATCATGTACAATTGTATCGAATAATTTATAATTCAAAGTTCAAAATTCTTGAATTCTTTATCACGAACCCGGTGTACGTAATATTCCTACCCGTTCTCGATTTCACGCACATGACTATTCCAAGTTTCCACGTACTTTCTCACCTTCATAGTTGCTTCGCGAGTGATACTCTGGTTTTATTCAAAGCGACGCAATGGAGTATCAGTAACGACACTCCTATGCATCCATAATACATATACGCGGTGATACCTAACGGCTCATTCTGAAATGCAACGTAGAATTATTGAACGTTCAATTTTTTAAAGAACGCATTACCGATTGCGGGGTACTCCGACGGATACTATAAACATTTATTTACGTCACATAAGTACAGTTGAACACCGAGGGGTTGCTATTATTATTATTATTCTCATTATTCTTACGCGATAGTTATTATTACTCCGTCGGCGCTATCGTGTTTCGTGGCTAGCTCCTCGCGCATTCATAAATAATTTACTCGATTCGTATACGCAAATACATTCTTTCTCTCCCTCCCTCCCTTCCTTAAATATATTTCGCTCTCTGTACAATATATATTTATACCTATACGCGCGTGCTTGGCAAATGCACGCACATCGCGATCTTTCGCTCAAAGGACATACACGCGCAGAGTCACGCGACAAACTAATCGCACGTGAAGCATCTCGTAAGTGTCTTTGTCAAACGGTTAGAGAGATCCCGGCAAAATTTCCGCGTGCGCGGTCGAGCGATGCGCGACGCGATGATAGAGGGGACTTCGACTTCACCGACGGTCTTATATTTCTCAGGCACGTACGGGTGTTCCAAAAGTATCGCCTGCAGCTCGAGGATCTAACGCGATTATTAGAAAAATTTGACATCCTACACAGTGTCGTTCGTACGTACGAATCTCTCTTTTGCACGGCCAGCGTGATGTAAACACGCTCGGAATAGGACATGTCAATCCTGCTTTATGGAACGTGCTCTAAATAATTTTAACGAACCTTTTTTTTTTCAACGAATCAACGAATCGTTAAAAATTTTATACAATTTTTGACATTTCACCGGGTAATTTTATTAATTCTTCGACACGTTCAGCGAGACCGTCTCGATAATTTTCGTGATTTCATCAAATCTCGTCTCCTGCTCGATATATGCCTGTAAACCGTGTATCGATGCCTTTTGAAAGGCGTTTTGAAGGCAAAATAATACCGATACTCTTCGAATCGTATTTTACTATATTATTGAATGTCAAGAGTTATTGAATCTTTTTAAATGTAAAGAAGAACGGGGACTTTCTAAAGTACAGACATATATGGAACGAACTCCGTTGCCGTAGAGCCACGTATTTCCGCTAAACTTCTTTCGGGCGACACAGATGATAATGGTTTTAGAGTTCGAACGAAGTTTTTTTTTCCTACGAACAACGGCAAATCTATTGCATCTCTACCTCCTGTAGTACCAAATGCAACTATATTAGGTCACACTACATAACACTCGTTCTAATATCCAAAAACACTGGATCCCATCTAAAACCCAGAGAAAATTTGTCCCGATAATGAATGGGAAAGTAACGAAAACAAATCCATATCGCGTAGTTGGATTATGTCTTCGCGTAAGTAGAAAGATCGATCCTATTCTCGATTATAGAAAAAAAAAATTACAAGGAAAGAGAAAGGAAAAGAAAACAACGCGCGTACTTTGAGATTCACAAGTGCTTATTATTATATAAAAATATGAGAAATGACCTAATGAATCTTTGTGATCTTTAAATGAAGATGTCTGAAAAATGAGGGGCAAAAATGCTTTCGGAACGTATATGCGGGATCATCCTATTTTTTTTTCTCTTATGATGCGACGAATTATATCCTAACAGACAAGAGCGTAAATTATTACAAATCTTTGAACTATATAGACTTTGGTGTTGTTACACAGCAGACAGTCGACGGGAACTGTTTGATCTTCTATTGGAAAGTTCGCGGAGGAGAGTGACGAGTAATTGCATGGAAAGTCAATTTTCAACCAACGATCGTCATAATTAACTCTTCTTTCTCCACTCTATCGATATAGTCAATTAACTTGTCCCTCCATTTATTCGAAGCGCGGTCGTGTGTGTTGTCATCCCTGTTCTATCCCTAACACTTAAATAGAATCTTTAAAATAAAGTAACAGTAATCTTGTACTACTCGCATTCAGTCTTTGTCAATAAATTAACGAATGGTCAAGAAAAAAATAGTCAACAATAAATATTAAACGAAACACCTAGGAACTGGAATCAGGATAGAAATGTACGATCGTAATGGGTCCCAGATATTGTTAAACATTCGCACCACATTGCCAGTTACCGCCAACTTCATTCGCTACACAGTATATTTCAGTAAAATAGCCGTTACGTTTTACCGTAGCCGATATAGCCGATCGTACGCTGCGATCTCTACGTATCCGGGCTCTTCCAAAATCACGTCTATTTATCCTGCACGAACGTCCTCGCGCACCGCGCAGCTACTCGGAAGTACCGAAGCGCTAACAGGGCGAGCACGAGTTCTACAAAGAGTCCGTGGTAAAAGAAACCGTCAAAGATCTCTGGTGAACTTTTTTTTTCCAAACTATATTACTCGCCACCGCGCACGAACGGTACTTCCCCTCCAAAACCACATGCCAGTCAAAATACGTGCGAATTTGTACGACCAAACTTCGCGGGGCGATAATTTAGTTCGATTTTGAAGACTTCCGTCAGATCGAGGTCAGCCCAGAGTATTCTGGAGTCGTGAAGTGGCAACATACCTACCTGTGGTATCGGTCTATGGGTCGACGTGATCGCGATTATCGGCGCTCGTTGGTCTCTGTGATCGACGAGCAGCTGACAATCGCTTCCGACAATCCGCAGTCCGACACGACTTTAAGACAAGAGACTCCTTTTTTTCATATAGGTAATACCGTAACCGTCGCATCCGGTCGAGAAAACGACGCCGAAGCTTAAAGAGCGCAAGACTCAGACGGTAGAATCTTTTCTCCTTTTAAGTATAGCTTGAGCTTTGTGCCTTTCATTTGAATTATCAACGATTTTTCGTGGCAGTATAGAAATGGCAGCTTATCGAATGAGACCTAGCGCTCATCGAGATGACGGATTCGACGAGACTCTCTCCACATCGCTCGTCTCGGAATGACATCAAAGCTATTTTTCTGATAACAGTTCGTTACACCAGACACACATTCGCCCGTAGACGTGTGAGTCTGGGGGACGTTCATCGGTTCGTCAGAAGCGTAATGCTCTTCGGATTGGCTCGTTAGTACGGTTTACCTCAGTCGCCTGTCGTCGGCGTCGAAGTGCCAAGCGTCTGTTCGAAGAGGCAGAGGGCTCGGTGTACAAATTCGTACTGCTCCGCCGTTTGGACCATTCCGCCTCGGTCGTACCTGTAAAGAATGAAGAAGCTCTCCAATCGAAGGATCTATCTCGCGAATCTCACGTGGAAGAAAATGATTAAAAGTGAGTACTGACCTCATTTGACACAAGATGCCCAGAACGTCGACATTTCCGTCTCTCAAGAGCTGCACCATTCCCGTGGCCAGGGCTATGAAGCACCCTGTCCTACCTATTCCTGCACTACAGTGAACGACCACCGGTCCCGGCAGAGAGTTCACTTCCGCCGCGAGGCCGACCAGTGCACCTGCGGTCTGCGGCACGGCGTGGTCGGGCCACGTATCGTACCTTTCGACACGAGCAGGAGTACGTATCGTTAAAGTGCCCGTTGCTACCAACGCTCAGACGCGAAAAGATAAGGCGAAAGCAGGGAAAATACTCACCAGTAATGTTGCACGTGTCGCCTCTCTCCGTCGAACCTGAGCTCGATGTCCCTCACGGTGTACCCATCTTTGGTCTCGATGGAATTATTGATCACCGTATAGGGGCCTGCCTGTAGTCGATTGCTCTTGTCGAGAGGAAAGTACACATCGCACTTGGTCTTGGTCGCTTCGCGCAGTCTCGTTATCATGACGATCGCGTGCGCCCTTTCCGCCCAGACCATCCTCCAGAAATCGGCTATCGTGTGGTTCAATGGACCTTGCGTCGCGATGTACCGCGCGTCTTCTCCGTCGTAGCCCTTCGCGAGAAGAAGAAAATTGATCGTATCTTTCTCGTTCCGTTACGCGTCCTTCCTTGGCCGGAATTAAAACTACGGTAGACTAAGAGACACGACGTACTCGAATATAGTTAGCGTTGATGTAACAGGCGAGAGGGTCCTCGAATCCCGGAAGGACGACTCTCGACTGCGGGTTCGGCAAAACCGAAGAGTATCTGTTCTTCACCCCGGAGCCGCAGACGTCGACTTTCTCGGGGAGATTCAGCGGGACCTCCCAAAATTCCTTGTGAAGCGACGTCGGATCCCTGACGACCTTGCGAAGTTGCGAGCGCGACAGAACGTTGCCTGCGCTCAAGAGGAATTCTTCGGCGGTGCACTCGCGGGTCGGCGTGACCATGTGCGGTGGACTGTCGGGAGTTGGCGCCAATTCTATGGTTAAGCTCGCGCTGGAACCGCGACGCTCCAGGAGCCCCTTGGCTTTTATCCGAATAGGCTCGGGCCTACGCTCGGGCGTTACGGCGGTCATCACCTGTGTAAACAGAAGGGGGTAATGGGTGTGAATAACTTGTCTCTCGTGTCGATCCGATAGCATTCGACACTATCGTCTCATCGCAAAGTCGTTTCGACGCGCGTCGAAGGCTCGACAAATGGTACACACGAGAAACGGAAACCTCGTACCTCGGGCAAAGCGGAGGGCTCGGCAGCTGGTCGTATGGTCTGAACCGAAACTGGCGGTTTCATGATCGGCTGGCAAACCCACTCAGCTTCCACGGGATGATCCTTCGAATCTTTCGCCAGCTTCTCCAACGGACACGCGGTTCCTTCCTCCACCAAACCTCGCCTGTCGCCATTATCGGTGTCTTTTTCACGCGACATTTGTTTCCGCAGCCATAACAGAATCTGAGGTACAAAGTCTCGGTGTTTTTTCGGGGCGTACGATATCGAAACCAAGGATGTTTTGCGCTTTGTTCGATTGAGATGGTTTTGCCAATGTTTAGACGACAAGATTGGACACACGGCGAGTACATAGCCTCGTGCTGTAGCGTATAAATGAATGTTATCCTCACCAGGAAGGCAAAGAGAATAGCGCCAGCGACGGTGCAGAGCACTACGAAGAGGGGTAATTGCCAGTCCAGTCGTGATAAGGTCACACTGGAGCTAACTTCCTGGCTGGGTCGTGTGCCGAGTTGCGCCGCCTGCAGATCCATTCTAGCATCGTCCAGTCCCGTCGAGGACTGCCGGATCCTACATTGGAATGACCTTTTGAAATGCTGTACATCGTTTCAAAGCGAAAAGAAAGCGCACACAGATGAGAGATCTCGAGACAACTGGAACTGCTGGGTCACGTTATAAATGATGCGGAAGAAAACGGACGTGTATATAAAAGATCAGCTCCTTCGTCCGCCTTCTAATTGAGGCGATATTTCATTAAATTATCAACTCTACGCGCAGATATACTTCTTTGGAAGACCCAGGAATTCCCAAATTCCCTGCTAAATTATACGAAGCTCCAGAGCAGTCTGTTTCTTCCCCGGATACAGAGGCTTGCCGACGATTTCAATGAAGCTCATCAAAGACATGGGTACTGACCTGTGATGGGATCGAGCTGACATCCCCTCGGCAGCTGGGAGCAAAGAAATTGGTAGCACAGTATCTGTACGCCACTTTTGTTCAGTGATCAGGTAGAACCTCTCTGCAGGGCCAGGACCGTCCTCATTGCTATTGGAGTTACCGTAATGACCAGTATCGCTTGCGTAATGATGAGTGAGAGGAGTACCTGTACCTCCTGGAATCAGAAGGAGATGAAGTGGTAGCAAGGTACCGCCTGATTTGCAGGGGCCAGAGAAGGCAAAGTATTTTTACCATGAAATATTTCGTACAAACGAGCAACTTATTTTCTATGACTTCAAAAGAATACAACTACTCCTATGCGTATGCGTCACTTGGCTGTCTCTGCTAGGAGTCATCATGTTTGTACTCCCTTTCTTCACCGATATTCTTTACCCGCTAACGCATGCAAGAAATCATAACAGTTCTCTTCTTTTCAAGACTAAAATGAAGTGTGAACGACTGTACCGTAAGCAGAGATAAGTCATTGAGGAAAAAGTGTTTTGCAACGATCCCGCCAAGGATGTCGAAGCGTATCCAGTCGATTCTTGGAGCGTGACAAAGTTTCGCTTACGCGAATCTACAGTAATACCAATTTCAACATGACTTATTCCACGGGGAAGAGAATGAAGCGCAATACGAATTGTCTAAAAAAAACGCAATGGAAACGAGCGACCGAGCGTTCGGACGGACGAAACCCCCTGTAGCAGAGGTGTCGAGAGTCGCGAAATATTCAACGTACAATTGCTCCGGGAACGAGCGATAAACATCGGGTCGGATAAGAGTGCGGCCTTGGAAAAATGCTGATTTTCGGAGCGGAAGGACGACGAACCGCGCCGACGAGGGAGTGGAAGCCGCTCCGTATCGGTGGGCAGGAAATAAACATTGAGCTCATTTCACGAACGACGGACGGAACTACGACTCGCGATAATCGCGGGACAGAGGGGGAGGGGGAATCGGTGGATGCATCATACACCAATGAGCATAGCGCGCGGCTGGCGAGTTGATGAATAACATCGTCGTCTCTCCCGAGCGCGAACGTGTACACATGCACCGACGTATCGCACACGTCGAACCGAGTCGTATCGCGAGCGGCACACGACGTCAACACAAATAAACTACATCCTGCTTTCCGACCATAAGGAGACTTGCGCACGAGTGCAATCCCATGCAGCGAGCGGGGCGAGGATCGGAAACGATACGGAGCGAACGCGAGGTTGAAAATAAACGTCGTCTCGGTACCTTCTACTAGAAATACGCGCACTACGACTGCGAGCACCGTCTGTTTGATGATAAAACACACATTGCCGTTTGAAAGTAGCGGTTGCACGTACATCGGAACCGCCATGTTGACGAACGACGCCGAGTGAACCTTCCTACGCGAGATTGCCGTTCCAACTGTGGAGCCAGCACCTCCGGAGTCGAGGGTTGTTCACTGGCGCTCGCGGCCGCGACTCAATTCGGAAGTGGAGTGTGGGTTAGCGGAGGTGGGGCGAGCGAGGTTCGACGACCAATCGCTGGGTCATCGTAAGTCCAGGGGAGCCTATCCCGTAGCTCTTTTAGCACCATCCCTCAGGAATTTGGCGGGAAATTCTTGCTCCGGATGAGAGACGAACACGTGCCCAGGGAAGGGGGTGCGTTTGAAAAGCAGTCATTTGGGTCGGTGACGCGATGTACCGTTGAAAAAATTGCTTCGGTAGGTCCGCCGAGTGGGGAGAACTCGAAATTCGACGGTAGTTGCGTCTCGTGACATTTGTCAGTGCAGCTATTGTTCTGATGTTTATCGCGACGTTGACACTAGACAATGACGAATACCGTCGACGAGCCGTCATGTTGCCCTGATAACGGGAGGAGGCGAAATAACGCCGGTCCCACTCGTAATAGCCGGATCCAAAAACTGTCATTTCTCTGGGTCATCGCTCTTCTCTCGAAATTCCACGACACCGTTGCGCCGCACTTCCCGCATCCTTTCACTACCGCGTCGACCGCGCTTCGGTTTTGACTATGAATCGCTTTTCGTGCTAGACGAGTGCACGGAAGATAGTTTCTGGAGCTCTCGCGCCATTTACCAGAAATTCTACAAGAAGGATGTTGCTGACGCGACTTGTAACGTAATTACTAATTAACTACTTGCGTTTGGAAAATTTCCACGTAACGACCGCCAATGAAGAATCCGTCGTATCGCTTCGTTCGAACTTGAAAATATCGGAGCCAATCCCGTACTGAAAATCGTCAACCTTGTTTTCGCGTAGACGTAGGTACTATTCTGTATTCGGAGCAATAGCTGTGTCGAAATGACAATATCGGAGCATGTAATTTAAAAAAAAACACTTGTTTTTAATGCTAATTTTTAACGATATCTAAGAGAGAATGTTTTTAATTCGATGCATAAGAATAACTGAGAGAACGTCTTCTCCGTGGCGGAAGGTGGACTACTGCGACATTTATGTTAAGCGTGAGAGACGACCGAAGATAAGTCTCTCGATAGGTCACAAGCGTTAATCGCTAACGACGCTACGAAAGTTCGAGATATCTGAAGCGGCGATCGAAATGTTTCTTTTTCACTTGCAAATCATTTTCGACCTTCCAGACCTCTATTTATCGATACGACCGATTGGCATTGTACGGTGGAAGACGATTGCGTAATGCATACCGACGGAAAATTTATGTAAACACACCTATCGAGATATTGAAATGTCTGAAATAAGAGATACTCTCGGAAACGAACGCTAAGTAGATTCGAAACCAAACCTCGTTACCTATCCGGGGAGTAGGTAATTTACTGTCTTTTGTAGTTACGCGCGCTAGGTGTACCTACACACGTATGTACCTATGTTCGATCGCATATCGGACGCTCTTCTCTCACTCGCCCCGCGTTTGTTCCGTCTTCTCTCGAGTGCTCTTGCGGACTACCCGAACATGTTTCCGGTCCGACGGGCACTTCGCACGTATAATAAAAATTGTCTACGGCGGCGAGCTTATCAAATTCAGTTAAGGACCGGCGGTTTCATGAGAATATGAAAGGCGCATCGAAAGGTTTAAATGGCTATACTTCAAAGGGAACGAGAACAATGGGACTCACTGTTCCTCGTATGGAGCGACCGGTCGTGAGACTGGCTGCGCGAGAAGCACTGGTAATACTAATAATAATAATAATCCATTCGCGTACCTATAATCTACGCTAAACCAAATAAACGAATTATATTATCATTGAAGATGTGAAAAATAAAAGTCACGAATCAGTATCATTAAGACACCGAACGAACCTCAGAGTTGACTCGATAACTCGGCAAATTGAGATATTTATAGAGTTTCGAACGAGCAACGACTCCGGGTCTGATACCTGTTAGCGCAAAAAAGTCCTGCTCGAAAAACTCTATCGATACATCGCGCTGTGACGTGATATACGCAAAAACACAAATACCGTCAGCGAATTCAATTTGAACGTTCCGCGCTGTTGCGGAGCGCTTTAATTGCCTCGGCTCTGATGGAATATATATTTTAAAAAAAGAAGAAGAACCAATCAAGCCCACGCGTCGGGCGATGTATATGTAGATTTCGGTAGAACATCCGAAAGGGGTTTGTTATGAATGGAAACGATCTCGTTCGCTGCTACTGGGCGTCCGATTCTAATCAGTGATATTACAGTGAAAAAGCTAGACAGTGCGACTCGATTATTTATAACTCTTTATTGAAAGGTTTTAACGCGATGGCAATTTTGCGTTGTGTTGTGTTGCCTCGAAGGCCGCGATAAATGTATGAAAGAAATATCTTCAACGTTCAAAGTTCCCGCGAACGAAAGTTAAAAATAACCGAATCGCTTCGCGAAGCTATATATATAGCTTCAATCGTGATACGCGGCGTACGGTTGATCGGTATTACCGTGGAACAAAACGGCGTCCACACACTGCCACATCTTCGCGGTGGAATATCGAGAGCTCCTCCACGGCTCGACCGTCGTCACCGAACGGAGTTTCCTCTCATGTGAATCTCCGCTCTCTGTCGGAGAACCCAGCAGCGGGTCACCCGGACGAGGCTCCGTCTCTCGCGGTCCGCGAGCCGTCGACGCGCACCTATCGCGCGTAAAGAAAATATCTGGCGCACCCCCCCCCCCCCCCTTCGCGAAAATATCCCGATGACTCAGAGAACCGGAAGATATTTATCCGGGCGTCATCACTGCAGAAACTGTACACATACTCGACTGCCGACTTGACCCGGGATCACATTTGCTTTAACGTCTCTTATCGCCCTGGCGATATCAACTCGCGTGTTCATTTCGCAATCGTTCGAACGATGCGGTGTTTTTACAGAAATTACATTTTCCTCGCGAGATTTTTATTTTCAGAGTCGAAACTCCTTTTTCAAAAAAATCCTTTCCACGAGCTCTCGACGATGCCCTCCGGCTCCGTGTACAGCGAGTCGGAGCAAAGAGAACTCTCTTCGCGCTCGACGAGTACAAATTTTGTACGCGAACTCGGTCAAACGACACTGATCCAGTTCATATACGCGACGTCGAACTGCGGTTCCGACCTTTTCGTCATCGCCCTCTCACATTGTCCATTTTTCGACGATCCTTTCGTTCGACATTTCCGATCGCACTGTCGATCCGAATTCGACCGCGTAGCGACTATATCGGTTCCTCGTCACCGTTCGCGGCGACGAAGCGAAGCGTCGATCCAATCGACCATCGAGAACCAATGCGAGAAAAAGTATCCCGGTCAAAAATAATTCGCGAGAAAGAGAGAGAGAAAGAGAGGAGTAGAGGAGAGAGAGAGAGAGAGAGAGAGAGAGAGAGAGGATCCCAACCAACGCGTTTCGCGGGGAGCAGTACACTCGTCGCGTCGATACGGCGTATAGGTACGCGCGCGTAGCGCGAACCGCAAAAGTAAGGTGGCCGAAATAGACAGAGCAGTCGTGTTCATTCATCGACGCGACCGCTGCGCTGACTGCACTCCGTACGACACGCTCCCGTGGGACGAACGTCTGGCCGTTAGCGCGGCTTTATCCCTGGCGCGGCGATTCGCGCGGACAGCCGAACGTTACCGCCGAGCTCGTTTCACAGAACGACGCGAAACCTTGACATTGGGGTCTCCCCGCGGTCGGCCGGAGGCCCTGATAGCACGCTCTCGTCGGCATCGCCGTCACTGACGATAATAGCTCCGTCGACGTGTCCTCGAGGGGAACGAGACGCGCGCGGTCCTCCGAGACGAGAGAAAGCGCGAGAGCGAGGGGGAGAGTGAAAGGGAAAAGAGAGAGAGATAGATAGATAGATAGATAGAGAGAGAGAGAGAGAGAGAGAGAGAGAGAGAGAGAGAGATAGGAGGGGGAGGGAGAGGGAGAGAGTAAGAAACATTTAAACGAACGCGTATTCTCGCGCGAAGCCGCAAATCGAAGGGCGGCTGTGCTACTGACTGATTTTGCCTCGCGGCTCGCAGTGGGGGCTCCATTCATCGTCGGGAGGTTGCAAGCTCTTCGGAGGGTACGCGCACACTTGCGTAAAATGCGTGCTGCGATTGGCCTTCGCGTCGACGTGCGTAGGCGGTGGGCCGCCCGGTCTGACGGAGCTTTTACGAAACCTGACCTCACGAAGAAGGAGGGAAGGCTCGCGCCGGGGGAAGGAAAGAGTGAGCGGTGAGGAATAAGAGGAGGAAGTATGTATCTCTCTCTCTCTCTCTCTCTCTCTCTCTCTCTTCACTTAAATACGCATATAATAGACGAATGGCGCGTTTAAATTTAGTCGCCAGCGAAAGGGTTCTCGGGTTCTCGGCTGACGTATTCGGGAGCATTTCGTAGCCCGGTCTGAGCGTCGGGGTGAGGGAATTCTCTCGGCGTAGTTTCCTTTCTGTATTTTTCAGTTTTCGGAGATATGGAGAGAATTTAGCGGCGAACGTTTTTCTCGCCCTCGTTTCGCATGGAATTCGACGTTGGAACAGCGCCGTGTACTCGAACTGTATTTCAAAAACGTGCCTGAATTAACATCCTTCCGTATAGAGCGCAATGAAGAGTAATGGTTACCAGCGACACGGACCGATCGACCGATGATCGATCTGCCAATCTCGAGGTACTTTCCGTCGGTAGCGTGTGACATTAAAATCGCGTCCACGCGATGAAAACGAGTCGTCCTGTTTACCGCAGACGAATGACATGATATCTCTTGGCTGGTTATTTTTTCCGGTAATCTTCTCTCTGTATAGGTCGAATCTCTCTCTCGTAGCTACATTTTTTTTCCAAATTAGAGCCGTGTGCCACGGTTAATGCACAACTTCTCCTAAGATCGAAAGTCGCTGATGGAGAAACATCTCTAATTTGGAAGAGTGTACATCGTCGCCGGAACCATCAATTAGACGCGCGCCAAGCTTTCTCGACTTTGAAAAAAACTGAGTGGCGAGTCTCCGGATCCTTCCCCCGCGCGCTCACGGCTAAATCTCGGACCATCGATCGCGTTTTCTCAGTGATTTTCTCCCTCCTTCGCCTTCCTCACCGATCGGTATCTCATTCGCGCTCGATCCCTTAGAAATAAAACGATCCAACGACAACGCAGGCCTCTCATTCGTCCCGGGCACTGCCCGCCGGATCATCTCGGGTCTCGAGGTTCGACGGGGCCTTCGTGAATGCCTCCCTTGTGCCAATCACGTGTAGCGGTATAGAGTCCAGCGTCGCACGAGAAAACGCCGGAGCGCTCTCTAAAAATTCACGAACAACCGAGAAGCTGTTTGACTCTCTCGTTCGATTATTCGACGAAACCATCCTCGGAGAGCCGCGCGCGGCTCATTAGCAAACAACGCGCGGCTGTACAACGGCGATATCGATTGCGCGTTTCGGCCTAGAGAGAAGAGCTTTCCAGGAGTGGCGCGGAGAGCGAGAGGACCGCCGCGGCAGAATTCGTAAAGACGCGCGTCGTCGCTGCGTGGGACGCGCCAAAGCCGTACGTCGAGGTGACGCGCGCGCGCGTGGGTGTATCTTTTTTTTTCTTCCTCTCCCGTAACGAACCTAACCTACGAACGATATTTCGGCGCTTACCTCAAAAAACAGGCGCAGCGCGGAGCGGGTCGCGACGACGCCAGTCGTACGAGGCGTCGGACGAGCACGGGAAAGGGGATCGCGTCGTCGTCGTCGTCGTCGTCGTCGTCGCCGCCTCTTTCTCTCTCCCTCCCTCGAGGTCGCACTTTCGAGATCACGCGTTCGCCGGCTCTTTGCCTCGAGGTCGTGTCCACGGAGCCGTCCTTCGTTCGGATGGATCCAGCTCTTCCCCGTGACTCGTTCTCGCGACCCTCTTTCGTCGCGCTGTCGCAGAAAAACACCGATCACACATGTATAGGAAAAGGGGCGAGCGGCGTCGAGTCTCCATGGGAATTCTCCGACGCACGTGACACTGTACGCGCGATTCCGCCGTCGACAACGGGGATTTCCTCTCGGCAAAGTGTGTACAAGAGAGGGAGCGTGTGTGTGTGTGTGTGTGTGTGTGGCGTTAACCGCGACGGTCCGCCAACGCGTCGAGACGGTGGAGAAAGAAAAAAAAGGGGATAATCGACGGAGAACGCCGCGCGATCACTGATTCGAATCGGAGGTTACACGCGGGGAAACGTAGTAGCCCGGGAGCTTTATCGACGCGCTGCGAGGCGACGAACGAATTTGTCATTACCGACGAACGATGGGGGGAAACACGGTGCTTTCGACCGTTCCCTCGCGTTTTTTCTATACTCTTTCGCGGAAAACCCACGAATTTTAAGCGTCCCGATCGCGACGCGCCATCCACCCACGGCGAACGGTCGTTTTCCCGCGCGGAAACCAAGTCAAAACGAACGTTCGAAAGCGCGGGAGAAATAGGGCTTTTCCTTACTTCTCTCTGGCGAAGCGCTCTGTCGACGAGCCGCGTTGGGAATTACGCTCGGACGGCCGCCGCGCGAAATTCTCCCTCGGGTATAACGTCGGACGCGATCGTCGTGGCGCCAAGTTGCATCGGACGCATCTGAATGGCGTCTGAGCGGGTTGGAAAGTGACGGGGAACTGCATTCGCGGGTAACCGAACGCGAAGAGGAATAGACGCGCGCATTCGTGACACGATTCCTCTCCTACCCTACAGCTCCGCTGCGCTTGTGTGTAGGTACGCGTAAAGCTGCTTTTTCCCGTTAAACGAACATCTGCTTCACGGCGCGTTATTGCAATTTATTCAGGCGTGACGTCAAACTTTTAAATCGTTGCTGCGAATGGACGAGATTCATGTTCTATTCGAATCGACGCTCGTCGAAACGAATTTTTTCAAGGTGAAGACAATTCGCTGCTTCTCGAGAATAATGACGCTATTGAAAAATCCGCATTTTTCAGGAAACGCATTTGTAATAATTATAAATGTATAACCCTTAACATCTCAATGGTACTGTGAAACTACTATTTAGATTTCTGACAGTACCTTTGAGATATTAAGGGGGTTATACATTTATAATTATTACAAATGCGTTTATTGAAAAATGCAGATTTTTCAATAGTGTCGTTATTCTCGGAGAAGCAGCACATTGACGATCGTAATTGTGTATTTTTTTTCATAAATCAAATAAATCTGTGAATCGATTAAAAATCGCGGGAGATGAATCAATTTGACGTTTCCATTCGCAACCGGTGAACCCGCGACTTCCGCGTTCGACCCGTACGTCTTTTTCTCACGATGACTCTGATGTCACCGCAATCGCCGCCCCACGTTCTTCCTACCACGAGAGAGACGCTCGCTTTTAATTAACGCTCGCGCGCCAGGAGTGTTTCGCCAATAGATGGACGCTCTCCGCACATCCTCCGAATTGAGACACGCGTGCGTTGCGTCGGATCCGCGTTTCGTTCCATTCCCAGGAGCGATGGGAACCTTCGACGTTCTCAAGCGAACCCGCGAACGAACCGTACAAGGCGCATGTGAATGGCGTACCGGAAGCCGGATTATCCGGTTTCATTGTCGGCGCCGTTTTAACCGACGGAAATCTGCTAAGGACTTCCCGGGGTAGGGGTCTCGTGCGGACGTTGGTAGCGTCTCGCGACGTCCTCACGCGTTTAGTCGATGCACTTGTGCGAGACCGCCTTACGTTACGAGCCGCGATGATAAACATTTCAATATAACGTTTTTCTCGTTAAGCGTTAAGGGTGAACAAATTTTTCGCACAAACGTACTTCGTTTTCGAATCGATACGATCAACGGAGCGTCGTGAAAAAAGAAAATCCTGACCGGTGAACGGGGAGGGATCGAGGGCTCCCCTCCCGGAGGGTGCACACCCCTGGCAGCGGACTCCGAAGCGCGAGCGCGCCTGCTCGTGCGGACCCCAACACGTTGTTGATTCTATCTATCGCCGGTAAACCTCTGCGAGGTTATGGAAGGGGTGAAGAGGGGAATGTTGAATGAGGACTCGAGGTTCGAGACCGGGGGAGGGAAACGTTGGCCAGAGGGAGAAGAAGGGGTCGAATGTAGGCTACTTCCGCCGGCGGACCGCGTCCCCAATCGATACACGCAGCCGGAGACCACTAAACCCACGTGACGAAGACTCCTCGCTCTCGAATCGAAATTGTTTCTTAACCGTCCGAGTTCGAAACGGCATACGCGATCCGTCGTCGACCGCAACGAATGTCGAACGCCCCGCTGGTTACGACTTTCCCACGAGGGACGTTCCGCCGAAATCTCAGGTACTCTACGACACGCGGTGAGTGCTTCGCGCCTCTTCAAAGCGGAGTGCGCGTGGGCTTTACAGAACGGAGTCGACCCACGCCAAAAGGTGGAGAGTGATCTCCCGTAATTTTATTTCCCCTTAATGCGCGAGTGCGAAGGCTTCGCCGAGGAGCACCCACCGCGAGACCCCGTCGAATCCGTTTAGCGAGCGACTCCGTTAGTTCGTAGTGCAAATTTAGATATTTTCCAGTCGCACGGGGCGTTTCGCGACTGACGGCGAGCCGATGCAGTACCGGGCGCCGCAACGATCGCGCGTATACGCGCCGCCGCCTCGTTGTGCTCATAGGTAGATACCTACCGCTTGACAAAGTGGTTCGTGAGTGGCGCAAAGAGTGCACCCCCCACAGGGACTCCCTTAATAAATGCGAGGCCGCCGAGCGCTCGGCGCCCGCGCGTCTCCCGTACTTATCGCACGAAGGTCGACTCATCCTGTATATATTGTCATGTGCTGATGAAAAAAGAGAACTCGATTTTCACGAAAATGTTAAGGGCTTTCGTCCCCTTGTGGCATTTTACCAAAAATTGTGTATTTTTTTTCGCGCTGATTACGAAAATTACCGATTTTATTGAGAGAATCGCAAAGGAACTCCGAGATACCGATGGTTCTTTCTGAAAAGATCATTTTCTCGCGCATGAAATCGCCGATATCTTATATTTCTATTGAGATATCGACCCGATAACCGTGCTTTTCATAATCAGCGCGAAAAAATATACCAGAAAGCTGGTCGAGCGAACGATTCCAGAGATTTCAATTTTCGGAAAAATTTGAAAAAATGTCAATGTTGCGTACCCCTTGACATTTTGCGAAAAATCGAAATATCTGAGATCGATCGCTCGACCGCTGTATCTCATGTATTCTTTCACGCCGATTGCGAAAAGCACGGTTGTTTCGTCGACGTGTCTCAAAGGAAACATAAGAAATCAACGATTTTATCAACGAATGGAAAAGATCAATGGCCCCCGATGCGACACCGATTCGCGTATAAGGAAAGCAGTCGAGCGGAGAATACTACATACGTGACATCTTTGTATCGTAGCAGCGAGATTGCGCGTACATCGTTCGGCAAAGATCATCTCACGCATACATATTTCCGCGCTACGCCTATGTCGACCGCCTGCATACTGCGAAAATAAATAGGATCAAAGTCCAGCGTGACTCGGTAGACGTTTTTATAATGACGTAGCCACCGAGGAATATTCGCTAACGAATACCGTGGCGTCGGGTTACAAGCTGCCTCCATCAGTAATGATGTCAGTGAAAGAAAGCACGAGAGAGAGAGAGATGGATATAAACGTATCGAGTAAAGTATTAGATGTACAATTATGCTCCCGCCGTTTTCGATTCGTGGATCGCTTCAAAAGATAACCAATTTTTGTCGACACGGGATTCGTACGCTGCCCGAAAGACGGGAGAAAGTAGTGGCCAGCGTTGGACAGTACTTTGAAGCATACATGTATAACCAGTTTTTTACAATGAAGCCTCGAATTTCGGAAAAAACGGCGTAAGCAAAGTTGTACACCTATTACCAGCGTCAAAGGAAAATGGAGGAATAGAGGGAAGTGACGTTTATTACACGCTCTTCTGGGTTTTTCCGAGCGCGAAAGGGAGGGAGATAGAGAGAAACAGGGTGACGGGGGGTACAAGGACAAAAAAAAATTCGACATGCCCATATTTTCGCTTTGAAGACTAAACGACTCCTCCCATCGTCGTGGGGATTCGTTCCAAGCCGCAAGGAAATTGCGAGGAGGGATGAAAGAGCGAGTCGAAGAAGACCTGCCTTGTTTTCCGGTTGCCGACTACGATTCGAAACGGTTTCCAATTTCTCGGCACGAGGAAGGAAACCGGATATCCTACGACCGTTGATTTATCCGTAGCCATAATAGCGCGTGCCGTCGTATATATGTATGTGCAAATCGGAAGTGTCGCATTGCATCGACGATAAACCAATAACGATGGTCAGCGTTTTCGACGAAAGAATCCGCCGAGCAATTTTTTCGTGCGTAAGATCTCCGTGGTCGGATGTATTGTTGGTAATAAAAAAAAAACGTAGAGTGGAAGTAACTATTATTACATCGTACCCCTAACAGACCGTCTGGAAGCAATAATATAGATACGCGAAAATTGGAGCCGCCGATGGTATCCATTCATCTAGGCACTGCGCGTCGAATTTAATTACTTTTTCCGCCGTTGGGTTTCAACGGAGTCTCACTTTAAAGCGAGACTGATCGCACGTCGGCCTAATATTTGTGTAAAACCGACCGCTCAAAATCACGCTCAATGACGTCTCAGGTAAGAAACGTGCTTTTTGTTCCACTGTATAACATCGCAGCGCGGTACCACACTCACACCGGCTTATTCGTACGCGCGGAAATAGAGGAGAGAATGTAGGAATGGAGCTATTAGAGCGGCGCGCGCTCGAATCGCGATTACATTATATCTTTATTTACGAATCACACGGATGAAAATCGTTCGCGAATGTACTTTTTCCAGATCGCGTTCCGGACCCGCAAAAAAGTCCGCATAGCCAACGTAGCCGAGAAGCTCACGGAAAGAGTGTTAACCGCGATCCGAGGCAAGCATTTCCGTCGGTGTTTTTTTTTTTTGAATATCACGAGTGAGAGACTCGTGGAATGAAGATTGGGTCAAACGTAAACATCATGAGTCTAGGTTGCACATTAAGGTGCAGTTAAACGGCCTGTGATAGCGCGAGCCGAGCCGCGCGCGCCTTTGATCTTGTCGAAAAACCGACATACGATAGATCGCGCGAACTTGGCTCGGCTCGCGCTATCACAGGCCGTTTAACTGCACCTTTAAGGTACGTACAAACCGGGCAACAAAGTGTTGGCAACATGTTGGCAACATGTTGGCAACACGTCGATATCGGTGTTGGCAACATGTTGGCAACTCGTCGGTGGATACTCGTCGACAGCGTAGCAGTACAGACCAGCCAACAAATGTTGGCAACATGTTGGCAACACGTTCATCCCCACGTGTCTCCCGTCGACTAGCAACAGCGGGCGGCATGACATCAAAGAGAATGGTCGCCTGTTGCTGGTATCCGTGTTTCCCATTTCAAATGGGAAAAGTTGACAACATCCTCGCAACATCCACGCAAAAGGGACGGAATTTCAGAAAGTCGATTCATACCTCTTTTAATACTTTTAATAGCACATCGATTATAAATAACTCTCCGACTATAATATAATTTTTATTGGATTCCTCGCCTGCTCAGCTACTCCCGCCGTCGCCGCCGCTACACAAATTTCTTGACAGGATCGTCGCCGCGGCGACGGTAAATTTTCCGACCCACGCACGAAAGTGGTTAATCGCGTCATCGGCACGGCATGTCAAAAT
Organism: Xiphydria camelus; assembly: GCA_963678675.1. Lineage (NCBI taxonomy): Eukaryota > Metazoa > Arthropoda > Insecta > Hymenoptera > Xiphydriidae > Xiphydria > Xiphydria camelus. The sequence continues at coordinate 30,327,122 of OY783191.1, read as the reverse complement.
ACTGACTGGATTAAATCCTTTCCTTCTCCTTTTTTATTATTATATATTATTATATAAAATAGTTTTTTAATAAATGCGTGGATAAAACCGTGTCGCCGAAAACCCCGGCGACTTTGGGACCCGATGCGCGGAGCCAGGTACTTACCCCCCGGGGGTTGGGGAGCAAAGCTAGTACATACAAATAAATATACTACCGCCCACTTGACACGGCCCGGCAGGGACCACATGTGGCAGGGACCGTCGCGGACGGGTTTCAACGCTTCCGATCCTTTCCGTCAAACGACGGGACAGTCATAAAGACTAGAGTCTGTTTTCCGTCGCACACCTTTTCCGGAAAAGGTTAATTAACGGACGAATCGAAATAAGCCGTTTCCCGCAATATCTATTCTAATAAACAATGTTCCGTCTTTGCGCGACGGACTACGCGCCAAATTAATCTTGCGTGGTGGGTTTAGGATAAATAAAATTATACCAATTGGTAAGGGAAGACAAACAATGCATTAACTTTATTTGCGAACTGTTCCGGTCGCTCGCAGGTTTTCAAACTAACTGGTCGCTCTTCGACCCTGTGGTAATGAGGAACTTTCCCGGATCTAATTTATGGCTTTAACGGCCCGAGGAGTGTCGAATTTCTCCCTCACGCCGGTCTACGGACGAAATGCGAAGAGCATTTGAGCGAATATACGACAGACAATTTATTAATAATTTATTAATCCATAGTGGTCACACGGGGTCCAGTGGACCCCATGCTAATAAAATATACATTTTTCTCATGAAAACTGTTTTTTCACTTTATTTTATACGTTCAAAACCGACCTATTTGATTGTACGAGTTTCATGAAAATTAATATCTTGAAACTGTAAAATAAATATACTTTTGTCAAAGCTCGTTGTAATACTGTATCCAGATACGAGTTGATGTTGGCAACATCTATGTTGCCAACTTGTTCCGCCTGTTGCCAACGTGTTGCCAACATGTTGCCAACGTGTTACCAACATGTTGCCAACATGTTGCCAACATGTTACCAACATGTTACCAACATATGTTGTCAACATGTTGCCAACATGTTGCCAACACTTTGTTGGCCGGTTTGTACGTACCTTTAGACCGACACGACACGACACGCCGTCGGCCGACGACGGCCGTCGACGGTTTGACAGCCGCACTTAATACCGATATATCGATGTTTTCTCGGCGCGATTTACTTCTTTCTTCTCCAAATCAATACACATTTTGCGTGTTTGCATGCGTGCCCGACGCGAATTCGAGTTTCGGCTCGATGCAGTCGTTGAACTGCCGTCGCGTTTCGGCAGCTACTTATTCTCATGTCATTTCTTTCCTCATCTAATTGTGTTAATTATTGGCCCGAACATCATACAAGTCCTTACGGATTTGTACTAATTAAATAAGTTTTGCTTCGTTCGTGTTAACCACCGCGCCTACTCTTTTAAACACTGAAGTACAGTGAATGATACCGCAGAGATTTGATGACATTTTATCTTCACTGTTATTTCACGTGTGTCGCGTGTCGTGTGTCGGTCTAGTGTGCGACAAGCTCTAGACTCGTGGACCGAAGATCGAGTCAAACGTAAACATCACGAGTCAGATTCGTGGAATCCTCTGGCCGCTTGTGTGTGTGTGGATCCGGATTTCGTCGAGCTAAATGGTAAGGTAAAAGGGATTAAGAATTGTCGTATTTACACGACGTCTCATGTGTACCGCTGATGTCTCCACCTGTCTCTCGGAGGAAGGAAGAGAGCTGCTAAGCAGAGAGGAGCAGACGCCCGACAAACATCCGGGTTCCGGTAGCCTCGTCACTCGGCTCGCGCGATATCGCAACGTTTCCACGCCGTCGCCGCCTCCGCCGTAGCCGTTAACCGATCGACCCGCGTCACATCCGGTTCCGGTCAAGTGCGATAGCGCGCAAAACGAACGGCCTTCGACGGAGGAGCGCGCGCGCGGTTACCCTGGCACAGATGCATAAATCGGCGCTGATCGCAACGACCGCCGCGGCCTCCTTGTCGCGGGCGTCCAGTCGCGAAATAAAGACAAGGAAGATCGCCTACGGCTGTACGGTGAACGTTACTATCGTCGCGACTGTGAATGACCAGGGCCGTGCGTAGCGTCGGGTGCCGCCCCTTCGAAGTAAATCCGTCTTTGTTACGATCGAGATTGACGAATGCCTTGAATTGACGAATTGACGAAGTATCTTGCGTGAATCGGGGAATATAGATCGGCGTGAAATCGGCAGGCGTGCGTGCGGAAAGACACTCGTTACCGCGGCACGTGGAATCGTGGCGTTTGCGGTGGTCGCTTTTCTTTCGAACGAGGCTGTGACGTTTTGCGGTCGTGGCATCGTCGTTATATCGGGGAAACGTCGATAATGCAAGCTCTGCGGTTGCACACCGAGATAAATAATTACGGTGCGAAAGAAAAATGTTTTCTCGAGTCGAGAAACACAACATAATGGGCATGTTCACAACTTTTTGTACAACTGTTTAAAGTGCATGAATCGGAAGATTAGGGTATTAAAGTAATGTAGGTAAAAAATGGGTCATTAAAAAAATGTTTTTCCATTATTTTTGAGACGTTAAAAAGGTATTCGTTTTAAAGCGTCGCACTTTCACCGCCATTTTAACTGACCAATCAGAGTCGGGCAACAGATGCCCCACTATTCACAAACCCCTTGCCAATGGCTTTAGTGACGTCACTAAGGATTTCGTTTGAATCGAAATCAAAATTTAAACATTAAAAAAAAAAGAAATTAGTGCTCAGAAAAAAACACATCTTATTAATAAGCACAAAAAGTATTAACGAATTAGTAAAAAAAAATCGTGAACATGCCCATTCCAGAACCGAGTAACGGCTTTTTTCGAGTAAGAAAATATTTGACAGGCCCGAGTATAGGTATTACATAATTGTTCTTTTCGCGCAGGAAGAATTTCCTATTCCAACGAAGATATTCTTGAATCAAGCATACATATTCTTCGATCAAGAAACTGTGTTCTGGAAAATTTGTAAGATCATAATGCTCTTGATCGAAGAAATATTTTGTTGATACCATCAATGTATTATTTCTCTCAGTACAGGCGTCGCGAGGTCTGCTGAATCGGTCGCTATTAGAGTCGCTGCCGTCACGCGCTATCTTTTTCCGTGGATGACGAAAAATCCAGGAGTGGATAATCGCCAGTAGAGTTGCACACTCCTGCGCACTTAATAAACTCGGCCTGCTCCACCGTAGTGGCATACGGTGCGATTCATTCGCTACACCAGTCGATTGCCAAAACAACGAGGTCCTTCACCGTCGCACTTTGGAATGGCCAGGGGCGTAGGCACGCGCAGACGTTCTCGCCTCTCGAAGAATAACGCCCTTTAATTTTTGAGGGCGCGAGAAAATATTTCCCGACGAATTTTACACCGAAATTGTCAGTCCGCCGAAAGCGTGGATACTTCGGTGCGAGCCGCCGCCGACGCTTTTGTCGCGCGAGACGAGTATCCTCGGTGAGAAAAAGATAAATAAAACCCGTCTCGAAGCGACATTCACGTCGATGACGAGCGAGAACGAGAGCGTCTGCGGCCGCCGCGGATGATGACGCACGAGTCACAGCGAATCGGAATTGACCTCGTCGAGACGGATCCACTACCCGAAGTAGCTAATGGTAATCCGGTGATCTATATAGTGAAGCAACACGGAAACATCGACGCGCATATATCTGTCGGCTTAGACCATACACGGAGAGTCGGTATGACGCGCGCGTAAGTTTCACACGTCAACGTATCGCGTAACAGTATCCGTATGCATCTATTCGCGCTCGAGGAACCTTCTTGTACCGTGCGAGGCTAAACTTACTCGACGGGAAAGAAAATTCAGTCGCTATTATCTCATTACTTGATTAGGACCAGCTATGGGTATCTTTCAGAACAAGAAGAGGA